>CAUYUJ010015971.1:307492-337492 GCA_963575745.1 Prorocentrum cordatum
GGTTCCCCGTTCCCGTTTCCTGGTTCCCGGTTCCTGGCTCCCGGTTCCCAGAGCCCAATGCCCGGTTCCGGGTTCCCGGTTTCCAGTTCCCTGGTTTCCGGTTCTCTGGTTCCCGGTTCCCAGTTCCGGTTCCCAAAACTTGGTTCCCGGTTCTGGGTTCCGGGTTCCCGGTTCGGTTCCTGGTTCTCGGTTCCCGGTTCCAGGTTCCCGCCTCGGCTTCCCCACTGCCGAGAAGGCATTTCTGGGGACATCGTGGGACACCCCAAGCGACAATTCCTGGGCCGACAAACCCAGCTCCCACGAGAGGTCCGCTCCACGTCCTGGCGCCCACACCCCGCGAGAGCTCAGTTCTGGGCTCACTGATTCTTGTGAACCCCCCACCCGACAATTCCTGGCTTGAAACTTACCGATGCCCCCCGCCATGCCATGGCACCCCGCGCCCTGGTCCCCTGATTCCTGGGACCCCCCACCCGACAATTTCTGGGGTGAAACATGCACACGTACCCCTCACACGTTTCGAGGCTCCATAGGGAGCTCCACCGAAGGCCCCAGTGGCTGCGGCCGCATGCCGCAACCCTTTTCACCTAGGCACACCCCTCACACGTTTCGGGGCCCCACAGAGAGCTCCACCGAAGGCCCAGGTGGCCGCGCCCGCATGCCGCCATCTCCCTCATTGTGGCACCCCTCGCACGTTTCGTGGCCCCATAGGGAGCTCCACAAAAGGCCCCAATGGCTGCGCCCGCGTACCGCCGCCCCCCTCACTTTGGCACACCCCTCACACGTTTCGTGGCCCCATCGGGAGCTCCACCGAAGGCCCAGGTGGCTGCGCCCGCATGCCGCCACCCCCCTCACTTTGGCAACCCTCACGCGTTTCGGGGCCCCATAGGGAGCTCCAGGGAGTTCCACCGAAGGCTCCAGTGGCTGCGCCCGCATGCTGCCACCCCCATTCACTTTGGCACACCCTTGACACGTTTCGGGGCCCCATAGGGATTTCCACCGAAAGTCCCAATGGCTGCGTTCGCATGCCGCGCCCACATGTCTTCTCCGGCTTCTCCCGCTGCCTGTCAGCTGCAACGGGTTACATCAGCATGTGCCCCGTTTCGTCTGACCTCTGTGCCCTCTTCGGGTGGCCCCAGCGGCAGCGCCCGCATGGCGGCCCCGCCTCATTTCGGCGCTCCCTTCACGCGGCACCGTAGCGAGCTTCACCGAAGGAGCTTTTGACAACGGCGGTACTCACAACTGCATATGGGTGGGTCCTTCGCAGGCATAGTTTTTTGGAGGGTGCACCGCCTTCGTACAACTGACAGCAGTGTTTTCCCGGGGGAAAGGGAAAACGGCAACAAAACACCCAAACCCACCAAAAACACTCCAAACAACCATACAACCCCCCCCCTCCCAAACTAAGGGGGTTCTTCGTGCCGGGCTTCCAAAACTCACAGTTGTGGAAAATCCGACCCCCCCTCGAGAAGAGGCTGGGAGGGTTTCCCCTCCGACAACCTCCCTCAGGGGTTGCTTTGGGGTTGGGGGGGTTATTGCAACCCTTAGTTGGTATGATGAGGTCTGGGGGTTCTTGAATGATGCAACCAACCAACAGCAAATTAAAAGACATGCCATAACTCAGAGCTGCGTTCCACGCCGACCCCATCACATGACACTGCGTTACAGCGACGTGAAGTTTTCCCTTGACCGCAATCTTCATGAACTGCTTACATTCTGTAAGAAACATGCACAACACTATCGTGCACTGCATGGGCCTGCGCGATGTGGGCTCAGAACCGCGGCTTCTCATCATCCTCACCATCACCATCACCATAATCATCATCGAGCCTTTCACCTGCTCCCTTGTCCTCAGAACTCATCATGAATATTCCGCTCCCTCATCAGTGTGATCGTCATCGTCACCGCCACCTCATCCATCATGAGAACTACCATCACCGCCGTCATCGTCATCGTCATCATCGTCATCATCATTCCTGCCACCTTCTGCCCCCGTCATGTTCAGAGCCCACCCCTCACACATCCAACCAGATGTCCTTTTGCGGAACTCATCATGGTTCCTCCGCCTCTTTCCTCCATGCCTCGTGGCCATCCTTGCCATCACATGCGCGACAGCCACCGCTACCACAACCACCATCACTATCCTCACAATAACTCTCATCATCATCGTCACCATCCTCATCATCGTTAACATCGTCATTCTCACTATCCCCATCAACATCATCAACATCATCATAATCCTCATTACAATACTCCCCATCGTCGTCCACATCGTCCTCATCGGCATCGGAATCTTCGCCACTGCCAACACCGTCGTCAATATCGTCCTCGCCGTCACCATAACTATCATTACCGCCATCCCCATAACCTGCAACGTTGACGCGCCTATCACCACTTCCAATACTACTGCTACTACTCGTCCTACTACTACTGCTGCTACTGTTGCTGCTTCTGTCGCTGCTGCTACACTTGCAGCGATGACTACACATACTTCGGCCATAACTACTACCGCTACAAAAAACGACTGCGACTACGACTACGACTACTAAGACAAAGGCAACGCCAACGACTACGATTAGTATTCCTAGTACTAATACACGTACTACTACTACTACTACTACTACGCCTACGCCTACGACTAGGACTAATACATGTACATTTACGTCTACATCTGCATCTGCTTATACTTATACCTATACTTCTGTTTCTGCTTCTACTTCCACTTCATCTTCGATTACTTCTTCTTCTTCGACTACTACTACGAAAGCGACGACTCCTACGACTACTACTGCTACTATTCCTACTCCTAATCCTACTCCTACTACTACTACTACTACTACTATTACTACTACTACTACTACGACTGACTGCGGCTGATACGGCCACGACTACGACTACGACTACGACTACTACGACGACGACTACTACTACTACTACTACGTAGTAGTAGTAATAACAGTAGTCGTAGTCGTATCAGTCGTAGTAGTAGTTAGTAATAGTAGTAGTGATATTAGTAGTAGTAGTAGTAGTAGTAGTAGTAGTAGTAGTAGTCGTAGTCGTAGTCGTAGTAGTAGTAGTAGTAGTAGTAGTAGTCGTCGTAGTCGTCGAAGTAGTAGTAGTAGTAGTAGTAGTAGTAGTCGTAGTAGTAGTAGTAGTCGTAGTAGTAGTAGTAGTAGTAGTAGTAGTAGTAGTCGTAGTAGTAGTAGTAGTAGTAGTAGTAGTAGTAGTCGTAGTAGTCGTAGTAGTCGTAGTAGTCGTAGTAGTCGTAGTAGTAGTTGTAGTAGTAGTAGTAGTAGTAGTAGTAGTAGTTGTAGAAGTAGTAGTAGCAGTCGTAGTAGGTAGTAGTAGGTAGGTAGGTAGGTAGGTAGGTAGGTAGGCAAGCAGGCAGGCAGGCAGGCAGGCAGGCAGGCAGGCAGGCAGGCAGGCAGGCAGGCAGGCAGGCAGGCAGGCATGCAGGCAGGCATAGTAGTAGTAGTAGTAGTCGTAGTAGTAGTAGTAGTAGTAGTAGTAGTAGTAGTAGTAGTAGTAGTAGTAGTAGTAGTAGTAGTAATAGTGGTAGTAGTAGTAGTAGTAGTAGTAGTAGTAGTAGTAGTAGTAGTAGTAGTAGTAGTAGTAGTAGTATGGTAGCAGTGGTGATCGTAGTAGTAGTAGTAGTAGTAGTAGTAGTAGTGTAGTAGTAGTAGTAGTAGTAGTATAGTAGTCGTAGTAGTAGTAGTAGTAGTAGTAATAGTAGTAGTAATAGTAGTAGTAGTAGTAGTAGTAGTAGTAGAAGTCGTAGTAGTAGTAATAATAATAATAAAACGAAGATAGTGATAGTAACAGTAGTAGCAGTATTATTATTATCAGTAGTAGTAGTAGTAGTCGTAGTCGTAATAGTAGTAGTAGTGGTAGTCGTAGTAGTCGTAGTAGTAGTAGTAGTAGTAGTAGTAGTAGTAGTAGTAGTAGTAGTACTAGTACTAGTACTAGTACTAGTACTAGTACTACTACTACTACTACTACGTCGACGACGACGACTACTGCTGCTGCTACTGCTGCAACTACTGCTACGTCTACTATACTACTACTACTACTACTACTACTACTACTACTACTACTACTACTACTACTACTACTACTACTACTACTACTACTAGTGCGTTTTCTACTTCTACAAAGAATGCGGACGAAAAAGGAATATTGGATCATGCGCTATAGAACGGGTGGCCCAGAATGCCGCTCGCTATGGACGGCGCGCTGTGCTACGAAACGCTGCGATGCGACACTACCATGGATTGTCACAGCGCGCGGGACTCTCAATACTGCTCTGCCGCATGCTGCCTCTCCGAACATTCCCCCCCGGCCTTTTCAGTGCTGTCGTCACACTTTCCCTCTCCCTCTTCCCCTACTCCTTTCCCAAGGCGTTCCGCCTCTTCTTCTCCATCCTCTTCCTTTCCGCCTCCTCTTCTTCTTCTTCTTCTTCCGCTTCTTCTCCCTCCTATTCCTCCTCTACCCCCCACTTCTCTCCCTCGTCCATCCTCCTCCCTTCTCCCGCCTGGCCTCCGGACCATGTTTTCCAGAGCTCCAGAGTCTCTGACAGCGCCTCCCTCTTCCTTCTCCCTTCCTCCTCTTCCGCCTCCTCCCTTTCTGCCCCACCTCGCGGATTACACATTGATTCTTTGGCATGCGTTTACATTGTGATTTCCTTTGTGACGGCCTGACGCTTTGATTCCTCTTGCTGACAAGCTGATTCGTTTTCTGGTGGCCTTACAAAAGGATTCCCTTCGTTGCGGGTTACACACATTGATGTCCTGTAATGGCGGTTTTACAAGCAATTGCTTTTAAAGCGGGCTGCAAATTGATCCTTATGTGGCTGAGTACACATTGATCCCATGTGTGGCGGATGACACATGGATTCCTTCTGTGGCGGACTACACTTTGACTCCTTTTGTGACAGCTTACCAGCAAATTGTTTTGTGGCGGGGTGCAGAGTGATATATTTTGTGGCGGATTCCCAAACATCTTTTTGTGGCAGATTGCAAATGTGCCGAATCGGGTGCCGGTACGCATGATTGTGACGAGGTGAAGGCACATGCAGGGCAGAAGCAAGGATTGGAGGCGGGAGGAGGGGGAGGAGGAAGGAACGAACGCGGGGCGCTCTCTTCAAAACGAGGTTCCAACACCACAGGATGGCTTGGACAAAATCTGGGAGGGGGGCCTGGGGGAAGAACAACCCTGACCTCCCCGAGCCCCTCCCCCCCCTCTGACGGGGGGTCCGGAAGACAAACAAGCCCAATTCATCCTAACCCCTCCAAGGAATTTAACGGAGGTTTCGGGGGAAAGACCTTCAACCCGCCTAAGCCCAACCTCCCCAGATACCACCCCTGAGGGGGGCTTCCGGGGGAACAACTATCCTAAACCCCCCCAACCCTCCCAAAAAGCTTCCCCTCAAGGGGGGTCGGGGGAACAACCGCCCCCCCCTAACACCCTTCAAAACCCTCCCTGAGGGCCTGAGGGGGGGGTGGCTCCCGGGGGACCGAACCCCTCCAAAACACCTCCTCAGGGGGCACTCCCCCTGGCTTTGGCAAAAAACCTTCCCTGAGGGGTAGGTCTGGGGGGAAAGCCACCCTAATCTTCCTGAGGGGGTTTCGGGGGATTTTCAAAAAGGGATTCTGGGAACTGCCACGCCCTTGTGGGCAGGAGGGAAGGGAGGGGGCAGGCGGAGGCAGGAGGCAGGATGAGGCAGGGGCGATGAGCAGGAGGGAAGAAGAGGAGGAGGAGGTACGATAATGATGATGATGATGATGCTGATGATGCTGCTGCTGCTGATGATGATGATGCTGATGATGCTGATGAGGATGATGATGCTGCTGATGATGATGAGGATGATGCTGCTGCTGATGATGATGATGCTGATGATGGTGATGATGACGATGATGACGATGATGATGATGATGATGATGATGATGATGATGATGATAATGATGATGATGCTGCTGCTGATGATGGTGATGATGATGATCAGGAGGATGAGAAGGTGGAGGATGAGGAGGAGGAACAGGAGGGAGGACGAGGAGGAGGGGGGAGGAGAATGAGGGGGAGGAGGAGCAGGAGGGTTAGGAGGAGGGTTAGGAGGAGGGTTAGGAGGAGGAGGAGGAGGAGGAGAGAGGAGGAGGAGGAGGAGAGGAGGAGGAGGAGGAGGAGGAGGAGGAGGGTTAGGAGGGTTAGGAGGGTTTAGGAGGGTTAGGAGGAGGAGGAGGAGGAGGAGGAGGAGGAGGAGGAGGAGGAGGAGGAGGAGGAGGAGAGGAGGAGGGAGGAGGAGGAGGAGGGGGAGGAGGAGGAGGAGGAGGTGGGAGGAGGAGGAGGAGGAGGAGGAGGACGAGGAGGAGGCGGAGGAGGCGGAGGAGGAGGGGAGGAGGAGGAGGAGGAGGAAGAGGAGGAAGACGGCAGCCCCGAGCCGCTCGATCGAGGCCGGGTGGCAGCCCAGCGGGCTGCGGGGTGGGGCCAAGCTAGGTGCGGGGCTCCCCGTAGGACGTGGAGCCTCGGCGGAGAGCTTCCCTCCTTCTCCTCCCCTCCTGCCTGCCTGCCTGCCTCCCCTCCCCCCCTTGCCCTCCCCTCTCTCTTCGCCCTCCCCGCCCTCCCCTCGCTCCCTTCTCTCCCCTCCCTCCCGTCCTCCCTCCTGCCCCCCTCCCTCTATGCCTCTTTCCTCTTCTTTTTTCTCGTTCTGGCCGCCCTCTCCCTCCCTTCCTCCTCCTTCTCCTTCTCGGCATGGCGTCTAATTCTCCTCACCCCGTCTGATAGAGGAAGGGGCAGCAAGGGAGCGAGGGAGGGAGGACGCCTGAGGATGATGATGAGGAGGGAGGAGGACGGAGGAAAACGGAGAAGGACAGAGGAGGAGGGAGGATGATGATGAGGAGGAGGATGAGGATGAGGAGGAGGAGGAGGACTAACAGCCACGACGCTCATGTATGGCCAACTGCTAAAAGGGAGGAGGACGACGACGAGGAGTGCATGACGCGGCGGCTCGATAGCTTACGCTAGCGCAGAAGAACATGAGGAGGAGGGAAGACCAGGGACAACTCAGCACGTATCAACGATGCTTTAAGACACCCTTCCGTCCGGAGTCCCCTCCGCACTAACTCCTACACGCACTCCTTTTCGCTGCGCGAGCCGTCCACCCCCCCCTCCCCCTTGGAAAGACAGCGACGCCCAAGGGGTCAGCAATTTAGGCGGGCGCTACGTTTTGAAAGAAACTGCCCTCCATCCTTCGAGTTATGAGGCACGCGGCAAAGTAGAGTCACACAATTCAAGGACAACTGCGCAATCACAACCCTGTCTTGAACAGGAAACGCCCTCCATCCGTGTAGCTGCGGAACAACGCTTAACTTATGGTGACGAAGTCTGACGCGAGAGCCCCACGTTGAAACATATTCGCCCTCCATCCGTGTATCTTCCCACACGTTTATACGTATTGTTGTAAGCTGTGGGGGATCTCAAGTACAGCATTTTGGAAAGGAACCTTGTTTGACTTTTTAGGGCGAGTGCGCGCGGCGCCAAGGCACGGACCCCATTTCAAACAACGATTCGCCTTCCGTGTGGCTGTTGACAAACTTAAGCTTCAATGTACACGGTGGGGAAATCAGGCCCGCTCTTGGGGGGCGACAGGGAGGAACTATCCAGAAGGAACACGGACGGAAGAGGTCGGGGGGCGAGGAAGAGGATGAGGAGGAGCTGGAGGAGGAGGAGGAGGAGGATAAAGATGAGGATCAGGATGAAGATGGGGATGGTGAGGGATGATGCGAATGAGGAGGATGATGAGGTAGAGAAATGGGGACGAGGACGACCCTGCGTCACGACGGGGACTAGCATGTGGAGGAAGAGGATAAGGACAACAATGATGATGATGATGCTGATGATGGTGATGATATGATATGATGGTGATGGTGAAAATGATGGTGATGGTTATGATGATGATGCTGATGACGATGATGATGCTGATGATGCTGCTTCTGCTGATGATGATAATGACAGTGATGGTGGTGGTGATGATGATGATGGTGATAATGATGATTCTGATGATGACGGCGATGACGATAATGATGACGATGCTGCTGCTGATGATGATGGTGGTGCTGGTGATGATGCGGATGAGGATGTTGATGATGATGATGAGGACGGTGATGGTGACGATAACGATACTGATTCTGATGATGGTGATGATGCTGCTGCTGATGATGATGACGATGATGCTGATGCTGATGCTGCTGCTGATGCTGATATTGCTGCTGATGCTGATGCTGCTGCTGATGATGACGGTGATGAGGACGACGAGGAGGCGGCCAAGGAATAGAACGTGGCGCAGGGCGAGCAGGAACAGGATCAGGAGCAAGGGAGGGAAGGAGGGAGCAGGAGGGAAAAGAAAGGGAAAAGAAAGAGAAAAGAAAGGGAGCGGGGGGAGGAGCAGGAGGGAAAAGAAAGAGAGAGAGAGAGAGAGACAGAGAGAGAAAGAGAGAGAGAGAGAGGGACAGAGAGAAAGAGAGAGAGAGAGAGAGAGAGAGAGGGAGAGAAAGAGAAAGAGGGAGAGAGAAAGACAAGAGAGAGAACGAGACCCGTGGGGGGGGGCTCGCGTCCCGCTTGCCCTCGCACCGCGCACGGGCCAGAATAAGCCTCACGCGTGCTCGGAAATTCAAACATCTGCCCAGCGCTTGCGCTGGCCGCCGACGCTCCTCTTGTCGGCGGCGAGCGAGGGTGTGGGGGGGGGGGAGTGAGAAGGAGGAGGCCTTCTTCTCAGAAGGCGCCGGGGCCTCTCATGAGCCCTCCAGCCTTCGGAGAAGTCATCTGTGTCTCCGGGGAGGCATGGAAATCTGCTCAGAAGGCTGGAACCCTTACGAGTCTTCTGAGCCGGCCCGCCCCTTCTCATTTCCCCCCAAGGCGCGCTGCCGGTCTTGGCGTCAACCTGGAACCACGACTTCCAGTCCACCAGGAGCAGGCGTACCGAGGAAACATATGCAGGCGTCAACCTGGAACCACGACTTCCTCGGCGAGCAGGAGGGCTCGCCGAAGATAAATATGCAGGTGCGGAGGAGATTGAGGGGAGTTTTTCGAGCGCCACTGATCTTTGGAGAAGGAGGAGGACAGCTGAGGGGAACCAACGCAAGACGCCGCCATATGTCGTCATGCTCGTCCGCAATCCTGGCGTGAAGCGTCGAGCTATCACGAAGAAGTTCGCCTCTATTCAGAAAGGTGCGCGAGAAAAGACCGATAGCGAGACAAGACCGAGAACGACGGGGGAAGGGGAGGAATCTCACACAAGCTCGCCCCTCCCAAACGGCCGTAGGTTTCCAGAAGTGTTCCTGGCGCAAAATGCTCCCCAACTTTTCGCGCCGTTTACGGGCTCCCCCTGGGGCTGCCCCGCGGCCTAAAAAAGCCTGTTCCGGAGTCCGAATTTTTGTCAAGACGTCTGGATCCAGCAATTTCTGCGACGACCCGCGAACCCCACCCCTGCGGGTCCACTCGGCGCTGGGACATCGGAAATCCCCGCTGGGGCTCACTTGGTCGCAGACACCTTTTACATTCTGAGCCCCGTCGGTGCTTCCGAAATCTGAGCTGCAGGGATGGGGTCCGCGAGTGGTTGCTCCCCTCCCCCAACGAGTAGAATGTACAACACTGCGCAAACATAGACTTTTGGAGGTCCTCGGCGGCTTCCTTCGATCGGCGCTGGGCCCCCCTTCCCTGGCTGGCGGAGCGCGCTAGGAGCGGGCGCCAGAAGCGTCGCCAGGGGGGCCCAACGTAGATCCAAGAAATCCGCGCGAACCTCCGAAAGCTTAGCTAATGTATTTTTTCGCAGGCCCGAATGATGTTGCTTCCAGCGAAATGTATTTCCCTACCCAGGCTCTGCCTAGAAGGGTTCTTACTCGGAGGCTTAAAGGGCCAGGCAGTGGGGCCCACCCCGGGCGGTTCCCCCGGCATCCGCCCCGCGGTTCCCCCAGTGACGTTCCCTTAGCTTCGCGTTGCTTATCTCATCTTAGCTTAGCTTATTTCATCTTACCTTAGCTTAGCTTCATCTTACCTCAGTTTAATCTTAGCTTAGCTTACCTTCATCTTAGCTTCGCTGAGCTTTAGCATAGCAGAGCTCATCATATCATAGCTTAGCATAGCGCAGCATCGCATAGCCCAGCATAGCGTAGCATAGCGCAGCATAGCATAGCATAGCATAACATAGCATAGCATAGCATAGCGCAGCGCAGCACAGCATAGCACAGCGCAGCATAGCATAGCAGGGCATATCATAGCATTAACATGGGTGTAATTCCCTACCTAGGCTCCGCCTAGAGGGTTAACTTAGCTTAGCTTAGCTTAGCTTAGCATAGCGCAGCGCTGCATGAGCATAGCATAGCATAACGTAGCCAATCATAGCATAACATAGCATAGCGTAGCATAGCGCAGCATAGCATACCATAACATAGCATAGCATAGCGCAGCTTAGCAAATCATACCATATCATAACATCACTCATCATATCACAGCGCAGCATGACATCACATATCATATCATATCATATCATACTGTAGCGCAACATATCATATCATATCATAACATAGCATAGCGCAGCATAGCATGGTATAGCATAGCATAGCATAGCAACTAATGCTGCTTTCCTAGGGGCTCCAACTTCTAGGTAGGGTCGCACTGGGGTAATTTTCCGCAGGCCCGAATGATGTTGCTTCGAGCGATTCCCACCCGAGGTCGAGAGGCGGGATGCCCAAGGAACACGGGAACCCTTAGGGCCTGGCGGCCGCGATGTGCAGTCGTCACGCGTCGAAGACGCGAGGTGGGATACCCAGAGAGCCCTGGGACCCTTGGGGCCAGACGGCCGTGGTGTGCAGGGTGTGCGAGGCGTGTCGAGAGCTCTTGCTTCAAGTCTCGCAGCCCCGACCTTTTGGGTACACGCCGTTCCTGTCAAATCGTGCTCATTTCTAATGGTGCTCGTTTCTGATCGTTCCTGGCCCCCCAGTGGCCAGGAGGAGGCCCAGGATAAAACGATTACGAATGAAAGGATCTAGGCCCCCCCAAAAATCGAAGGACTTTCGAAGACTTAGAAGTGATCTATGTGTACGGAATGCTGGGCTCCTCCGGCGGGTGCCGCCGGATGGGCAGCACCGTTTCTGGGGGCCCTGTCGAGGGAGCGCTGGCCGCGCGAGGCGAGCGGAGCGGAGCGCGAGCCCCTCGGTGCAGGCACTCCCTCGGGGGACACTCCGCCCGAGGCCTGGGCTCCTCTCCCCCCCGCTGGGCCTCCTCTGGCAGCAAGGCCCCCGGCGGCGTGTGCAGCATCCCCCCCCCCCGCTGGGCGCGGGGCCGAGGTAGCGGAAGAACTGCGTGTGCTCCTCCTCGGTGGCGCTCGTCTTCAGCCACAGCGCCTCCCGCCGGGCATCTCCTACCTCCCCTTCGTCTTGACCCGCGCCGTCGTCGTCGTCGTCGTCGTCGTCGTCGTCGTCGTCGTCGTCGTCGTCCTCCTCCTGGTCGTCGTCGTCGTCCTCCTCCTCCTCCTCGTCCTCCTCCTCCTCTTCCTCCTCATCCTCCTCCTCCTCCTCCTCCTCCTCAGGGTCGCCCTCCTGCTGCTGCTGCCGCTCGCCCTTCTCTTCGACATTGCTTCCCCCTGCCTCGTCTTCCCTGCTCTCCACCTTACTTGCCCTCCACATCCCCTCCTCCTCCCCCCTTTCTTCTTTTCTTTTTCGTACCCTCCTCCTCCTCCTCCTGCTCCTCCCTTTCCTCTTTCTCCTCCCCGTCCCTTCCTGGTCCTCGTCCACCATATGAATTCTACTCATCCGTCTCCCCTTTCTCGCGCTTTTGGTTCATTGAGAAACACGTACACGTAATCCATGCATATGTTTTTTATGCTTCTTTGTTGTTCCTGCTTTGTTACCTGGAGTCGCCCAGCGGACTTTACGCATCGGTATGACATATGATGTTGCTTCGATCGGAACGTTACTCGACCTCGAGAAATGATGCTCCCACTGCAGTGTTGGCCACACTTCAGGATCGGCGCTTTGTTTCCGTTGTTCGATCTGGCGCTCTCGCCCCATTGCGGTCCACATTATGTATCCGATTTCTTCCTCGTCGTTGCCGCCCCCATGATTTACTGCTGCTTCTGCTGATCCTCTTTTCCCTCCCTCCTCCTTCCTCATTCTCCTCCTCTTCCTCCTGCACATCCTACTGTTTGTCCGAGAGAACGCGTTTCACGGGCGCTTGCCTTGGGAACATTCGGCGGCGCGTTTCAAACCGGGGGGTGGGCCCCCCCCAAACACTCGGCGCCGTCGATCAAAACCAGGGGGACTCCCCTCCCCCCCAACCCCCCGCCCTCCCGAACCCCTCCCTCCCTCCCTCCCAGGGGGGGGGGGTGTTCAACCCCCTCCCCCCTCGGCGCCGGCGCTGCCGGCCGCCAGCAGCGCCCACGGCGGGGACGCAGCGACGATGACCACAGGCAGCTCAGGGGGGGGGGTTCACGTTCAAACCCTCCCCCCCTTGGCGCCGGGGGGGGGGGGTTTAAACCCCCCCCCTCGCGCCGGCGCCGGCGCTGGCGGCGGCCAGCAGCGCCGACGCTGGTGCGGCGACGGCGGCGGGACGCAGCGACGATTACCACGAGTAACACCACACCACCACACCACCACCACCACCACCACCACCACCACCACACCACCACCCCACCACCACCACCACACCACCACCACCACCACACACCACCAACCACACACACCACACCACCACAACCACCACCACCCACCACCACACCACCACAACCACCACAACCACAACCCACCACCACCACCCACCACCACCACAAATACCACCACACCACCACCACCACCACCCCACCACACCACCACCACACCCCACCACAACCACAATCAACCACACCACACCACCACCACCGCCACAACCACCACCCACTACCAGCAGCACAACCCACCACCACCACCACCACCACACCACAAACACCACCACACCACCACCACCGCCACCACCACCACCAGCACCACCTCCACAAACCACCGCCACAACCACAACCCACCACCACCACCACCACAAACCACCACCACACCACCACCAAACCACCACCACCACCACAACCCACCACCACCACCACAAACCACCACCACACCACCACCAAACCACCACGACAACCACCACCCACCGCCACAACCACCACCACCACAACAAACCACCACACCACCACCACAACCACCACCACCTCCACCACCACCACCACCACCACCACCACCACCACCACCACCACCACCACCACCACCACCGGGGCCGGGCAGTGGGCTCCGCCCCGGGCGGTTCCCCCGGTCCCCGCCCCGCGGTTCCCCCGGTCCCCTGGGAGCTTTAGCTTTAGCTTTAGCTTAACTTTAGCTTAACTTTACCTTAGCTTTAGCTTAGCTGTAGCTTAGCTTTACTTTAGCTTTAGCTTAGCTTTAGCTTAGCTTTAGCTTCGCTTTAACTTAGCTTTAGCTTAGCTTTAGCTTAGCTTTAGCTTAGCTTTAGCTCAGCTTTACCTTAGCTTTACCTTAGCTTTACTGTTACTACTAATGCTGCTTTCCTAGGGGCTCCAACTCCTAGGTAGGGTCGCACTGGGATAATTTTCTTCTCTTTACCCCTCCCCCTACCCCCTCCCCTGGGCCTGGGATGGGGGGGGGGGACGGAAGCGCCGCAGCGTCTAAGATGGCCCAAGAAGGCTCCAAGAGGGCTTCACAGTCGAAGATGGCCTCCAAGATGGCCCATGCTACTTCAAGATGGGTCAAGATAGCCTCCGACATACCCCCAAAGAGGCCCCAAGACAACCCCAAGGCGGATCCAAGTGCCCTCCGAGCCCTCCACGGCGCCCTCCAAGATGCCAGAACCCTTCAAAAGCCAAAAGAAAATCTATGTATTTGGCATTATCCCCTTTCGCTTCCGATGGGCTTTGGAAGCCTCAAGATGGCCCCGAGATGGCCCAAAAGAGGCCCAAGAGGGGCCCAAGAAGGCCGACAACGGCCCCAAGATCGCCCAAAAAGCGCCCACGAACGCTCCAAGAGGGCCCCAAGATGCCGTTTGAGAGCCTCCGAGGGGGCGATGCTAATTGAGGGACCGCCTCTTTTTGAGCCATGGGGCCCAAGATGACCCCAAGAGGCCTCCCAGCCTCTCCCCAAAAACCCTCCACCCCGCCCTGTTTGGCCCAATGTGGCTCCGAGAGAGCCCTAGATAGGCACATATGGTTTTCAAAATGGCCCGAGATAGCCAAGCATCGCTCAAGATAGCCTCCGACCGACCCCCAAGAAACCTCAAGACAGCCTCAAGATGGCCCAAGATAGCCGAGCATGGCTCAAGATAGCCTCCGACAGCCAATAGCCCAGCATAGTTCAAGATAACCTCCAAAGAGGCCTCAAGAAAACTGGTAATCCATTCTGGATGGGCTGGTGGGGATGCGTTTTTTTTTGGGGGGGGCGCGGCCGCGAGACGACGGTCAGGCGGCGAGAGCAAAGTCCGTGACGCGAGCTGGGCGAATTAGCTAAGACAGGCGCAGGCCGGCCGGCCCACTCAGACGGCAGCTGCGGGCTGACGGGCGAAGCTGAACCGATCGGCGCACTGCAAGCTCGGGCGCGTGAGCAGGACAAAATGTCACGGAATTCAAGCGGCCAAGTCACAACCCGCACAGAGGGGACGCGGACCACGATGGGCAAGTCCTTCGTGCTTGGTGAAGACGTGATGGCCATTGGAGTGAGTCGCCAATGTGGCGCCAGGCTCCGAGCGGACGACTTGAGCTAGCCAGCCAGGCTGAGCAGTCGTGAGCTGTGGTACAACGCAACTGGGGAGGCAGAAGGTGGGCCTGTAGGACTGTACCTGCTGCGGAAGGCTGAACCACTCTGCGCCGTGGCCAGCCCCAGTCAGACCACGTCGCAGTGCCAGGGGGTAACCGAGCGACTGTGAGCCATCCAGCGCGTGCCGGCAAGGCAAGGCCACTGAGTGGGGAGGAACCCGCTGGCGTGGTGAGCATCGCCAGCGAGGAAAGAAAGATGGAGTGCACTGGAAGTGGTGGTGCCGTGACGGCGAACCGGGCCAGAGCAGGTGGGTCCCCGAGAAAACAGGCAGAGCTGCACCTCGCGGGGCACGTGGCGCCGGCACGGGCGGGGTGTGCTGTTGTCTCAGGGCGGTGTGCCTGGGGGGGGGGGGGGGGCTGCACAGTGGAAGACAAGAGGGCCGTCGGACGCAAAGTCAGGCCAAGCCCGCCGCTGGCACTTCCACCCAGGCCCCTGGAACGTCAACGAGCACCACGTGGTCCTCCAGGGTCGCAGCTGACCGCCGCTGGGAATGAAAAAACAATCCACGCGCAGCGATGGGCGTGGGCGGCCCAGGGAGGGGGGCGACGCCCCCAACGTCGGACAGTGCGTCGGCGGTCCCCGGGGCCAAGAGCGGGGGGCACTCGCCAGGCCCCGAGGAGAGAGGCGGGGGGAAAGCCGCCCCTCTCCTCGGTCAGGCCCCCGCACCCGTGGGATAAGGGAAGTGGTTGGTCCTCCAGGGTCGCAGCTGATCGCCGCTCAGGTCAATGAAGTGTTTGGTGGGTCCTTCGAAGGTCATGGTGCCGAGGGACGGGTGGGGGCCCTTCCGCGGACCTCGGGCTGCGCTGAGTGCTGGTCCGTCCCTGCGGAGAGCGATGCCTCAGCGGGGATGGTGGGTGTTGGCCCCCCAGGGTCGCAGCTGATCGCCGCTAGAGTCAGTATTGCCGAAATTATGACCTGGATAGGTCGACCCGCCGTCGCGCGGGGGGGGGGGTCCCGTGGCCGACCCCCCGCCGCTAGCGGGTGGGTTGGCTGTCGTCGTCGGACAGCAAAGTGACTGAGCCCGGGGCCTGTCTGCCCTGGTCGGGCGGGTCCCCTGTCGTGTCAGAGGGTGTGAGATGTCGGGTGCTGGGGGGGGAGACCCCCCGCGTCGGGCCCGAAAAGGAGGGTAGGTCCACTTGTCCAGTGTGGGCTGTCTAGCTATGCCGCGCCGTGGGTGAGATGTGGGGCGACCTGCGCCCCAGCGGAGGTTGCCCCCAGGTATTGCGGCCTGAGCCGGGCGCGGCGACGTGAAACTGGCCCCTTCGGGGCAGGAGGAGCCGATGGGGGGGGGGCAGGTTTCGTTGGCCAGGGGCGCCAGGGATGCTGAGGTGGGCCGTGTCTGGCACAGTCAGCCCTGGGTGTAGGAGTCGTTCTTTGCCCACTAGCGGGCGCGCTTGTCCGAGTACCGGTCACCCCCCCTAGGGTAGTGCCGCTTGCCATTTCCTTTCCAATCTGAGTCCGTCCATGGGGCTTCATGCCGATCCCACGCGGTCCATTCCTGCCAGCCCTGCCACTGGCTGGGGGTGGCTGTGCCGATGGCTCCGGCCCAGCGGTCCTGCGCAGGCGCGGGAGCGTCCGCTCTGCCCTCGGTTGTCCATGGGGCGGGCTTGCTGCTGCTGCCGTAGTCGCGCGTCGTGGCGCACGGAGTTCATGTGCTTGTCCCTGACAGCTGCCCAGTTGACGTTGAGCCCGAGCTCACTATCCATCTTGTAAGCATCGTGCCCTGCGTCGCTTCAAGCCTCGAGGAAATCTGCGCACGTCTGGACTGTGTTCAGTTTGGAGTTGCTCTTGTGGCCTCCACTGGGGTCCTGTCTCAGGGCAACCCGCTTAACCCATGCGTGCCATATGCCATTGAACGCTCCTCCCAGCGTCTTTTGTAAGCGTATAATCTTCTCCTGTGCGGGCTCGTCCTTTTCCACGTCTGCAGTTGCGATGGTGCACTTGTATATGGGACCACATCCCATGGGATCGTTCAGATTCTCGTAGCCTGGCTGTGCGATCCTGATGTCTCTCCAGGGCGCCCCGTGGATCTCCGCTCTCGTGGGGTTGCCCCTTGGTGATTTGGCGGCACGTCCTTCCCCTTCTTTGATGTCTTCTGACGCGGGCCGGTGGCGCCCTCTGTCTCCTGCCGCGCGGCTGAGGGTGCGGTCGTCCCTGGCTCCCGTGATGTCCCAGGCCGAGCTGCTTGCCTTCTCGAAGCTGTCTCTCGCACTCCGAAGCGCCCGAATGGCAGCTCGATCGACGGTCTGGGAGTACGGGGTCCAGGATTTGTTCCTTGGGGGCGTGTCCTTACAGGCGTTCAAGGGATCGAAGGGGTCTTCCTCCTCGCCTTCGTCCGCCACCGGTGTCGGGCTGGCAACCGGGCTCGTGTCTTTGGCTGTGGCTGCCTCGCTCCCCGCGTCTTCATCCCAATCGGGGGCATCCGGTTCACCCTCGGTCTTGCTTGCCTGGTTGGAAGAGCCTAGTCCTTCCGCTGGAGGGTCGTTGGCCCCGTCGCCGCCTGGGGCCTGTGGGTCTGCTCTGGAGGGGCAGACTGGAGCTGCATCCCGCTCTGGGCCGTGGCTGTCTGCTGAGGGGGTGTCTGCTGCCTCGCCTGTCCTGTTCAGCCAGAGTGCCGCTGGAGAGTTGGCCGCAGTTGCGGATCTCGGTTGGCAAGCGCTCTGATGGTACCGTCGGCGAGAGCCGTGGGATCCATTCCCACGAGGTATGTTAATAGGGTGCTGAGCCGCTGGCGGAGGGGACACTGGCCCCGCTGCTCGGCTAGGTCGGCGGCGTACCCACGCCACCTGGCCTCGTACATCCCGTTGGCCCTCGTCAGGTGGTACACTACTCGTGCCGCCGCGGCAGGTCCCTCCTGCGCCCTCCTTCCCCTGAGCAGCTCTCGGGCCTACGAGCCCGCGCAACGATCTGTCAGAGGCCAAGCTGTCGCGGCGGTACAAGGAGTGCGTCGGGATCTGGCCCTTCCTCCTCGTCCCCCTCCCCTCTTCGTTCCTCGTCCCCCCCTCCTTCGCCCCCGTTCTCCCCGACATTGGCCCCCGAATCTTGGTGAGAGGAATCTGTGAGCCCCTTGGGTAGGAAGTCCGCGACCACTGCGCGTGGGGCGAGCATAGGGTTGACCCTTCGAAGGTGTGCCCGCCCCCCCGCTCGATGCTACTGTTCTTGCCGTTGCCGCTCTCCTCTTCCTCCTCTTCCTGCTTATTGACGTTGGCCATACATTAAGCGAAAGCTTGTCGCGTCGTGAAAATTATCCGGGCGAAAGACCTAACAATTCGCAAGTGTGAGAACCGCGTGGCAAGTGGGACGAAGCAAGGGGAATTCCCAATGGGGCCACGAACCGTGTGAGGGGTGCGTTAAACTGGGGCGGGGCCGCCATGCGAACCCTGCCACTGGAGCCTTCGGTGGAGCTCCCTATGGGGCCACGAACCGTGTGAGGGGTGCGCCAAAATGGCGCGGGGCCGCCATGCGAACCCTGCCACTGAGGCCTTCGATGGAACTCCCTATGGGGCCGCGAACCGTGTGAGGGATACGCCACAATGGGGCTGGACCGCCATCCGAACCTTGCCACTGGGGCCTTCGGTGGAGCTCCCTATGGGGCCATGAGCCGTGTGAGGGGTGGCGGGGCCGCCATGCGAACCCTGTCACTGGGGGCCTTCGGTGGAGCTCCCTATGGGGCCACGAACCGTGTGAGGGGTGCGCCAAACTGGGGCGGGGCCGCCATGCGAACCCTGCCACTGGGGCCTTCGGTGGAGCTCCCTATGGGGCCACGAACCGTGTGAGAGGTGCGCCAAAATGCGGGGCCGCTATGCAGACCCCGCCACTGGGGCCTTCGGCGGAGCTCCCTATGGGACCACGAACCGTGTGAGAGGTGCGCCAAAATGCGGGGCCGCCAAGCGAACCCTGCCACTGGGGCCTTCGGTGGGGCGCCGTATGAGGCCACGAAACGCTGTACTGGGTGGGTGAAGCGCAGGGAGGAGGGAGGAGGGGGAGGAGGGGGAGGGAGGAGGGGAGGAGAGGAACGCGGGGCACCGTCTCTTCAAAACGAGGACCCAACGCCACAGGATGTGGTTGGGAACAAATAGCGCCAGGCTGGCGCAGCGGCAAAAATGTAGGCGTACAGGATTGGAAAAGACCGAAGGCCCGCAAGGGCACAGAATATGCGCCAGCCAGGCGGTGAAGTCCCTCTCCCCATCACCCCCTCATCTACGGCCTCCGCCTCCGACATCCCGAACTAAAGACAACCGGCACTGCCGAATACTGTGTGCAGTCGATGTCGCTCCAAGGCTGAAAATCGCGTGCACGCCGGCGGATTAAGCTTCGCATGGCATCATAATCCGAAACGCTGCCAACCCAAGAGATCAACGACTGAAACAGTCGGTCTTAAGTGAAAAGCCGGTCTTAATCAATATCAAGGACATTCCCCAAAAACATCCAACTGCCTCCTCTACCCCCAGACTTCCCCTCCGCGCCTCAAGCGCCACGGCCATTGGCATAAAGAAACAGCCGCTAACGCGCAATTCAGCTGGCTGTCTGTTGCGGTCGATGCGCCGCTACGACAAGACAACCTCAAACCTCCATCCTCTCCACCTCTCCTCCGCTCCATGCAAAGTGCCGACTCCCTAGTCTGTCTTGGTGGCCACATGCCTTAGGTGCCAGAAAAATGGAGGCTGAGCGGATGTCTTGGTGACCAATTGCCTGACGTGCGAGAACGATGGAGGCGGAACGGACCGATGAGCGGGGCTACATTCAGCCTCTATTCGTCTCGGGCGCTGATGCGCTCTGGTATACACCACAACATCAAGGTGATGACCAAGATACTGCTCAGAAGCTCGGAAACTCGGTGAAGCATAATTTTGGCGGTCAACGCGCACTTAGCGGTCGACTCGCATGTCCTCCTTCCACTATCTGCCCACCTCTCCCCACCTAGTGCATACGTCCCCAGGGTGGCCACGTGCCGCATGGGCCTGCCACTACGGCCGAGGAGCGGGGTTACGCTCAGCCGCTGTTCGTGTCGCGCGCCGCTGCGCTCGAAAACATGCGCTGCAACATAGAGGTGTTCGGAACACAACACGTTGCAGAGAAAGCAACTGGGCACTCGCAATGAATGCCGTCTCCTCCTCCTCCTCCTTCATTTTTTCCTCCTCTTCCTCATCCTCCTCCTCCTCTTCTTTAGCCCCCAACTCCCCCTTCCACGCCTCAGGCTCCACGGCCAGTGGCAGAAAGAAATAGCCTCCCATGCGAATTCAGCTGCGACGACTGTTGCGGCCGACACGGCGCTACGACAAGACCTCTCCTCCACCCCTATGAAAGATGCCGACTCCCCAGTCCGTCTTTGTGGCCACTTGCCTCTCGTGCCAGAACAGTGGAGGCGGAGCAGACCGAGGAGCGGGGCTGCATTCAGCCTCTGTTCGTCTCGGGCGCCACTTTGCTCGAGCATACACCGCGACATCACGGCGATGATCAAACTACTGCAGAAACTCGGCGAAGCGTAGCTCAGGCGGTCAACACGCACTCAGCGGTCGACTCGCACGTCCTCCTTCCTCCATCTGCTCACCTCCTCTGTTGTAAGCACCCCCAGACCCTCCCTCCACGCCTCAAGTACCACGGCCAGTGGCAGAAAGGAGCGGCCTCCCATGCGCAATTCAGCTGAGATGTCTGTTGCTGCCGATGCGCCGCTATGACAAGACAACCTCCATCTTCATCCTCTGCTCCTCCATCCTCTTATCCTCCTCATCCATCTCTCAATGCCAAAAACAAAACTAATGCGCACGAGCACGGCCCATGAGCAAGCAGCAACGACGCGGAAGAACCAAGAGAAGGAGGAGGAGGAAGAGGAGGAGGAGGAGGAGGAGGAGGAGGAGGAGGAGGAGGAGGTGAGGAGGGTGAGGAAGACGCGGGTGAGATGCGGGTGGGAAGAAAGCAAGACCCCAGTCTGCATGTGGGAAACACAGTGCATGTGCGCGCGCGCACGGGGAAACTATCGCGGTGTCCAAGAGAGCGGTCAAGCTCAATCTGGGCCGCAAGAGGAGCTCGAGGACCCTCTCGGAGGCTCTCAAGTCCAGCGTCGAGCTTCTTCAGACCGCCAGGGCGACTTCCTGAGCTGTGGAGTGGAGAGAAAAAAAGAGGGACGAGGACAGAAGGAGGAAAAAGGAGGAGGAGGAGGAGCGCTGTCCTCTTGAACCCCTCGCGGCAACGCCCGTAACCGTGGACGTTCACGTCGCACGTCTGATTCAGCACTGCCATCTCGATGCCGCCACCTTCGAAACCACCACGCATGCGAACAGCGTACGCCTCGACTGTCTCGCCGAAATCATACTTGATCCAATCCTGGATGGCCGTGTCCGCGATGGTCACCGTCGGGCTCCTCACCATGTAGTTGCACACGTCGCGGCGCAGCGTCTCCGCAGATGGCTTGCCAGACAGGGCAAAGCTCAATGAGTGGAACAGGCATGAGCCATCACCAGGCTGAGGGTTCACCCTCGCCTGCGCCCCGCCAGGGGCGGCCATTTGAAGGGGCGGGGGACTGTTGGTGGGCAGTGCGTACAAGGCCGCCCGCCGAATGCTCCACCGCCCCTCAGTTGCTCGCGGGCACCCAAGGCGCGCCAGCACACTTGAGCCAGGAGGATGGGGAGGCTCCCCTCCCTTCGGAGGCGGCTGCGGCGTCTGAACTGGTTGGGACCCCAAAGGATTGGTCAGGAGGGGGGATGAGGCCAAATCCGCTCAAAATCGGTCCCTGGACCCCTCCCGCAATTCTTTACCTCGGATCCATTTTTCACAATCCCGGGGCCCGAAATCGGGCCCCGGATGCCCAAAAAGGCAAACGAAAGCCGTTCCGAACCGAGAACCTCGAACCCAACCCCCACCCCATTCCCAATCGTCTCCGCTTGTCGCCCAGCCCTGCGCATCACCTCCCTCTCGCTTCTTCCCCGCTCCTGATGTTTGCTCGGCAGCGGGCTGCGCGGCACCCTCGCGGGCAGAGCAGGTGGACGCCCAATGGCACGGAAGAGAACGAGAAGAGCCCGGGAGCGCGCGCGCCTGGAGGGTGCTACCAGTCGGCGGCGAGCCGAAGGGGGAACGACGAACGAACAGGCCTTCTCAAAAGGCGCCAAGGCTTCTAAGAAGCCCTCCGGCCTTCTGAGAAATTTGCTGTGTCTCTGGGGGAGGCCAGAGGACTTCAGAGCCTTCTGAGAAGGCCCGCCCGCTCTCGCTTCCGCCCCTCCAGGCTCGCATCCGAACCAGGAAGCTGGAACCACACACGGCGGAACTCACATGCGGAGTGTGCGTGCGCGGGCGTACATTCTAGGCGTCGGCGCTGCTCGCAGAGGCAAAAGTGGGGAACACACAAGGGCCCCTCTGGGGCCTCAGATCTGGCGGAAATCGGTCCCCCGACACGCCGACCGCAGAACCTTAAATTTGTTCGAATCGACAGAAATGTCGACCAGCGCGCAGGTGGAGGTCGCGCGGCAGATGCACATGCGAAGCCCGGCGTGCCTGGCCACATGAGGGTAGTGCGCGGGCAAGACATCTGGCCACACGTGTATCCAGCCCTCGTCCAGGCTGGCCGCACCACGTGTATCCAGCGTCCTGGTAGATGGCGAGGAGAAGCGGCCTCGATGGATCATAACTCCAGAACAACTCTCCGCTCCGCCACCTCCTCCGCCCAGCCCTAGGCGCCTCCTGCTTGTTGACCGCCTTCTCCTCGCCGTCCTCGAGGATGTAGATGGGGAAGTCCGATGGCCCCCCGTCTGTGGGCGTTGGAGACGTACAGCAGGCTTTCCTATCTCCCTCGTTTCCTTGGAGGTGAGGAGAGGAGGGCGGTGGTGGAGGAGGGCGATGAGCGTGAGTAAAATGATGATGATGATGATGATGATGATGATGATGATGATGATGATGATGATGATGATGATGCTGCTGCTGCTGCTGATGATGATGATGATGAGCCTTGCCCAGTACCCCGACGTGTGGCCAGCCGAATTACAACAACCTAATGTGACATATCTTTTCACCTCAGAACTTATCTCTTCGACAGGTGCAGCGGACGACTTCACAAACAGTCTCGCGGAACTCGTTCGTCCCCTGTTGAATTCACAAACTTTGGCGAGTCCCCGCCGAACGGGGTGGGAGAGGAGGGAGCTTGAGCGGATTTTGGACGGAGCCAAAGAGGGCCACAAACGGACGGGTCAGGCAAGGGGTTCCGAAAACAGATATAGCCTTACCCAGTCCCCCGACGTGTGGCCAGACGAATTACAACAACCTGACGTGACATATCTTTCCACCTCAGAGCTTATCTCTTCGACGGGTGCAGCGGACGACTTCACAAACAGTCTCGCGGAACTCGTTCGTCCCAAAGCTGCCCGAATTGGCCTCTGGTCCATGTCAGCAGACCAGACGGGAATAATTATGAACTTGGACCCGATCCGCACCCCGTCTCAAGGCGTTAACTAAGAGACCAGACAAGCTGGGCCCGAAAAGCGAGAACGGTCAGCCCACGGCTTTACGAGGCATCGACTTCTCCCTAGGATCCAGGTTGGCCCGAGGGAGCCCGTTCGACACGGGACCAGGCAAACGCGAAACAACCAGGATGCTTTCCCGAGGGGGGCCGCGACCGAAGCTGTCTGGCGCGATTTCGGCCGACCACGTCCCCCTCTTGGTTTTCAGCTCGGCCGAAAAATCAGGCAAGTATTCTACATTACACGTGCAGGGGCACACGATGAGCGTAGGGACCCCTATGTTTACAGCAGCATTGGAAATATTTAACATGTTATATATACATTGGTTGACATTAACGTGCAAAGCATAGCTACCATCTCCCTTGCGAAACTCGGCAGCGCGCGGAAGCGTCACACTAATACCACGGACCGGACGGGACCCCAGCCACCCAATGAGCATTCTTTTCACAACGCGGAGATCGCACAGGGAAGCATTCACCCACAACGCGGAGTGATCACCTCGCTCACACAGCTGCTGACCCACTTCACCTTTCGAGAACCCGATCTCGAGGAAGACCTGACCCTTTTTCGAGCTCCCGAACCGGAGGCCTCGGCGTAGCTGGCGCGCAAGCCCGCCAGCACCGTCGGCTGCATGAAGGCGGGGGCCTCGAGCGACTACGTGCCGTCCAGCAGCGGCCCGCGTCTGGCCGGCACCTTGTCGGACCACTCCGCCACCGCGAACGGCACCTGGCCCAGCGGCGACGGGTAGCGGACGTGCTTGGCGTAGCGCAAGCTGCTGTGCGGGTTGGTGTGTCTGAGCCGCTCGCCGATGCCCGCGAGAGGTACTCCCTGGAGCGCCGCCGCGTGGCTTGCGCCACCGTGGCGAACCTGATAGGGTACCGCCGACGGCGCCCCAGGGATCGCAGCCAGCCTCTCCTCGAACCGCCTCGTGACCGTCGGGCCGTCGAACGACCGCAGCGGGCAATTGGGGCCCCGCGCGCTCCGAGCTCGCCGAAGTGCGCTGCCGCCGCCCTGACGCCAGGCTGTGTCCAGCAAGATGGCCCCCTCGTCGGCGCCCATGATCTTGCTCCTCGCTTCCTCGCCGCTCGGGTGCAGAAGCAAGGCCCCTCTTGGTGTCTTGCCACGGCCAGGCCCGATCAGGGACTTGGTGGTCATGCTGACCAAGTCCGACGGCGGCCGCAGCATGCCGCCCCACGCCAGCCACAGCGCCGCCGCAAACTCGAGGTCCTTCAGCAGCAGGCCCACCCCGACCAGGGCAAGCACCCACGGTCGGCGCAGCGGCTCCCTCGAGGTGCCGTGGGCCCGCCTGCGGAAGCTCGCCATTGCGGCCCGCGCCACGGGGAAGTTGCCGTGCTTGGCTGTGTCCAAGCTGGGCCTCAGGTACTGCAAGGCCGCCAACGGCCTCGACCCCTCGCCGACCTCCATCCCGTCGAAGAACAGGACGTCCAGGTACTCCGCGGCCAGCTGGTCCAGGCGCGTGACGGCGATCTCCTCCAGCGAGCCCTCGTTGGCCCACTCCAGGAAGTTCCGCGCGCGTTCCCTGGAAGCGGTGCGTGTGGGCGGCTTCACCTTGTCGGTCTGCAAGAAGCTTAATCACTCGACGTCGCCCCGCATGTGGGCGTAGCGGTCGAACCTCGCGACTGCCCGCTGTCGCCTCAAGACCTCGGATCTCGCCGCCTTCCGCCCGGAGCGCGCCGCTGCCGTCACTGTCGGAGCTGGGGCTGCTTGAGCTGCTGCCGTCGTCGTCGGCCCTGCCGAGGTGCCCCGCCGCGTCCGACGTGACAGCGTGCGGCTCGGCAGTGCCCTGGCCAGAGTGGTCGCGCCCTGGCTGATCGCGCTGCTCGACATCCCCGAGGAAGCGCTCGTGCTCGACGATGTCCCGCTGGACTGCGGTCTCGCCGAGGGCTCTGGACCACGCCGCCTCAGCACCGGCCCGCGCCGCGTCGCCTGCATGGCGCCCGTCAGACTCGTGAGAAACAGGCTGACGGCCGATCGTGCGACTACCCTTGTCGGCTGAGTTGAACTCGCTTGGGAACCATCGAACGTCTGCAGAGGATGCCGTCAAGATGCTCAATGCGGCCATCACTCTGCATGTCTGATTCAGCACGCAATGAGACGACCGTCCCTTTTCCAAGGCCAGTGTCAGGCCCAGATTATCGCACAGGGACAAAATCACACATGCAAGCGAGGCTGTACTTCGCAACCGATGCCGAACACCTGCAATCAGAGCTCGGCCCTCGAGGCGCATGATGTCCCCAGGGCGGCTCCAGCGTCCGAAGAGCTTCAGCCTCCAAGACGACAGAGGGAACAGAAAACTCGGGTCGATCTCGCTGGATAGACTGCTGCCCAGGTGCACCCCCGCCTCGGTAGGAGGCGAGGCGACCGCCTCGCAGGGCTCGGACCCACAGATGTCAAGACGGCTGGATGACGAAAGCCCGCGAGGCGGCGGACCCAGCGCGTGGCGCCGAGCCTGCGCCGCGCCCTCGGCCTGGTATCGCCAGCGCTCCATGCAGGCGGCGGCTGACCAGACGGCGTCGGAGGTCTACAGCTTCTCCGTGACCGCGAACCCCCCGAACCTGCTGCCGTCGACCTCCCCAGATCCTGTGGAGGCGTCCGTGGCCAACGCCGCGGGGTCGATCTGCAGCTTGGTATCCACGTGCGCGAACGCGATCAGGCTCGCTGCCACCCGGCACTCGGCGATCACTTCAGGCCACATTCGCCGCCGACGAGAGCCCGCCAGCCGAGCAAAGCAATAAGAACTGTGAAATACGATAGGAGACGGCGTCGTAAGATGGCCGCCCACGCATAGTGCCCCGGCAGCGAGAGCATGTCGTCGCCGCTGCAGACACCGCGCTCGGCGACCTCCAGGAGCGCCAGCCACGGCCGCCAGATCCGTCCGCTGCTGACCGAGATGCGCCCCGTGCCGTAGTCGAAGACCAGGCCAGTGAACTTCTGAGCCTCCCGATCTGCGACCGCGCCCTTGCACTTCAGCTGGCAGCTTTCCATTTGCTTGTGCACGCGATCGATGGCGCCCTTCACGGCGGACTCATCGCAGCCCGCCGCAGCCGCGCCGTCGACGTGCACCGCCCCCCCCGCTTGAGACGTCACGTCGGGCACCACGCGCTTGTCCTGGATGACCCTCTCCTCAGGGATGCCCGCGGTAAGGGCCTGAGAAGCCACGAGAGCCTGGCAGAAGTACAAACTCCAGCTCCAGCCCATCGGCGATGCCGTTAGCAATGACGATACTTTGCTTGTCGTAACATCTTGCGAACTATTTTCGGGGCAGAACTGCGCGAGCACATCAGCAGAGATCACTGGCAGTGCGAACATCTCGTCGAGCCCAGGCGGCGACTCAATGCGGTAGAAGGCCGCCTCGATGTCCACCTGGCTCAGCGAAAGGTTCTCTGTCGCGGGTATCTTCAGCCCGCGCCGGGCTCCAGCTGAAGGTAAGGCCGTGGTGTCTGGGTCCACGAATTCCTGGTTGACTGCGCGCGCGTCGAGGATCAAGCGTAACTGGTTGCCTGACTTCTCGACGAAGAACAAGCCCACGGTCGCAGGTCGAGGCGCAGCGAATCGAACCATACCTGCAGGAAACATTTCGCTCAAGAAGTGGGCGTAGTGGCGAGGGGGCCGCCGCAGCTTCTCATCAAAGTAGGGAACGACACGCTCGCGATCCTGCTCGGGACCTCGTAGCAAGCGCTGACGCCACTCGTGCCGCAACTCTCGTGCATGCCCAGTCAGCGACTCTGAGGCGTCGCACTTCAGAAGGTCGCTGGGCAAGCTCACAAGACCCCAAGCTCTGCCCAAGAGAGAGAGAGAGAGAGAGAGAGAGAGCGCTGAACTCGCTGGAGATGTCGCGGCTAAACGACCAATTCAAGCTGTGAGTAGCCTCTGCCGTCCAGCATGAAGTATAGAAACGTTGCCGAGCTTTGCCGCGACGACGGCGGGTGGGCGAGTGAGAGCCGCCGAAATTCTCCTCCACCCACAAAGCCGCGGGTACTGGAAACAGCTCCCGCAGCGCAGCCATGCTCCGAGGGCTATTTGCCAGCCGCCCGCGGCCGCCTGGGCCGCTGAGATGGCTGCGTCTCCACCGTTTCCCTTCCCCTTCGGATCGACCGTCGCCAACCTCTCCTTCAAGGATCTGTTCTCTGCCGCCAGCCTGTCGGCACGACTCTGCAACTGAGGGTTGCCGCCGCCGCCGCCGCCGCCCCCGCCTCCGCCGCCGCCGCGACGAGCCGTGTGCCTCTCCTCTCGAACATTGCGCCTCTCTTTCAAGGCGCTGGCTTCCTTGTGCAACTCGTCGGCGACGTAAGTGGAGAGCGCTGGGCTGATCGTCATCAACCCTCGAGTCTCAGAAGTGCCCAGGTAGATGTGCTCGTCTTCTGCCAAGTCGTCCGCCGCCGAGCCCATGCGGTTGAGATGCCTGTCCCGATACTTGTACTCAATGATTTGTGCTTTTCTGCATATCAGTTTGAATGTGGCTAACTCCGATGCGTTTAACTGGTCAAACTGGATTCCGATCTGTAACAAACGCAAGCAAGACTCGTGAATGTCGACTCCGGAATCTGTGGCTGTCAGGCCCGCCTCCGCTTTGAAGCGTGCGTGCCTCGACCGAGGCGCCACGTTCAGGTCCCTGATGAACCTGCGCGCCCAGCCAGCGGCCGGAGGACCGAGCAACGGCCATGATGACCAGGTCGTCTCCGTCAGCTGCTCCACTCCCTCGCGGAACCCAAGGTGGCGCCAGTCGCCGCTGGTCTCTGTCAAGGCCAGCGCGCGGGCGTCGAGCGCCGTGTCGGAGCTGCCGTACTGCGCGACGTACGACACGGTGCCCACGCGCACGAAGCCAAGGACCTTCCCGATGATGCCCGCATCCACGGTGAGGCTCGGCAACTTGGCCGCGCTGGACTGGTCGCTGGCCGAAGTCATATACCATCCTCTCCCGTCTGGATCTGGTAACGTCGTGACGTTCCCCCACTCAGGCGGTATCTGAACTGAACTCGAGCCCGAGCCCGCCGCCGCCACCAATGTCGTCCCTCGGAGCCTCGCGACCACCTCGTCGGAGGATGCCCTACACGCGAACCTGATCGCCTCCAGGAGCTCCGACGGCTCGGGTACCCAATCCTCGCCGTACGTCCGCGCGTTGGCGGCTGGGCCCGTGCCAACCAATGACGCGCTGTCCCTCCGCCCGCGGTGGATCTTCACGGCGCCTCTGATCACGCCGGCGTGGGTCACGTGCGGGTGCATGTCGCCGTCGGGGGCGAGCATGAACAGGATCTCTCCCCTCGCTTCCGCTCCTGCTGGAGGAGCTTCTCCGATCACGTCCTTGTAGCCCTGCTCGGTCGCGATCCCCACGACGACGCGTGCCTGCCACGCGCCTCCCTGCCGAAACTGGATCTCCATGCGATCCCCGATGTCCCACCTCGCGGTGGCAGCAGCAGCCATCGCTCGTGCCGATGAAATAGCCCAGCACGATGCCCGCAATGAAGATGGCACTCGCAGCAATGCGCGCACTACCGAACACCTGGATGGCAAAGGCGCAGTTGCTCGCCTCGCCGACCACCTCGCTGTTCAGGAAGCGGTCCGCCGCCCACGCTGCCAGGCCAACCCCGCTCTGAACGAAGACTGACATGGGCCGCGGTATGCTAGTTACTTAGCTTGAGCGGGTTTTGGACGGAGCCCCAAAAACACACACGGACGGGTCAGGCAAGGGGTTCCGAGAACAGGTATATGATGATGATGATGATGATGATGATGATGATGATGATGATGATGATGATGATGATGATGATGATGATGATGATGATGATGATGATGATGATAATGATGATGATGATGATGATGGTGAGGAGGAGGAGGGAGAGGAGGAGGAAAAGGAGGAGGAGGAGGAGGAGGAGGAGGAGGAGGAGGAGAGGGAGGAGGAGGATGGGGGAAGAGGAAGAGGAGGAGGAGGAGGAGGTTGATGAGAGGAAAGGGACGGGGATGATGAAGGGGGTAGCGAAGAGGGTGACGAGGATGACGAGGCGGAGGAGGGGCAGGAAGAGGAGGTGCAGGAGGAGGAGGAGGAGGAATCTGATATAAAGAGCGAGAGAGAGAGAGAGAGAGAGAGAGAGACAGAGACAGAGAGTGAGAGAGAAACAAGAAAGAGAGAGAGGGAGAGAGAACAATGATGAGAGAGAGAGAGAGGGAAAGAGAGAGAGAGAGTGAGAGGGGCACACATCTATGTATATATCTAGAGAGAGAGAGAGTGAGCGATATATCTATATATAGAGAGAGAGAGAGAGAGAGAGAGAGAGAACGACAGAGCCAGAGTGAGAGAGGACGACATACGTACGTACATGCTTACATACATACATCCACACATACATACATACACACCAACATTCATACATTCATACATCTATACACATACACACCTACCTGCGTACCTACCTACCTACATACACACATACATACATACATACATACATACATACACACGTACATACACACATACATACATACACATACATGCATACATACAAACAAACATACATGTACACATACACATATGTAGGTGTTTGTGTGTATACCTATACATGTGCATGTATACATATATATATATATATATATATGATCAAGACTGCATTGGCGCTTCGCGCCATTCACCTTTGTCCCTGACATTGCATGCTGGCGGACGGGCAGGCAAGTAACACATAGCACAACGTACCGATAATTCCTGGTTG
>CAUYUJ010015971.1:342492-367492 GCA_963575745.1 Prorocentrum cordatum
AAACAAGAGAGACATCGAGGGGAAAAAGGAGGAGGTGGGTTGGCCTCGACTGCCCAGCCTGAGCTGGGCAAGCCTTGGGGTATGCTCGCGGGAAAAGGCCCCCATCCTCCTTCTCCTCCCCCCCCTCCTCTTCCTCCCCCTGAGCCTTCTCCTTATTATCCTCCTTATCGCCCTTTTCCTCGTCTTCACCCTCCTCGCCCTCATCTCCTCTCTTACTCCTGCTCCTCCTCCTCCTCCTCGCCCCGCCATTTCATAATTTTTCAGTGTGTGATGTTTGTTTGTTGTGTTAGATTCGGTGTTTTGCGTGTTTGGTTATATACGTCTGTTTATGTGTGCTGTTGTTTTGCTGATACTTTGTCATGCTGTTGTTGTTGTTACCGTTGCTGTCGTGCTATTCGGTTGGTGCTTTTTGTTTGTATTATATTGGTCGTTTTTGTTGTGTTGTGTTGTGTTGTTGCTGTTGGTTTCGTTTTTTGTTGGTGTTGTGTGTTGTTTCAGGTTTTCGTCTATGTATTTGTGTTATTGCATGTTTTTGTTGTTGTCGGGTTGTATGTTTTTCGTTGTTCTGTGGTTTTTGGGTGTTTTGTTTGAACTGCTGCTCTTTTTGTTGGGCTGTTGCTTGTTATTCTTGTTGATTCGAATAATGTAGTCGGCCTTATGTTTGTGTATGTACTAACAGTAGAAGTCACATTATTCTTATTACTTTCCCACGCCTCCCTCTCCTCCTCGTCCTCCCATGATCCCCCATGAAGTTTCCTGCTCTTGATCATCCTGCCCCTGCCCTACTTCTTATCAGCACCCCTCCTCCTCATCTTCCTCCTCCTCCTCGCCTCCTCCTCCTCCTCCTCCTCCTCCTCTTCGTATTATGCGGTTCGTCCTCGTGCTCATGCTGCTGCAGCTCCCCTTCTTTGTGTTCATTCGGCTGCGTCATCTTCACTGGTGCTAATGGTCATGCAGCTGCGTAAGTGCTCCTTCTGGCCCTCTGCCCTGTGCCTGCGCTACCAAACTCAGGTGTAATCCGTCAACTTCGCCGTCCGAGCTCTGCCTCCTGCTCAACCCGTCTCATCTTCATCCTCCTCTTCCTCCTGCTCCTCCTCCTCCTCTCCTCCTCCTCCTCCTCCTCCTCCTCCTCATTCCTACCCTTCCTTCTTCTCGAGATGGCTGTGTTGCCATTTTGTTTGCCCATCTGAGAGAGATCGATCTTCGGACTTCTTGACGGTTGTGAACTTGTGCTGGAACTCTCCTGAACACCGGTCTGTTTCGGAAGATCGGGAACATCAGGATGGGGCGCGCAGCGCGCTTGCACGAGACGAGTGGTCGCGAACTCCAGGTCCACCACACTCTCTGGCCACAGACCCCGGAAGCCACCGACATGCTCCTAGGGCTTGAGGGGCGTTTTTTTATTTAATGGCGAAGCCGCGGTGCCAATCCGATGCCACGTGGCCAAGAAGGCGTCGCTCACTGCCAGAAAACTGGGCGCCAGCAGTGATGCTCCAGGCTGTTTCGTGCTCCTGCGCAACTCGGGGGCGCGCAAACATGGATTAGCGATCCATGGATTTGGCGCGCGGTCGCTAAATCCATGGATCGGGGGAGGTGCCCTTCCCAAAATACGGCCGGTACCGCCTCGAACGGCGGCAGAAATCCGCGATTTGCCATGGAAACGGGACCCGTCGCTAATCCACGCCCCCTTAGTCCATATTTGCGATCGCCTGAACAACCGAGCTTGCAGGTCCCGCTGCCGCTGTCTCCCGCCCTGTGGCGCATCCTGCGCGCGGTCGCCTCCCGCAGAGCAGGATTGGCACTTGCAGCTTGCGCGCATATCCCCTTGCTCAGCAGGCCCTCCTCCTCCCCCTCCTCCTCCTCCTCGTCCTCCTCCTCCTCCTCCTCCTCCTCCTCCTCCAACTCCAACCCCCAACCTTCCCGCTCGAGACCGTGACGGTGAATATGCGTAAATAACATGTCGCAACGTGTGAGGGAGACGTCATCGCAAGGCGTTGGGCGTCTTCCCCGTTTGGAAGGCTTTTATCGGAACTCCCATGAGCCTGGTCCCAACATCCTGGAATCTTGAGTCAGGCACAACTGGGAAACTCCAGACGAAGGCCGTGTCAGGCGGCTGAGTTCACACGCGAAATATACGGAGGCCACGCGCCAAATACACATGCGGAGGGCCGACTGGCCTGGCCATCGAGGGCCGAACGCTGGAAATACACATGGCCACATGTGTTTCTAACTTTCGCTGGACCGTGCTTCCGCTGCTTCCGCACTCAGCTGCCGCCGATCTTTTGCAGCAGTGCCTGACGTCATCGGCTTCATGAACATTTGAATGCTCCCTCTCCTACTGCCGTGAATCTTCTTCTTGTTCTTCTTTTTCTTCTTCTTCTTCGTGAAATACTTGCACGCGTTGCTCGTGACACTCCTGCGCCTGCAGCCCTGGCTCAGTCCCCGGGGTGTGGTCATCGATGTCGCCTCGCGGCCACTGCCAGGCCAGCTTAGTTTTAAGTCGGGCGCGTCCCCCTTACAGGGGGATTTTCGACGAAAAATAAGTACTCCGACGGAAGGACCCAACATGATAATCTGTTTAGCTCGCCCTTACCCGCTCCCTCCTCGTCCTGACGGACACTCTCACCTCCTCCCCCTCCTTCTATTTCTCCTCCTCCTCCTCCTCCTTCTCCACTTCCTCCTCATCATCACCCCCTCCCTACCCCTCCCCCGTCCTCGTCCTTCCCCTGCTTCTTCTCCGCGCGCTCCTCCCCGTCCCCTTGGTCGGGGCAAGCAGATCGATTTTCCTCGGCGCCGTCGCCGCCGCGGCCATAGCGCGCATTCCCCGACGGTTGGTTCGCGAAGCCTTTGGGGCAACCCCGCGGGCCGCTGGGGCGCAGGGGCAAGCGGTCGGGACAGCCCCGCGGGCCAAGTCGTTGGAACAACCCCGCGGGCTTCGAGCGGGGCGCAGCCGCGCTCAGGCGGGGGGCAGCATGAACCCAAGCTCTGCGGCGAGCTGCTCGGCCTCATCCCTGGACGTCTCCGCTCTCTTGTCGAACTCCAGGAGCGCCTTCCGCAAGGAAACCGGCGGCCAGCGCTCCAGAAACTCGCGCGAGGGCGGCCGCAGGATCAGCATGTTCCGTATGCGCGTGGCGCGGGAGAGCATGACGTAGAGGTGCAGCCATCACTGGTCGTCCGACATGCCCGTGCGGCCAGCGTCCTCGTCCCTCGCGCAGTCGATGGTGACGCCCTTGCGGAGCGTCTGGCCCTGCGACAGCGTGGAAATGAGGTAGGACGCGTGAGTCAGAGTGAACCCCGAGCGGCGCACGGTGTGCGACCCCGAGCCCTGCCACGAGAGCTCCTGCTCGCAAGTGGAAAAGGAGGAGGAGGATAAAGAAAAGGAGGGGGAGTAGGTGAAGGCAGAACGGCGGGCGAGAGGAGAGTGTCCGTCAGGGCGAAAAGGAAAAGGGTGACGTAATTACAGGTTGCCCATGGCCCGCTCGGATTACCAATATGAAGTGCGGGACCCATAGGGAGGGGGCTCCCGCCGGATACTTCCTCACACTTCGCTCACAGACGAGGCTCCCGCTTGATACGTCCTCCAAATTCAAGCCTGGGAAGTCCAGAAGTGACGATCGTTACAGGTTGCCGATGACCCGCTCAGATCAACATGAAATGCGGGACCCATACGGAGGGGGCTCCCGCCTGAGACTTCGTCACCATTCACTCACATACGAGGCTCCCGCTTGATACTTCCTTCAAATTCAAGCCTGAAGAGCCCAAAATTGTTGACAGTTACATGTTGCCGATGACCCGCTCGGATTACCAACGTCAAATGCGGGACTCAAAAAGAAGGGGCTTCCGCCTGATACTTCCTCACAAGTCACTCACAGACGAAGCTCCCGCTTGATACTTCCTCCAAATTCAAGCCTGAGGATTCCAAAAGTGGCGACAGTTCCGGTTGCCGATGACTCGCTCGGATTGCCAACGTACAACGCGGGACGGGGGCTACCGCATGAGACTTCCTCACAGGTTACTCACAGACGAAGCTCCCGCTTGATACTTCCTCGAAATTCAGGCCTGAGGATCCTAAACATGGCGACGGTTACAAGTTGCCGATGACCCGGTCGGATTACCGACATGAAATGCGGGACTCATAGGGAGGGGGCTCCCGCCTGAGACTTCCTCAGAATTCAGTCACAGACGAAGCTACCGCTTGATAGTTCCTCGAAATTCGAGCCTGAGGAGCCTAAAAATGGTGACAATTACAAGTTGCCGATGACCCGCTCGGGTTACCAACGTGAAATGCGGGACCCATCGGGAAGGGGCTCCCGCCTGAGACTTCCTCACAATTCACTCACATACGAGGCTCCCGCTTGATACTTCCTCCAAACTCAAGCCTGAAAACCCTAACAAATGACGACGGTTATGGGTAGCCGATGACCCGCTCGGATTACCAACATGAAATGTGGGACCCATAGGGAGGGGGCTCCCGCCTGAGACTTCCTCATAATTCACTCACATACGAGGCTCCCGCTTGATACTTCCTCCAAATTCAAGCCTGAGGAGCACAAAAGTGGCGACAGTTGCAGGTTGCCGATGGCCCGCTCGGATTGCCAACATGAAGTGCGGGACCCATAGGGAGGGGGCTCCCGCCTGAGAATTCCTCGGGTGACATAAGCGAGTGACGGTGATGAGTGAGTGAGTGAGTGAATGAATGAGTGAGTGAGTGAGTCGGTGGGTGGGTGGGTGGGTGAGTGATGATCATGATGAGTGGTGTTGATTGCGATGATGATGATGATGGTGCTGGTGCTGGTGCTGGTGCTGGTGATGATGATGATGATGATGATGATGATGATGATGATGATGATGATGATGATGATGATGAGTGGGGAGTGATGGTGATGGTGATGGTGATGATGATGATGAGGATGAGGAGGAAGCAAGGAGGAGGAGAAGAGAGGGAGGAGGAGGAGGAGGAGAGATCCTGCGCGGAGGGTGTCCAGAGAAAACAAGAACCCCACTTAGGATGTGGGGACAAACATTCAAACAATACTCCAAAATTGTCAAACCATACTCCAAAAATAATCCCCAGACTATTTTTTGTGACTATTTTTGAACATTCCCCCTGTAGAGGGACAGGCCCGACTTAAGCTTCGCTTCGGCTGGCCGCTCTGGCGCGCTCCTCCCGAAGGCTTTCGCGCGGTGAGTGCCCTCTCCCCCCTCCTGTCCTCTGCGGCCGCCCCTCCCTGCCAAGTCCCGCTCTTGCTGCCGGCCAATTCGTTTTATGTCGGGCGTGTCCCCCTACAGAGGGATTTTCGACGGAAAAAATACCTTAAACATATTCAAAAAAGGTTTAGAAATGCTAACAAAAATAATCCCCATATTATGGTTTGACTATTTTTCGGGTATCTTTAACTTTTCGTCGAAAATCCCCTGTAGGGGGACAGGCCCGACTTAACGCGAGCGGATTGCCTCTGCCGCGCCGCGACGTAAAAATGTCTCCAACTCCAACTCTCGCCCAAGCCGGCCGCATCATGCGGTTTACTTCGGAGACCTCGAGTCCAAACGTGTGAGCGTTTTCGTATTCGGCGTTTCGACATTGGGCGGAAGGGGGGTGGGGGGGTCTGGCTCCAGACCTCTGCTTCGTGCAACTGTTTGCAGCAATATACGTCCATTCTGGGGGAGGCTCCACCTGCTCGAAACGGGCGCCCAAAACAGCCAAGATCTACTCCATGAGGGGGGGGGGAGGGAGGGGGGGGGGTGCGAGGGCCGCGCCGATCGCCCAAAACAGTCAAGGTCTACTCCATGAGGGGGGGGGAGGGAGGGGGGGGGGTGCGAGGGCCGCGCCGATCGGCAAAACAACGAATAAAACACGACCACCATGTTGATGTCATTGTTTCCGCCGCCCTTCGCCCCGATTCCGCCGGCTTCCGCCCGCGGACCCGTCGCCTGCTACTTCTGGCGAGGCTGTGCCGAAGGCGAGGCCCTTTCTGTATCGCGCTATGTGTATCCAGCTTGGCCTCCTCCTCCTCCTCCTCCTCCTCCTCGCTCCTCTTCCTCCTCCTCGCTCCTCTTCCTCCTCCTCGCTCCTCTTCCTCCTCCTCGCTCCTCCTCCTCCCCCTCCTCGCTCTTCCTCCTCGCGCCCTTTCTGGAGGTGCCTGACCCTGACGTGTCTGCACTTGTCGGCCCACCCCTCAGGGACGCGGCCCATGATCGCTTAGCGTAAGCCTCGGGAAAAGGACCTGGCAGGGTGTGTTCGGATCTTCCAGAAGGTCACACCCTGGCGCACACGCGAGCTACGAAAAATCATGACGACTCAGCCGTGATATTTGGTACCAGGCGCGGCGCTAGCACACTGAGCCGCTGTTGTTTGTTTGGCCGAGAGGGCCAGATGCGCCATCTTGGCGACGGCTCTGGTGTTCAGGGCTGCACTGGGATGAGGGAGGTCGCGCTATGCAGTCCCCCCGCCGAGGTGCTTCCTGTATGGTGTACGGTGAGGAACTTTTGCTTAACGCGTTGTGGCTTGCGGCCCCGGCGACACGCTGTGGCTTGCGAACTGACGGCGTGCCGCTCCGCTCCGCGTGGCCTGAGGCTGGGAAAGGCTCGGGACCTTGACGCTTGGAAATCCAGACGTGGATAACGTGTCGCGCTGGAGCATGGTGGGCCGGGACCGGCGTCGCGACGCGCTAACCACAAGTTCCCGGCCGTACGCTGTCGCTGCTCCTCCCCTCCGAGGGTGCGAAGCCAGCGCATGGACTTGCAGGATGTGGTCCAATCACCTGGCACGGTGGCGATGCTGGCGCGCGCTCAGGCTCGGGAGGCGGCTCGGAGAGCCGCCGCGCCTCACGGATCATTCGCAATGGGGCCAGCGGGTCCTGCGGGAAACGCGTTCTGATCTTTGAGCCGTTCTCGGCCTCTCAAGGGCCCCAGGACCGCTCAGAAGCGGCTCGGGGTGAAGAATTCCGGGGCGTCCAAGACAGGGGGCGTCCAAGAAAGAGGGTTTGCAACTCATGGCTGGAGGCATCCGCGCGGACGAGGGGGAGACCAGAGGACGTGTTGAAAGAAGAAGAGGTGTCCATGAAATCTGAGAGATATCATGGCCCTGGCCATGATACCCACCCCTTCCTAGTCATCACGCCCGCTCCCCACGCTCAACCGAGACCCAAAGAGTTGGTCCCAAGGGAAAGCCCCAAGGTCCAGGGCCCGTTTCCGTCAGGACTCGTTCCCTACGTGGCAAGTGGACCCGAATGTGGCCTCGGCGGTCCTGCCAACTGGCTCGCAGAAGACATGTCCCTTCCTCATGCTCCTCCTTGTACCTACCATCGTTCACCGTCCCACCACTCCCCCCTCACCGTCCTCCATCCGCATCTCTCTCCTCCTCACCCTCTTGTCCTCCTCCTCCTCCTCCTCCTCCTCCTCCTCCTCCTCATCTTAATCATACTACTAATCACCATCATCGTCATCATCATAGTCGTCGTCGTCATCATCATCATCATCATCATCATCATCATCATCATCATCATCATCATCATCATCATCATCATCATCATCATCATCATCATCATCATCATCATCATCATCATGATCACCATCATGATCACCATCACCATCACCATCACCATCACCATCACCATCATCATCATCATCATCATCACCATCATCATCATCATCATCATCATCACCATCATCATCTTTCTCCCCTCCTCCTTCTCCTCCACCACCAACTCCTTCCCCCTTCCTCTCCTTTCTCCGTCTCTCCTCCGCTTCAGCCTATTTTTCATTATTCTCTTCCCCATCATGCTCCCTCTGCTTTACCTGCTGCCGTTGCCTATCCTATATTTAACCCTCCTCCTTCTCTCCCTCCCCCTCCCCCTCCTCCTCCTCCTTCTTCTCCTCCTGTTCCTCCTTCGTCACATACACTCAAACTCATACACCTGGTGCAATTTTCGTTCCTACTCTCACTTCTGTTCAAACTCATGCGCATGTTACTTCTCCTCCTCCTCCTCCTCCTCCTCCTCCACTTCCCTGGCCTTACAACCGTGTCCTCCGTTTCCTCCTCCTCATTCTGCTTCTGCTCGGACTCCTTCAACTCCTACGTCCACTTCTGTTCAAACTCATGCGCAGGTTACTTCTCCTCCTCTTCCTCCTCCTCCTCCTCCTCCTCCTCCTCCTATATTGCGAAGGCCTTACGGCTGGTGCCGCCGACCCTGAGGTTGGGGAGGAGGGCGCGGAGCATGGGGAGGAAGATGAGGAGGGGGACAGGAGGAAGAGGCGGATGAGGAGGAGTAGGAGCACAGGGGGGGAATGAATAGGAGGAGAGTGAGGCGAGCAGGGTCGCGGGGGGGTGGGGCACGACGGAAGGGCAGGGGCGAGTAGAGCGTGTCGATCATAAGGAGGAGAAGGAGGGAGATAATGGCGAGGATGTTGACGATGTTGACGACGACGCCGGTTGCCTATCAGGACCATTCGGGGCGTCTTAGAGCCCTCCTGGGGCGATTTCCAGGCTTCGTTCGCTGTTTTGAAGCTAGGTTCGGCATCTTGGGCATCTGGGAGGTCACGGAAGTGTAGTTAGATTTGGAGGGCGCCAGGGCCGGGACCTGGGCCAGGGCCGGGGCGGGCTGGGAGCCAGGACCAGGGCAGGGGCCGAGGCGGGGCCAAGGCCAGGGCCGGGGCCGGGCCAGGGCCGGCTGGGGCCGGGGCCGGCTGGGGCCGGGGCCAAGGCCGGGGCCGAGGCCGGGACTGGGTCTGGGTCTGTGGCCGGCGGGGCGGGAGCCGGGGCCGGCTGGGACCGGCCAAGGCGGGGGGCCGGGGTTGGGACTCGGGCCGGGGCCGGGTCCGGGGCCGGTCGAGGCCGATGCCGGGGCCAGATGCGGAGCTGGGGCTGGGGCTGGACTGGAGCCGGAGCCAGGGCTGGGGCGTGGTAGAATGCCTCGGCTCTAGGCCCGTCTGAGGCTTTGTGTGGACCCCCCGGGACACCCCCTGGGACCCCCCAGGGGAGGGATCAAAGGGAAGGGGCTTCCTTTCGACTCAATGACAACGTTGCTCTTGAGGGGGAGGCCCTGGAAAAGCGGGGGGGGAGCGGCGACGGGCCCAGGGAAGAGGGGGAACGGGGAGGGGGAGACGGGCCCAGGGAAAGGAGGAGCGCAGGGACAGGAGACGACTGGGCCAGGGAAAGGTTGGGCGCAGGGACAGGAGACGACGGAGACGACGACGAACGAACGACGGGAACGGACAAGCCCCTCACACACGCCGACACAGAGTCGGCGGATTTCCTCGTCCTTGCAGCTTTTCCTCCGTTGCATCCTCCTCCTTCTACTTCTGCTCTGGCTCCCACTCCCGCTCCCTGTCTTCTCCTGCGCCAGTCATTACCCCCATTCGCTCCTCCTCGTACTCCTACTCCTGCCGAGGCTCCTTCGTCTTATCGTCCTGGTCCTCTTCTTGTGCCTGCTGCTGCCTCTCCCTACTCGCCTCCCTCGTCTTTCCTGCCTGCTCTCATCCTGCTCCTATTTCCCCTCCTCATCCTTTCGGTATGGAGGCTAAGTGGAGCATGGATACGCCGCGGGCTTATCCTTCAAGATCAGCTCGATCTTGGTCCCCCTGGGCACGTCATCAACCTTGCAGGGTGAGGATGAGGGTGATGATGGCGATGATGAGGGTAACGATGAGGAGGAGAAAGAGGAGCTCGTAGGCGAGATGCTGAACAATTTATCGGTGACCGCTGTGATGTTGGTGCACTCGTGCTTCGTGGACCGGTACCTTGGCCGATACGTGGAGGACATCCTCTCGTGGAGGACATCGGTCTTGGTAGTGCTGCCGAAGGTTACGGATGCGACGACGCTTGCGCAGTTCATAGACGTTTGCATGCTGAATGCGTTCTCGATGTGGTACACGAACGGGTTGCTGCAACTTCTACGCCAAAACATCTTGAGGAAGCATTCTCGACTGTGGCATTCAGGTATGACTTTTGCTTACGAGGCGGAGCACACAGTGGATCAGCTCTTGCTGTCTTTGACGTGCCTGCTCCAAAAGGCGACAGAGTGGTCAGGGGATGTGGAGGTACATATTTCCACTGACGACGTGCGTTCGGCGTTTGACAACTTGACCGTCCAAGCGGTGGAGGAGAGCTTCGAACTTTGGCATGTGCATCCGGCAGTCGGCGCAGCGGTACTGCAGGAGCTTACGGTACTGAAGGCCTGGCCCATCTTCGATGGACAGTGTTCTAGATCATCGTTCTGTTATAACAAATCTGTCAAGCAGGGAGGGTCTGATGCACCGTTTCTGTGGAACTGCGTCGTGCGCAAAATTTGAGCCCCTTGGTGCAATCCTGGGAGAATCGAGGATTTGGCGTTTGCTTGGAACACGGCTCGTACATCACGCACGCGATCGGGTCAGACAATTTGCACATTTTCGGGGAAAACATTTCGGAAACGCACCTGATATCTCAGAAGTGCGAACGCAAGCGGCCTGCAGTGGAAGCCTGGCAGTTTGGAGTACATGGGCAGCAACGGGCAAGTCGGCGCACTCGCCTTCTCTCTTTTTCAGGACAACGTCGAGATTGAAGTGCCGACCGTTGACCATGCTGGGCGGAACCGCGTGCAGGGATGGGACGACGGAGATTAAGGTCGAAAACCGTCTTCGGAAAGCGACGGGTGCCTTCTGGAAGCACGCGCGGGTTCTCCTCGACATGCGTCTTTCTTCACGATACCGTACGAAGGCATGCGTACGCAAGGTAAGGTGGTGCTGGGCATGCACCAAGAGCACGCTCCTCCACACGAAGTCATGGGAAAACATGTTTCTCCGAAAGATGTTGTGTCGAAGGCGGAAGCCAGGCGAGACGTTTCTGGCGCACCAGCGGCACCGCACCCGCATGGCCAAGCATGCCTTGCTGAACCTTTCCTCAGACACGTTGCCAACGGCGGTGATGCGGAGCTAATGGCGCATGTCGGGGGAAATGCAGCATGCCCAAGCCGACGCTCTGATTATTGCTCCAAATACTGCAACGGAGAAGCACACTCTGGTGGCAGGGGTGTCAGGCGGTGAACCCTCGAGGCCCGCAACGTATGCAGCAAACCAGAGTGTGCCACGCCCGGCCTGGACACCCATCGGCTCGATGGGAAGACGTCTTTGTGAAGCATGTGGGGGTGGATTGGTGCATGGAGGCTGCCAGGCCGACATGGCCAGGTAAATACGATGCGTTCAGGAACTCCGTATACCAAGGCTACAGCATGAGCGTTCCCGAGAACTGCAGGCGCTCCTCCCTGAAAGCCGCACCACCGGCCAGGCGTAGGAGAGCGGCACCCTTGCCAGATGGTGCATTTTCATAGGCGACTCTATGATCGTCTGCAACTGGTTCAATGGTTCATGGAGTACATCGTGTGCGCAGTATATGGAGTTGATGGAAATCTTGTTGGGCACGCGCCACACTTGGATTTCTCTGGATTTGTGTTGTCCGCCGTCTCTGGGTCACAACTTTTGCCTGCATGTTTACCGCGAGTATAACTCGGCGTCGGACAAAGGAGCGAATCGCCATGAGTGTTTCTTCCGGCAGCATGGGGGCATCCATGGACGCTCGCGGCTGAAAATCCACTTCGACGGCAGCCGCTGGGACGATGGGTGCATATGTGCAGGTGCGGTTCTGTACGGGGCGCGCACGGGGGAGACAGCGTACGACCTGATTTATGAGGCGACGGTGCCCTTGACGGTGGCGAGTGCTTGCCAGACAGAGTTAGCAGCGCTCTTGGTTGGAGTTGTCCGAATGGAACACCTGTTGAAACCAAATATTCAATATGGTATTCTCTGCAATGCTGTCCGGTCTTTCGTTGGGGGCGATTTCCACGCGGAAGATGGCGGCCAAGGAGTTGTTACCAGGCGGGGAGGCGTGAGATTGGGCGGCGGGGCAGAAAAAGGTAGTGTGTAGCAGTCATAACACCCAAACGGCGCGCTTAGCAGGGGTGTGAAAGGAAAGGACAGGAAGGTGGTTCAGCAGAGTCATAAGTTATCCGGCGGTGGAGCGGGAGTACGAGAAGGGATGTGGGGAGGGGAGGGGAGGAGGAGGAGAAGGATTAAGAGGTGATGAGGAGCAGGGTGGAGGGAGTAGGGTAATGAGGAGGAAGAGGAGGATGATGTGAAACATGAAGAAAAAGAGGGGGAATGGACCCTTCTCCTCACCTCCACCGTGCCTCTTGTCGATCCCGCCACGTACTGTTTGACGCCGGTGGCTTCCTCTTCTCGTCGCCTCAATGCTGCGGCACCTGCTACGGTCTTTTCGTATTCAACAGCGATACGGGAACGGGCCACAACGGCGCCGCGCTGTCCGTTCGTGCCGCCGCGCCCCATTTCCGCTTCGCAAGACCTGCTGCTTCCACCACATTCCGTTGACGATCGCCCCCCTCTGCCTGACGCGCGCCTGGGCGCCCGCCCGCTCTCGTAAGCAGCAATTCCTCTAAATCGTGAGCGCCGATGTCCAAGTCGTTATCTGATATCTCCTCGGCCGCGCTCCCGTCACTGCAAACAAGTTCCGAATCACATGTTTCACCTGTAGCGTAAGTACGTTCCCTGAGAGCCACCACGTGCACGCAGACCTCCAGCTTCCACCGCTGTACGACGATTCCAACTTCTCTTCCGACGGGACGCACGTTCGTGACTCCTCCTCTGCGATCACCCACGGGTGGAGATACGTTGTCAGGATACGCGCGTTTCTCTCTTCGCCCTGGCATCGGGCAGCCATGAAAAATCGGCATCTTCGCTTGTGCACGCTTTGCCATCACCAAATGCTCCGCCAACACATGTCGGCCCTCCTGCATTGGAGACCGCTTCACGTAGTTCGTCTCCGATACCGTTTTCGATATCTCTTTCACGTCCCACAACCGCTCGAACTCATACGGAGACAAATGCACAAACTCGGGGTCAGTGCCGCGCTACCCATACAAATGCGCTGGCTTTTTCAGGCACAAGCCTTGCTGTAACCCTGCGCGGTATCCGCCTGATCCTTTGCGGGACACGATCTGCATCAACCCTTTTCCAACCTCACCGGGCGACACTCATGCGTCCTTCTACCATGGCCTTGTACGCTCCCCCAGCAAACGTTTTTTTGGAGACAACACTATCACGACCGCTGCTGTGGGATCAGGCTCCAAGACGTGGTCGTTCAGTTCACGCGTCTCGTTCGGTACATGCACAATCCCACGACAAAAGCAATCTGACGATATTCTCTTGGCGTGCCTTTTCGCCTGGTGTCGGAGCTCTTCCCCCCTCATGTTCGCTTCCAATGTTGTGTGGCCCTTGCTCCACTCGTGACACTCGCACGCTCCGACGGGATGTCGCTTCGCACAGTAATCACAATGGTATCCCACTTGAGCGGCCTGGCTCGCCTTCATGGCATCCACTTGCGCTGCCACCGAACTCGTCGCCACGCGATCTTCATGACACGTTTCGCAATGAGTTTTGCGCGCGATGGCGAACCTGATGGGAATCTCGACGTCATTGTTGTCGCCTGACCCTGCGATTACGCGGGGGTCGCTCCATTCAATGAGCCACTTGACCTAGGTGCCTCCACCGTCCCCACCACATTCCGCCGTCCTGTCCACGGTAGACCCAGCTTTTTAGCATGCCCCTGACATACGACCCGAAGGACATCGCACATCATACCATCCCTGAAAACCGCCATCACGTCCGCCGGACGCGATTCCGAGTGACGGATCACACACAAGGGACCCATCTTTGCAACCTACTTGCTCGGGACGAGTCCAACTGTATGTTCCCACCTTTCCTGGGCCCTTGCTCTGACCCCCTGCGTCGGCACGCGCCAAAGGCGGCAGAATAGCCATGTTTGCACTCATCTGGTTTGTCTCTAGCTTGGCATGCTGTCAACGGCCTCCTGATTCCCTTGCTGTCTTTCGGGTGGATATGTTCCTGCCTATACAGCATCGCTCTGTCGAGATCTTCGCGATACTTCCGCACCCACTCACCCCCCTCTTCTATCAGCGACGCTCGAGTACCCTTCGCCAACATGTCCACGTTCACTCTCCCTACGTAGTGGGGTAGTGCTGCTAACCGCTCTTGTTGCCTGTGTTCGGGCCACGTGCTTTCCGCCTCATCGTACTGTTCCGACGCTGTCCCCGATGTCAACCACTGCTGTTGATTGCACACTCCATCCACGAACTTCTTGTAACGATCCACGTCTCCGCCCCGTCTTCACCGTCTTCCTATGTCTCCGCCCCGTTCCCGCCTCCCGCCCATCATCCGCCGCACCCTCCTGCTCCTCACCTCTCATGTTTCAAAGCACTCACGTCATCCTCCTCCGGACCCTCCGGCTCTTCCCCCTCCAACCACTCTTCCTCTTTCGCATCCCGCTCTTTCGTATGCTAGTGCTCAGCATCCTCATCCTCCTCATCATTCTCCTCTTCCTGCTTACCCCCTTCTGCCGCGTGATCTTACACCCGAGCGGGCAAAATCACCTTCACCTCAACCTCCCCATACCCATTCTCCTCCTTCAGCCACTCCTCCTCCCTCCTCCGAGTACTCATCCTTCTCCTCCAACTGCTCGACCTCTTCATCCTACTGCTGAATCCCCCCGCCCAAGCTTCCCCCTGCTCTCTCTCGCCATCCTCATCCTCCTTCGCATCTTGCTCCTCCTCTTGCTGCTCCACTGCTTCCTCCAGGTCCCCCCCCTGTCCCTCCACATCGTCTTCCTCGTCCTCGTCGTCATCGTCTTCAGGGTCGGCGGCACCAGCCGTAAGGCCTTCGCAATATGAGATCACGGGGGGATTATGACGATGGAGCATGGACAGGGGGAGAATCTGAAGGGGGAGTCGGATGACGACCGTTTGTCGGGGGTGAGAAGGCGTGTGAGATGATTAGCTGTCTCCCTCCCTCTTCCCCCCCGCTCCTGGGTCCAACATCTCAGAGCAGTGGTGGGGTGGAGGGTGGGGGGGACGAGCGGGGCGGGGTTGGGGGACGAACTCGCCAACGAACCTCCAGGGCTCTCGGAGCTTGAATCCACCTTCCGTAGCCTGCAAGATGCCAACGAGGCCTTCTAAGATGCCTTAAGAAAGGATCCAACACGCCGCAGAGGCTTCAAACAACACCGAAGATGTCGCCAAGACGGCCCAAGATGCCCCCCCACGACGCCCTAAGGGGGTTTTCAAGAAGGCCTCAAGCGGCGACACTCATTTCCCAAGCTTTGCTTGCACTTGGGAGTTCTTACTTCTTTTCTGAGGAACTGGGCCTGCCTGTCGGTATGGCGGCTATGTGATCGCCATCGCCGCCCCGTAGCCGCCCGTCTTCTGGGCCTGCCCGTCGGTCTGGTGGCCATGTGGTCGCCGTCTTCGCCCAGTCGCTCTGGGCCTGCCCGTCGGTCTGTCGGCTATGTGGTCGCCGCCACCGCCCCGTCGCCGTCTAGGCCTGCTTTACTTTGCAATGCGTTGCATTGCCTTGCGTTGCTTACCGTTGCTTTGCGTTGATTTGCAGTGCTTTGCATTGCGTTTCATTGCTTTGCACTGCTTTCCACTGTTTTGCATTTCTTTGTATCGCTTTTCATTGCTTTACGTTGCTGTCATTGCTTTGCATTGCTTTACATGGTTTCGCATTGCTTTTCATTGCTTGGAGTCACATGGATTGCGCCATCTAGGTTGCACCACCACGTTGACTGCACCACCTGGATTGCGCAGCATACCCTCCAATCAATCACTGTTTGGGGTTCACGCTGGCTAACGATGATCTTCTAATTGTTTCTGGACGGTTTTCGCGTTCTTGCCCTTCGGGCCTCTGAAAACTGAAGCGGGCCCGCGAGGCCACCCCAGCAAGAGGCCCCCAAGAAAGCCCGGTGACGGCCCAAGAGGGTCCCAATACGGCTAAAAAGGCATTCAAGGGGGCCCCAAGAGGGCCCAACTGAGGCCCACGATAGGGAACCCGCAGGGGCTCCGTCAGCCCTCCCCCACAAAATGCCCCCCAAACCCCTGACATGCCCCCCGATGGACCCCCAAGAAGCCCTCAGAAGGTCCCCCCAAAGCCCTCAACCGGCTCTCAAGAGGCCGCCCCTGAGGCTCCCAAGAGGCCCCCCAAAGGCCCCGCAACGAAAGCGGAGAAGGGGGTGACGACACAGTAAGTACACGCCAGCGGCCAGACGGGAACTGGCAAACAGCACACACGAGCTCGGAAGCCGCACACCTCCTCTGGTGGCGGTCGGCAAGATGGCGCATGCCTCTTAATTCAAATGGGAGGCGACCTTGCTGGCATGTGTGAGGGGCTTGTCTGTTCGAGTCGTCGTCTCCGTCAGTCGTCGTCTCCGTCGTCCCCTTCCCCTGCGCCCTCCTCCTCAAGTTTTGTCAGCGAGAGAAAAATCTAGCAACGTCGTGATCGAGTCGAAGGGAAGCTCCCTCCCTTCGATCCATCCCTCGTGGGGGGGAAGTCCCAGAGGGGGGGGGTAGGGGGGGTGTCCTGGGGGGGGGTCAGATACGCATCTCCCCCCCGGGGTTCCAGGGCCTCAGAGGAGTACTAAGACAAGCCAAGAGCGCCCCAAGAGGCACCCGAGACGCTCCAAGAAGGCTCCCAATCGCCAAACGATCGGTCCAAAACGCCTTCACGCCCTCCTCACTGCCCAAGAGGCCTCCAAGACGCCCCAAGAAGCCTCAAACAACACTTCCGATAGGGCCCCAAGTGGCCACCCACATTCATGTATTTTCATTTTTTTGGGGGTCCTTGTCAAAGATTTGGGCGTTCTCGCCTTCTCCACTTCCCGCCGGGACCCGAACGGAAATTTCGAACCTTCGGCCCCGAGAGGCTCCTAGGAGGCCCCAAGAGGTTCCCAAGAGGCCCCAAGAGGCTCACAAGAGGCCCCAGGAAGCCCGAAGAGGCCCCCAAGAGGCTCCCAAGAGGCCTCGCAGAGGCTCCCAAGAGGCCCCAACATTCCTCCTCAGAGACCCCCGAGAGCCTTCCGAAGAGACCCCAAAAGCATCCCTGAGGACTCTGGCCCACGTCAGCGTAGTCGTCGTCGTCGTCGTCGCCGCCGTTGACTTTGTCTTTGTCTTTGTCTTTGTCGTCGTTTCCCTTCAGGGTCGGCGGCGCTGGCCGTAAGGCCTTGGCAATTAAAATGGGAGGGAGGAAGAGGAAGGATAGTAGAGGAGTGGGAAGTGAGGTGGAGTGAGGAGCAACAGCAAGATAAAGGGAAAGGAGGAGGAGGAGCAGGATGATGATGATGATGATGATGATGATGATGATGATGATGATGATGATGATGATGATGATGATGATGATGGTGATGGTGATGGTGATGGTGATGAGGATGAGGATGAGGATGAGGAGGAGGAGGAGGGAGGAGTAGGAGGAGGGGGAGGAGGGGAAGGAGGAGAAGGAGGAGGAGAAAGAGCAGGAGGGAGGAGGATGCAGATATGACGATGACCACGTCCACGACGAAGACGACGACGACGCCGAGGACGACGACGACGACGACGAGGACGACGACGACGACGTGCGCGCTGGCCCGCCCTGTCCCCCCCCCCCCCGCTCCAGGGCGGCCGGGCGCGCGCAGAGCCCGGGGGCGGGCCCGAGGCGGTGGGGCGCCATTCCTCGACGGCCCCTGGGCCCTGGGCCTCGGCGCTCCTCGCGGGCTCCTCTCCTCGGCCCCCCTCGGAGCCCCCCTCTCCCGTTCGCTCCTCCAGCCCCCCCACCCTTCCTCTCGGCCCTCCTCGAAGCTCCGTGGCCCCTTTCCTCCGCTCCTCGCCTCGGCCCCTCTCTTCCGCTCCGCCCCCCCCCCCCCCCCCTTCCCCTCCACTATCGCTGCAGACCTTCGTCTCCTCTGTCCTCAGGCTGCATCTGCAGTCCTACTCCACTGCCTGTCCTCAAGCAGAGATGGAGGGTCACTGAGTAGTCCCCGCTTCGCTGCCCTCCCGCCCCCACCTCGTCCTTCTCTCCCACCCACTCGGCGCACCTTCCTCCCTCCTTCGCTCTCCCCTTGCCCCCTCCTCTGCGGGCGTGCAGCGGGGAGGTGGGGAAGATCGGGAGGGCGACAAGAACATAGGGGGAGGGAGAGGGGCGGGGTATGAAAATGGGGGGGGGGTAGATTGGCCCCGATGACTCTTCTTTTCCTCCTCCTCCTCCTCCTCCTCCTGCTGCTCCTCTCTGGGTCTGGAGCAGGCCCTGTCTGGAACCTCTGTGATGGTGAAGGAGCCGGAGCCGTCCGAGGACCACAGGTAGCCCTGGTTGCCCTTCTCTGGGTCGCAGGTCTTTGTGTAAACATTCACCTTCGACCAACTCAAACCGCTGCCCCCTCTTCCTCATCCTCCGCCTCCTCCTCTTCCTTCTTCTCCTTCTTTTGCTCCTCCTCCTCCTCCTTCCCATCCTCTTCCCCCTCTTCATCCTCCTTCTGCTCCTCCTCCTCCGCCTGACCGTGCTCCTCCTCCTCCTCCTCCTCCGCCGCCTCTTCTTTTTCTTTCTCCTCCTCCTCCTCCTCCTCCTCCTCCTCGTCCTCCCCCTCCTCCGTCTCCTCCTCTCCTGCTCGTCGTCCTTCCCCTTCTGTTTCTCCTCCTCGTCTTCCTCCGCCTCATCCTCTTCCTCCTCTTCCTCCTCCTCCTCCTCCTCCTCCTCCTCCATCTCCTCCTCCTCCTCCTCCTCCTCCTCCTTCTCTTTCTCCACCTCCTCCTCCTTTTGCACCTTGTGCACCCCCTTCTCCTTCTTCTTCTCCTCCTCCTCCTCCTCCTTTTCCTCCTGCGCCAGTTCCTTCATTTTCTCCATCTTCGTGGGGGCTAGATCGGGCCATTTTGGGCCATCGCCCTTGCTGCTTCCCTGGCCTCGTCCTCGGGGGTCGAAGCGGGAGGCCACGGTGGGGGGGAAGCTCAGGACCGGACTTCGGCTGTGGGATGGAAGAGAAGAGGAAGGGCTCCCGGGGTTTGTAGACCATTGGAGCCCCATTGCCAGCCCCGAGCGGGGCCTGGGCAGCGAGGAGGAGGACAATTTCCCAGTAAACGCAGATCCTGTGCAGGACCTGCGCGGGGATGCTCCCCTCTTCTTCGCGAGGCTCTCGTCCACTTCCAACGCCGCCCGAAGAGGCAGCGGAGAAGCTTGGTGTCGCGCGCCCGCTCCCGCAGGGAGGCAATCAATGCGCGCTTCCACAGCATGGATTTTTTCACGTGGCCATGTGAACGTGATTGCATTCAACATGTAGCTGTCCCGGCCGCGTGGCCGGTGCGTTCTGGGAGTAGATGTGCCTTAGAATCGGACAGGTGTGGCGGCATTGGAGTCGAACGCGCGCGAAGCCCCCGTCGCCTCCCAGGGCCGAATGTCGGCCACGTTCGCACGACATTGCGTGATGCTCGCAGGCAAAAATAAGACAACCTCAATTATGTGATGATTCAACACGTAACTTCCTCTCCTCCTTGTGTTGGTGTTGCTCATCCTCCTTCTCCTCCTCCCTCCCCCGCCCCCCCCCCCTCCTCGAGGCGGCGAGGCTCGGGTCGCGCCGCGGGCGAGGGCCGGGGGAGGTTGAGGGCCTGCGGGAGAGGAGAAGAAAATGACGGAGTTCTTTTTTGAAGGGGCCCTGGGACACACAAATAAATACACACAAATAAAAAGATTCCCCATATTTTCCAATATTTTCTGGGTTTTTGTCTTCCCGCCCAATTCCCATAGTTTCCCATATTTTCCTGGGAATCGACGATTAATTGTGTCTGTGTGTTTTTTCCCCTCCTGATTTTTCTCTCTGGCGGCAACAGATGCGCAGGTCATGCAAGCTCGTCGTCGCCCGTCCAGGACCACAGCTGCTGGTGCGTCAGGCGGGAGAGCGGGGACGCGGGGGTGTCAGTTGCGGGCGGAAAGTCCCGAAACCACCAGCGAGCACCGAGGCCACGGTGAGGTCGTCCAGGGCGTCCCAGGACAGCGCGTCCGCGGGATTGTCGGCGCTGGAGACGTGTTCGAACCAACATCTGCAACCCAGGGTCGCCAGCAGCGCCGATGCCTGCCGCGCCACAGCAAAGGGCGCATCGTGGCTGTCGGAGAGCCAACTAGGACCAAAACAAAGATGTCGCCGCAAACGTGTTGCCCACCTACCAAAAGACATCTTGCCCGCGCAAGTCGTCCGCGAAAATGGCAGCCGCGAGGGTGCCCCACTGGAGCTCCGCCTGATTGATGACCATGTTTTGCGGGCCCAAAGTCTCGCGCAGGGACTGGTCCGCATTCATCGCGGTAGCGAGCGTGCGGCCATCGGGGGGATCACCTTGGCGCCCGGCCGAAAGCGATCTGCGTCCGCAGCTGCGTCGGTCTAGACGCGAACTGGCAGGACAGTGGGGCGGATCAGGGGAAAGCGCCGGTCAGGCATGCACCGCGCAGCCGCCGCGATGTAGTGCAGCGACTCCCACAAATTGAAACCCGCGGTGGCCTCTTCACCCAGGTCTGAATACTGCCGCATAGTAAAGGTATGTCTGGCCGCCCAGAAGCATCGGCCCGCAAGAGCCGCGTCCATCCACATTGCCAGGCCGCGCATGTCTACCGCAATCCCAGAGGAGAGCCTTTTCGACTGGACCGCGGCCATGCGCATTTCGACCAAGCGCTCGCGGGCGTGCAATTTCGGGCCCCGCGTGGCACTCGGCGCATAAAATGTGCGCGCGAGATCCTGCAAGTGTCTCAACAATTAAACACGAATGACGGCGGCTGGCGCTTGCACTCCCTCCGCTGCGCACTGCAGACTCTTGCACGACGGTGGACGCTGACCAACGCAGGCCTGCTAGACAGCCAAGTTCCACGGTGGGGCTGTCGTCAGCATAGTGGCCCGTGGGTGTTAAGAGGATCCGTAGGTTGAGCGCCGTCACAAATCCAGCCGCGCAGGTGAACTTATTGACGGCGGGACCCAAGCCGAAGGGTAGCCCGCGAAACTGGGCGTACAACCACGTCCGCGAGTCGGAGCACATGACGGCGACTACTGCTAACTCCATGTGCTACCTCGTCGGGAGCATCTGCCCGCAGCCTTTCCACCAACCTTCGAACCACAACACAGGCTTAAACCAGGGCGGAATGCCACTGGACGCCTTGATGAAAAGGACAAGGCCATGCATCTCAATAGTATGATGACGAACTCGGGCGGGATGCGCACGACCGTCTCAAGAGTCGAGGACAGCGCGTTTGTGCGGGAGCGGTTTCCGTCATCAATGGGGCTCCACCTGCCTGCCTGCCTGCCTGCCAGATGCCATGGGACCAACGGGCGCCATCTCCCTGCCCCGTGCAAGTTGCCTATGTCGTCCTTTGTGCGCATGGGGCTCCAGCCGCGGGGCATGATGCCCTGGTGCCGTGGGTATCCAGAACGTGCCATGGCATACCAGCCCGTGCATCGCACCATTGACGCCGCGCGGGGCTCGAGCCAACGGCTATGGGTAGCGAAGAACGTGATGACGATGGAAATGCTGCCGAAGACGATGAAGTCTCGGCCACGCCTGCGCAACACCGAGTCCGTGACACTCAAACCGGCCGTGCCGGCGTCATGGTTTCCGCCTGTCGGCTTTCGCGCCCTGGTCGGGGCTGTGGGAACGGCGTCCCCAGGTGACCGGAAAACGTTTCCCACATTTTCTGTCTGTCCTCGGCATAGCAATCAGACCCTGGGCCCTCCAAGGGCCCCAGAAATACAATTCTCGGCCGATGAGGGCTCTTTCTGGGGAGGGGGGGTCACAAATTCTGGTGCCCAATGGGGGGGGGCACATTTTGTTAACCCATGTCCTGGCTGCGTGGCCGTTAATGGACCTGCCGATGAGAACACGTGTTGCGAGGGGGGGCAAGATTTGTCCACCGAGCGCGCGCAACAAACTGGAACCAATCCGATGCTGATGCTACGCCACTTCCTGTCCCTACATCCCCATCGGACGGGGGCGCCCGCCCCACGGAGATCATGCCGACAGGCTCAGCTCCCCTCACACCCTGATGTCAGCCTACCATGGTCCCTGACATTGGTCTGCTACTGAAGTTTCCGGTTTTTCCTCACGCAATCCAGATCCTGGTGCACCCCCTCGTAAAATCATTGCCCCAACCAACTCCCTTCGACCACATTTGGTCTACAATGCTCGAAACCCTTCCCCCATCTCTGACGGGTTCCTCCTCCTCTTCTTCCTCCTCCTCCTGCTCCTCCCTCTTCCCCCTTCCCTCTTCTCATCCTCCTGAAGCCCTGAAGCCCTGAAAGCAAGAAGGTCCGTCAACTCCTCCTCCTCCTCCTCCCGCTCTCCTCCTCCTCCTCCTCCTCCTCCTCTTCCTCCCGCTCTCCTCCTCCTCCTCCCGAAACCATCATGGCTATACTGTTTCTATGCCTTGAAATCAACCCCTTTATGACACCCATCTCCCCTCCTATAATCCATTCCCCGCTTCCTGTCCTCCTACCCCTTTTTCTTTTTCTCCTCCTCCTCGTCCTCCTTCTTCCCTCCCCCCTCCTTCTCCTCTCCTCTCATCCCCTCCTTTCACCCTACCTCCTTTCCTCAACCTCTCCCCTCCTCCTGACACCTGTCCCTCGGGTCGTGGACGTGCTCCTTCTCCCGTTCCCTCCTTCCGTCCCCTTTTGCCCCCGTCTGAAGTAACGCGAGGAGGAGGAGGATGAGGAGGAGAGGAGAGGAAGAGAAGGAGGAGGAGGATGATGAGGAGGGGAAGGAAGAGGACGGGGAAGCGGAAGCTCCAATGAGGATGGTCATGGGGATGAGGGGGCGGAGAAGGAGCGGGGGCATGCCCAGAGGACGAGGAGGCAACCAAGCAGGCCCAGGCTGCACCGTCTGAGTCAGGCGGTGTCCGCACATGCAAAGAAGGCAGGTGCATCGGGGTGGGGAGCCAGCCCGATCACTCATTCCCGAAACAGTGGGAGGGGGGCGTGCAGGACCACTGCACCAAGCCTCTCCCGCACATGCCAAGGCATCTGCCGAGCTCCGCAAACGGGTGGGCGGGGGATGCCGATGACCCTCGGGATCGCCCGCGCCCTCTGCCCATCCAATATCGAGGCCCGCGCCCAGCCAAGACCCCGTCACGGAACCACCGATGTCCCGCCGAAGGCTTGCCCTGGCAGGGCCTCAGTAGCGTGCGCCAGCTGGGTGCCTCTACTCTCGCATGGGCTCCGCACCTCCTGCAAATCATGTGCTGACCAGCCGCTTGCCCAAGGTGCCCGATATGCTCAAACACCTCAGGCGCTCGAGGTTGCGACGCTTCAGCTGCGTCGGCGCCGAAAGCGACCATCGCGTTGCGGACAGCGCTGATTCGCGCCCTGCGAAGGACGCCTCCGTACCTCTCCGCCCTCGCAGCCGCCGCAAACAAGTGAATGGGCGAGGGGTCGCATCGCGCGCCACGCTGCTCGAGTTTCAGTCTGGACATTGCCGTCTTGGCCGAGCAGCGGCACCAAACGCAACGAACCCCGCCCCCTGGGACCGCTCGAGGTCGTGCGAAAGCAAAGCGACTTGGGCCGTAGGGTGGCTCGGCCTCGCAGGCGGCCTGGGCTTCTGGCCCGACGTGCCGGCCGCCTGCTGGGCCGCCAGCGACAAAAAGTAAGTGCGACGCACATCCTTCAAGTGTTCGCGCGCGATGGTCACGGTCGCATCCGGATGCCGGGCAAGACCTGCTCTCGCCTTTGCGAAAACAGTCAGCCCAATCGCTACCCCAGAAACTCGACAACCCTCGGCGCCCCCCGACCTCCGGGAGGCACGTGGCCCCGCCGAGACTCGGATTCGCCGCGAGCGGGCGTCCATCGAAATGTGGGGCGCCCAAGGCGGCCCTCGCATAGCCAGAGCACCTGCTTCCACGCACTAGCGTGCGTGCTGCTGCCTAGCTGCAAATCCCGACTCCAGCCGTTTCCTTTGCGAGCGGCCGAAGGGTGATCCGAAGCAATCTCAGCCCCTCCCCCAAGGGGGCCGCGAAGAGAGCCTGGGGGATAGCCTGGCGTTCGGCTCTCGGCGCCGTCTGAGACCCCCCGCTCAAGCCTGCAAGCTGGGCCCGGATTTGCCGGCCTTGAGCTGGGAGCTCCACGACCGACCTGCCGCCTCTCCTGAACTCAAGGATGCCGTTTTCCTGGCCAGATCCACCCGTGAAAAAACGCCCCGCCCAAGGAGGGTTCGCGCCCCCCCCAGACATCGCTGGAAACGCCGAGGGGGCTGGGCTGAGGCCCCAGGGGAACGCAGGGGCCCCATGCACCAACTCCACCATGTCAGAATCGGGTGGGGGTCCTCTAGCCGAATCCTTCAATCTCTGCCGACTCCTTCAGTCGTCTGGCGGGGCTCTGAAATGCCGCCCGGCAACGGGTGAGTCGTGTCTGGGTGTCTTTCTCCCTGCTGACGCGCCTCCTCGCGCTCGTGAAAATGATGGCCGGAAGTGCTTTTGGCCTGCCTGTCCAAAAAGTCAAGCTCGTGCTTCCTAGCAAGCGGCCAGAGCTGCCCAGGCAGCAGCGCCCTGAAGCCCCCCCTGCGCACGGGGGCTCGCTCCGAGTGCACCCCAGACCTAAGCGCGCCACCCCGCGCATTCTCTGACCCGTGCGCCTCGGGGATGAATGCCGAGATTTGCTGCGTCTGGCCTCTCGTTATATTTTCTCTCAGCTGCAACCTGATGTCGCAGGGGAAGCGGGCAAAAGGTTGAGCACCCCCCCCTGCTCAATCTAGCTCAGACGAGACCCTACAAGTTGCCATCCTACTCGCTGTGAGCTGAAAGAAACCGCGCGAGCGGGCCCGCGGGCCACGCTCCATTGGGGCTCTTTAAGAGGGCCGAGCGTCAGCCTGGACCCGCGCCTTCCGAATGTCAAATCAATGGTCCTCCGGTCCCGAGCCCAGCAGCTATGCCCGCAACTAGGAGGGCCGCGACGTCTACGACTGGGTCGTCGCTGGGGTCCTGATGAGCACTGAGGTAAGGAGTGACGTGAAAGCGGCCCTTAGCACCCATTAGTTCCGCCGCCGGCCCCCTCAAACTACGAGGCGTCGCGCCCGGGGCCCCCGCAACGGCGGCCTCGTGGCCGCCGCTGGGCATGGAACCAGTTCCCCAGAGCGCCACCGCCCTGGCGACGGCAGTCTGGCTGATGACTCCGGGCTTC
>CAUYUJ010015971.1:369992-412869 GCA_963575745.1 Prorocentrum cordatum
GTGTCCTGCCGCCACAGCGCGAGCTTGGAAGTCGGGCAGCTTGCTGCTTAGATGATGCTCCTGAACACATGACACCATGGCCTCCATTGCCAACGACGGCGATTTCGCCTCCAGCAGCTTGGCCGAAGGCCCATGTAATGTAGCATTTGCTGCAACCGCTCTGACCGTCGGTGCAAATCGAATGCCGCAACTCAGCCTGACTAGGGCCAGGAGGGGGAACTTAATTATGCGCGTGTCCGAGACGAGCCTGCTCGGCGAACCTCTCGATCACTTCTTCTGCACGTTTCGTCCCCTCTCGAAGCTGCTCCTCTGTGTCAGACACTCCGATGTTAACCCCCTTAATGAACTTGCAGAGCACCTCTGGGTCGTCCGTGTACTTGGGAATCCCACCTCGATCTGCCGCAGCTGCTGCTTCGCTACCTGGTGCTTCTCCAGGGGCACCTGCCGCTGGAGCTACACCTGGTGCGTCAGCGCGAGCAGCGCGTCGGGCCTCCTCCGCCTGCTGCCGCCTCTGTTCGCTGAGTGCCTTCTCAGCTTTCCGGACCTCTTCCAACACCTCGTGCGCCTTCTTGTCTGTGCCTTTCCGCCCTGCAAGAGCTCGCTCAGGCGCTCGGTCGAACAAAAGTTCGCCGCAAGTCTAATCACCTGCTGGATCGAGGGCGCGTCGGCTCTCCTCGAGCTCCAACAACTCTGTTTTTGTGTCCGCCAGCGCTTGCTGCGCCTCCGGCACTGCCTGCTGGGTGGCCACCACCTTCGCCTGGAGGGCCTGCACCGTGGCTTCCTGGCGCTCCGCATTCTTTTCGAACTTCAAATGCTGGAGCGACATGTTCTTGAGCCTGGTGTCCACCGGCTTTGCGGCCGCAGCCTCTGTCGCAGAGCGCTCTGCCGCTCCTGGAGCTTGCAGCGCGCATCCTTGACCTCCGCAGTGCTGATCAACTGCTTCTCGACATCGCCATTTGGCCACGAATTGCCGTCGCCCACCTCCATCGCCTCCTCAGGCTTCGGGGGGGCTATGGTGATTTGAGCCTTAAGCTGCGCCAGATCTTCTCGAACTCTCTTGAACTCCTGCTCCGCCTTCCCGCTGCTGGTCGTGCGTGCTTCTTGATGGGATGGCAACTCGGGAACTTTCGTGCCCACGAACGCTGTGTTATTGTGCTGTTGACATTTGCTCCACCGCAGACGGTCCGCCCCGTTCCACACCAATCAACCGAATTAAGCCAACAATGTTTGCAATGCCGCGGTGACGCCCACGCCCTGCATTCCGCGAGAAACGGACCGCCTCCAGCACCTCCTCCCAGTGCCATCTGGCGCGGCCTCTTGGCGGCGCCAACGTGTAGGAGCACGCAGAAGGCGCGGGCTGATATCGCAATGCAATCGGAGGATGAATAAGTGCTCCCTGCCTGGGAGCGGTGACGCTGCCGGGGGTCGCTCTTCCTCCACGCCAACATGCCAAGCCCTGAGCGACATGCTGCGGACTTGAGCAAACATGGCCACGGAGAGGAGCAGGAGGGGGAGGAGGAGGAGGAGGAGGAGGAGGAGGAGGAGGAGGAGGAGAAGGAGGAGGAGGAAATAGGAGGGAGGAGAGGAGGAGGAGGGGAGGAGGAGGAGGAGGAGGAGGGAGGAGGAGAAAAGGGAGGGGGAACGGAGCTCGGGGGGGGAGGTGCAGCGGACCTCGGACGGGTGATGGGGCTCAGCGGCCCCACGAACCCCCGACGTCCCCTTCTTCCCCGCTTGGGAGCTCTCTTTCCTTTGCAGAGCCGAGCCCGGGCCAGAAGGAGAGGGAGGAGCAACAACACCGAGGAGCATGACAAGAACGAGGAGGAGGAGGAGGAGGAGGAGGAGGAGGAGGAGGAGGAGGAGGAGGAGGAGGTGGAGGAGGAGGGTGTATGGGGAAAGGTGGAGGAAGCATGGGCAGGAACAGAAGTAGCCAACATGAGATAGAAAGAACGTGATCCACCGCTGCTTTACTGTGGAAAATCCCCCCCTTTCCTCCGGAACCCCGGGTTACCCCCCCTCCGAAAATCCCCCCCCCTGCTGGACCCCCCCCCCTCCCTCCCGGCAACCCCCCCCCTTCCCCTAACCCCTTCCCCGCCTTCTCTCCGGAAAACTGGGGGGGGGTCACTACCGGTTCGAACCCTCCCTCCAGAAAGCCGGGGGGGGGTCACTACCGGTTTGAACCCCTCCCCCCCCCCGCCCCAAAAATCCAGAGGGGGGCCACTCCCGGTTCGAACCCCTCCCCCCCCCTCCAGGAAAACCGGGGGGGGGGGGTCACTACCGGTTCGAACCCCCCCCCTCCAGAAAACCGGGGGGGGGTCCTACCGGTTCGAACCGCTCCCCCCCCCCACACTCACCGCCAGCAAACGACTCCCGGGTCCCTTCCACCGTCCGCACCACATCCCCCACTGCTGTCCCCAGCACCACTGTCCTCACCACCATTGTCCCCGCTGTTCCCACCACCGTCCCCACTGTCCCCACCAGTGCCCTCACCACTGTCGCACTGTCCCCACTGTCCCCACCACTGTTCCCACCACGGTCCCACTCTCCCCACTTTCCCCACAGCCCCAACCACTGTCCCACTGTCCCCACTGTCCCACTGTCGCACTGTCCCCGCCGCTGTCCCAGTGAGCTGTCCCACTGTTCCCACCACTGTCCCCACTGTCCCCACCACTGTCCCCATTGTACCTCTGTCCCATTGTCCCACCGCCGTCCTCACCACCGCCCTCACCACTGCCCCCACCACCTCTGTACCCTCCACTGTTCCACTGTTTCCACCACATTCCCACTGTCCCCCCACCACTGTCCCCACCACCACCGTTCCCACCTCTGTCCCACTCTCCCCACTGTTCCCATCATTGTCCCCGCTGTCCCCACCAGTGCCCCCACCAGTGTCTCACTGTACCCACTCTCCCCACCATTGTCCCACCACGGTCCCACGTTCCCCACGGTCCTCACCACTGTCCCACTGTCCCCACTGTACCCACCACTGTCCCATTGTCCCCGCCGCTGTCCCACTGTGCTGTCCCACCGTCCCCACTGTCCCCACCACTGTCCCACTGTCCCCACTGCCCCCACCACTTTCCCCACTGTACTACTGTCCCACCACCACCGCCTTCACCACTGTCATCACCACTACCGTCCCCACCACTGTCCTACTGTCCCCGCCACTGTCCCGCTGTCCCCTCACCACTGTCCCCACCACCACCGTCCCCACCACTGTGGCCCACCACTGTCCGCATCACTGTCCCCCCGTCCCCGCGCCACTGTCCCCACCACCACCGTTCCCACCACTGTCCCAGCATCCCCACCATTGTCCAACTGTCCCGAGGAGCGGGAATCGTTTGCCGGCGGCGACGGGGGGGGGGGGTTCGAACCGGTAGTGACCCCCCCCGGTTTTCAGAAGGGGGGGGCGGTTCGAACCGGTAGTGACTCCCCCCCGATTTTCGAAGGGGGGGGGTGGACGGGTTGGGAACCCTCAGTGATTTCTCCGGTTTTCCGCCAGCAGCGGTAGAACACGCTCTTTCCCACATGAAGATAATACATTGATGGAGACAATGGAGGTAACAAAAAGGAAAACAGGAGGAGAAAGGATGGAGGAAGGAGGAAGGACGGGGAAGGGGGTGAGAGATTCGGAGGGGGGGCGTATTCAGGCACCAGATGACGAGGGGTAGCAGGCGCTGGAGCGAAGCAGCAGCAGCAGCAGCAGCACCACCACCACCAGAATAGCATTCCATAGCAGCACTGAGGAGACGAAGAGGAGGATGACGACGGCGACGCCTGCATGAGAGAGGGGGTCAGGGGATGGGGATGGGAAACAAAGGGGGGGAGGGATCTGTCTGGCCGGCAAGCCTTGTCGGCCACCACGAATGTGGAAACCGCTCGACTGCGTCGAAGGACTGCAAGTGTCGTAGGCGCAAAAAGTTCAGGAGGAGAAACGATGAATCTCCTTCCTCAACATTTTCCTCTTCGTCCTCGTCCTCGACCTCCTTCCTTCTCGTTGCGACCAAACTCATCCTCACCTCAACATTTTAAATAATCATTTCTGTTGGCACCCGTCCGGTGCATGCCCCATCTGACAAGTTCCACCACCTTCATGTCATGAAACCGGTGAATTATCACGTGCGTGGGTTGAACGGGGTCTGAAGCTACTGAGCCCTGCACACTCATATACGGCATAGCAGCCTTGAAAGTGTTGGTGAACATCTTCCCGAAGGGGAGATGCGTAGACAAATCGAGTGGTAGCCAGAGTGTGGACAAGTCCCCTCGAAAGAGAGTGCCGCGTTTCACAAGGTGGTCCTCGTCCTTCTCGATGCCGTCGTCGCAGCCACCGTCGCTGTCCCCTTCGTCGCCCAAGTCGTTTTCCTCGTCCTCGTCCTTGTCCTCTCGCCCCTCTTTCCTCTCCCCCTCCCTTGTGCCCCTTCCCCTTCGCCTCGACCCGCCGACCTCCCAACCCTTCCCCCCCCGTCTCCGTCCATGGCTCCGTCCTCACTTCTCCTTCTCCCCTCCTCCTCTGCCCCTCCTCCTCCTCCTCCTCCTCCTCCTCCTCCTGCTCCTCTTCCTCCCCCTCCATCCCATTCCCGTCCTCCTCATCCTCCTCCTCGTCCTCCTCGTCCCCCTCCTCCTCCTCCTCCCGTCCCCATCCCCCCTCCCTCATCCTTGTCCTCGTCCTCGTCCTCGTCGTCCTCCTCCTCCTCCTCCTCCTCCTCCGAATTTCTGGAGGCTAGCGCCTCGATGGGGGAGGATGCACGAAATCCTCCGAGGTACGCATCCCCCTGGGGTAATCTGATTTTCGGCCACGTCGGCTTTGTCTCTTGTTCAGCCTGCCTTCTCTTCGTCCCTCCTCCTTCCTCCCCTGCTCCTCCTCCTCCTCCTCCTCCTCCTTCTCTTCCTTCTCCTCCGTCTCCTCTTTCCCCATACTCATCCCCTCTCCTCGTCCCTCTTCGACTGCTGTCCCAGGGGGGTCGGCGGCGGAGGGGGGCGGGAAGGGGGGAGGGGGTCGGCGGCGACGCGCCAGCGCCCCGCATAGAAGCCGACGCCGAACTGGCCAATGATCTTGCTGGCGTCGGAGTCCCCGCTCTGCGGCGAGGGGCTGGGGCTCCTCCTCGTCCACCGTGGCCTCGTCCTCGTCCTCATCCTCCTCACCTCCCTCTCTTGCTCGTGCAGCTGCTGCTCCTCCTGATTATCCTCAGGCCTTCCTCATCCTTCTGCTGCTGCTGCTGCTGCTGCTGATGCTGCTGCTGCTCTGTTTACTATTCTTCCATTATTCCTCTCACCTCCTTCCCCCATCCTTCGGTTCTTCCTCTTCTTCTTTCTTCCGCCCCCTCCTACTGCCTGCCACTCGCTTCCCCTTCTCTTTCCCCCCCAAGCCTCCTCCTCTTCCTCCTCCTCCTCCTCCTTCGTCTGCTTGCCCTTCCTCATCGCCCTCCTCCTCCTCCTCCTCCTCCTCTTCAGCATTATGGTTGTGCTCACGAATCCACATCCTCACTCCTCCTACGCCTCCCCCTCGCCTTTCACCTCCTCCTCCTCCTCCTCCTTCTCCGAATCCCCGCCTTGACACCGTCCTCTCTCTCCTCCCTTCTCTATCCTCCCTCCTCTACCCTTTCTCCTCCTCCTCTTCCGCCTCGGCCTCCGCCTCCGCCTCCTCCTCCGCTTTCTTCTCCTCCTCCTCCTCCTCCTCCTCCTCCTCCTCCTCCTCCTAGTCCTGCTCCTCCTCCTCCTCCTCCTCCTCTCTCCTCTCTCCTCTCTCCTCTCTCCTCCTCCTGGCTCAAGGGCAGGCCCTGGGTGCTGGGGCCCAAGCTTGTTTGCTCTGCCCCCGTGCCGCCTGGTCAGCCCCAGGCAGAGGCACAATCACGACCCGCATCAGTGCTGCCATAGGGCCTCTCGTGTGCGTGCGCCAGCGCGCCGCCATCATCAGAAGATGCCCGCCCAGCAGCAGAAGAAGTACATGGTCTGCTCGAAGCGAGGTTGCAAGGGCTGGGCTTGGTGCTCGACGAATTCTCGTCATTGCATGCAGTGTGGCAGCCGTTTCAAGCAGGGCGGGGATCATGGTCCCCCAGCTAGACCCCAAGGTGGTGGAGGTGGCCCCCAGGATGTTCGGCCTGACGTCGAGGAGGAGCCCGCCAAGCCAGGACGCTGGAGGAAAGGCTCCCGCGGTCCAGAGCGCCCACCAGGCCTGGGGCGCGGAGGCGGCCGAGTGGTCACCTTCGAGGATGCAGTTCCCGCTGACGACCCAGTCGCCCTGGCCCAAGCTCAAGTCACCTTCTGGAAGAAGTGGAAGCCAGATGGAGAGGAGCACAAGGCGGCGCTGGGCAAGCTCAAGTTCGCCAAGGCGCAGGCGCTATCAGCCAAGAGCCTGGAGCAGCAAGCACAATCCTTGTCAGATCAGCTCCAGGTGCTGCGCCAGAGGTTACAGTCGCAGAAGCAGGAGGCCAGCGAGCTGGTCACTACTATTGTCGAGGCAATTGAATATCACGGCAAGCTGGTCGAGGAGATCGAAGCTAATTCAAAAGAAGTGCAAACGCTGGAGACACAGCTCAATGCGGCCACCCAGGCGGCTGCGTATGAGGCATCCAAAGCTGAAGATTTGCTCACCACCATTCAAGGAGTTATATCCGCCAGAATGCCACAAGGAGGACTGGCCCCTCCTGAACTACGAGATAAAGTATCGGAGCTGGCCGCCATGTTCGACACCTTGCAGCAGCAACATGTCGCATCCCAGGCCTCGGGCGCACCAGCAGGTGGCGGCCCGCCTGCGGAGGCGGCCCAACGCGGGGTCATCGACGGCTTCCCTGCAGTTGGAGAGAGCCCTGATGACGGCCAGGCAAGTCAGACGCCCGTGCCCATCCCAGGCCAGCACGTCCCCACTCCTGCCGACGACAAGGAGCCGGAGACCATGGCAGAGGCGCAGGCCATGGACACGTCTGAAGGCCGCCGCCGTGCGGCTGCTGCGCTGTCCGAGGTCGCCCAGGGCATGGCAAAGATCCAGAGTGAGTCAGGCCCCGAGACCAAGAGGGTCAAGGCGGCGGCCGAGGCTGCGTCTCTCGCGGCCACCCAGGGCCAGAAGCCGCCAGGGTAACACTTATAAGATCGCTACTATCAATGGTTCCTGCTGGCCTGCTGTGCGCAAGTTTGTTCTTTCGCCGCAGTCTAATGCAGTCGCGATCATCTGTGCTCAGGAGTGTAAGCTTGCCGAAGGAGATAGCATTGTGCGTCAGATACAATGGTGCTCGGCCCAGGGGTGGCTGGCTTACATCACGCCTGCAGCCACGAGTGAGAATAATGAGTTGGTTTCGGGAGCTGCGATTTTGATTCGGGATGGCTTGGACCTGGGGGTCCAGCCAATCACTTTTTCTGCCGCTTTCGACCCCGCTCGATTATCGGGGGTGTTGCTCGAACTTCCTGGGGTCCCGAAGTTCGCCATATGTTGTACCTACTTTCAGGCTGCTGCTGGTCTCTCCGAGACCAATTTAAAACTGCTGGCCGCCATAGGCCAACTCCAGGATGATTTGACCCATCCAGTTTTGGTTGCGGGGGATTTTAACCTAGCCCCCGCTAGGTTGGCCCAAGCGGAGTTTCTGTCCAGGTCCACGATGACCCTGCTTGTGCCGCCGACCGCCACCTACCGAAACAAGAAGACCAAATCCACGCTAGATTATTTCCTGTCTAGCCAAGGCCTCTCGCCGTGGCTCAGTAACCCCCGTACTCTTTCCTCGTATCCTCTCTCCCCTCACAGACCTGTGCTGCTAGATATTGTAGTTGAGAATAACTTTAATATCCCCACGCTGCATAGGCCCCAGAAGCTACCCACGCGTATCCCTGTGGGCCCGCAATTGCCAGAAGTGAGTTGGCACCAGTCAGCTGCTGCATTGGAGTACGCTTCACTATTCATCGATGATGCTCAACGGCCGCTCAGCGATCAACAGCAGTCGGTGCTCCTGGACCACGTGTATTTCAGCTTGGCCCAGGACTTGGAAGCTACAATCAGTAAGAAAACTAACACCCCCCTCAAGCCTAGCAAGTACCCCAGGGCCCACCCCCCCTCAGGTTCTTATGGTCCCCGCTGAGGCCAAGGCTGCTAGGAGTAGGGCCAAATGGGTGGCCTACACGGGCCCGTTGAGATGGCTCATCAATAGGATTCAATATTTCCATAGATGTGTTCAGGACTGGAATCTCACTGAGTTTCAGGACGCTCTCGACAGCTTAGAGGATTGCCCTGAGCTGTTCACCACCGTCGTGTCCCTCAAGGAGGGGCTGCAAGAGATTAGAGTTGCTGCAGGTCTGTTGCACGTTGATTTCAGCGCTGGTGCCCTGAACCAGGCGCTGGCGATCCAGGTTCTGGACGAGCTGCTAGAGCACGTCACCAAGCTCCTGCATCAGGAGCAGGCGGCAGAGAACGCTGCAGACGGGAAGGCATGGAGGGATTGGGTTCAGGACAACATGAAGGGAGGAATGGGATGGGCTCACAGATGGACCATGCGTTTGGAGGCCTGGAGGCCCTCGTCAGTTCTATTTAAGTTGCAGTATTCTGGCAGGCCCCAGCATATATTGCAGGCTGAAGCAGATCGTCTGGCAAAAATATGGCAGGTTTCCCAGGATACCCCACCTCAGCTAGTTCCTGACAGAGAAGATCGAATTGCCCTGGGCCCCATCAGCCCCAAGAGATTACGACAGGTTGCGAAAAGTTTTCCCCATGCCACTGCCACTACCTGGGACGGGTTCCACCCTAGGCATTTCAGTATGTTGAGTAACGAACAGGCAGAGATTGTCTGCGATTTTATTGGCCTGCTGGAAAAGATTGGACATATGCCAACCCAGCTCCAAGGCATCGTATCGACTCTGATGATGAAGTTGAAACAGCATGATGCCCCAGCCAGCCAGCCCTCTTTCAGGTCCATTGGCATGCTTCCAGCTTTGTACAGAGTCTGGGCTAGGCTCAGGAGGTCAGCGGCCAGAGAGTGGGAGGCACACCACCGCAGGCGGTACCTTGCTCATCAGGCTGGTCACTCCATAGTGGAATTAGTATACAAACAATCCTTGGAATGCGAGTTCAACAGTTCTGACAACGATCAACAATATAGTGCCCAAGTTCTCTACGATTTATCTAACTACTACGAACATGTTGATCGGCCTTGTCTTGCTTATCGTGCTGTTGAATCAGGTTTTCCGTGTTGTTTATTGCGTACCATACTATCTCAATATGCCAGTGAACGCATAGTTGCACTACAAGATTGTGCAGTCAGTGTAGGCAAGCCTTGGAGGGGCATAGCCGCAGGATGCAGTTGGGCCACCTATCTTGTGCAAATGTATGTGCTCGCCCCGCTCGGCGTGTGGACGCAGGCGCATTGTCATATCAGGCTCGCGATGTTTATAGATGATCTGCTGCTCCAGTGCCACGGCCGCAGTTACAGCCTCATCGTCAGCCAGCTCAATATTGCTGCCAGGTCCATGGCAGACTGCATCATCAATGAGTTTAAGTGCCAGATCGCCAGCAAGAAAAGTCAGGTCCTGGCGTCCCAGCAAGCCCTTCAGGACCAACTCAGGACGGCCCTCGGGCCTCTGGCGGGCCCGAACGCGGATAGGTCTGGACCTAACCTGGGTTGTAAAACTGGGGCTGGACGGCCCCAACGACGTTGGAGAAAGCAGCGTAAGATTTCGGAGCGTCTTGATAAGATGCGTAAAAGACTTAACAGGGTTCGCATGCTCAAGAGAGCAGGGGGTAACACTCATAAGTTGTATGGGACTGGCCTCGAGGCGGCCACCGCGTTCGGAGTCGAGGTGACTGGCATCAATGGCACGCAGTTGGAATCAGCTAGGTCGCAATTTTTGGCTGCTGCGGGACCCCGTTGCCCGACGCGCAGCCGCAGTTTGGCTCTGCTCATCCTCAAGGACCCCTTGTGGAAAGCTGCCCTGGGCCCCGCCATTATGTGGCATCGCCTTGTTTGGGACGCCGCTACCCGCCCCCACCTCGCCGTGACCAGCCTCCAGCAGTTACGTGTTTGGGCTGAGGCCATCCTCCCGAGAGTTGCTAAATCTTGGGGCTCCTCCAGGGGCCCCCTCAGCGCTGCGGTGCTTTCGCTTAAAAGGATCGGTTGGAAATTCCAGGGACCATTTACTTTCGTGACCTCCTCAGGCATTGAGTACCCTCTCCCAGGACATTCCCCCGCCCTCCTCCAAAAGCTCATGGAGTTCGACTGGCACGGCCAGCTCGCTTCCAAGGCGGCCGAGAAGATCGGCCACCCGAGCGCCCAGTTAGATGTGGTTGCTGCCCGTGCTGCTCTGCCATCGCCAGACCTCCTTGGCCACCAGAAGGGAACCCTCCTCGCCTTCCTCACCCAGAGTATATGGACTATGGACAGAGCCAAGGCAGCAGGATATGAAGTCGAGACAGGCTGCGAGTACGGCCACCATTCGGACAACCTCGGCCACCGCATACTTTACTGCCCGAAGACAGAGAATCTCAGAACCACTCACTTCTCGGCAGCGGAGCTTCAGAATTTAAGAGAGCCTCCTCCCCAGGCCCTGCCCCAGTATCTCGGTTTCCAGCTGGTTCCCGAGTATCGTGGAGAGAATCCTCCTGGTTCGGGCCTGGAGTTTGGGGAGTTTTGGTGTGCTCAGGAGGGGATCACCCCGCAGGAGGCTTTCAGCGAAGGGGAGGTGTATATAGATGGTAGTTGCACTAACCACGGTCACTATGTTTTCAACGCCGCAGGTTTCGCGGTTGTCTGTATGCGTAACGGTGAAGCTTTTGCCCATTTCAGTGGCCGAGTCGGCCAGATGTTTTTACAAACCTCGGGTGCCGCGGAGCATTTGGCCGCTGTTGCGGCCAGTATTCTTTCTAGGGATGTGGAAGTCATTTACTCTGATTATAAAGGAGTTTTGTCTCTGCACCAAGGGTCTGAGTACCCTCGGCACAACGTGTGGGCTGGGTGTAAGGTCCTGGCTGGCAGGAGCCAGTTCCCCCTCGGCCAGCGCCTGCGCAAGGTCAAGGCCCACCAAGACTTGCAGGCCCTCTCAGAAGGCAGTGAAGAGAGAAGGTTGGCCGAAGGTAATAGTACTGCTGACCGCATTGCCAAGGCAGCCGCTTTTAAAGGAATGCAGCCCAGTGAAGCAGAGAAAAGTGATTTCACTGACAGTCGGAAGTTTATCGTGCGATATTTGAAGTATGTTGCGCAGGCTCTGGGAGAGTGGCCCGCGATCGCCCCCCACCGCAACAAAGCTTTGGCCGCCCCAGAGAAGAGTTTTTCTCCCCCCACGGGTGCCGCCTCTGCCCTTTCGTCGTGGACGCCGCCGTCGTCGGTCGAGCCTCCCCCCCCTCCGCCTCCGCCTGTGCCCCAAGAGGAGCCCAGAGAGCCCTTCAGGTACCACACATGGGCTCTCATTCACCAGTATCACAGGTGCATCCTGTGTAGAGTGCAGACCAAGTCTTTCAAACAGCGGGGAGTCTTACAGGCCCAGCATTGCCCAGGCCACTGTAAGCAGCTCTCCGATCTTGTGCATGATAATAAAGGCCACGATTTGTTTTACTACGAGCACCTTGATCACCCGACGAGTATCTTGGTTTGCCATAAGTGTGGATCCTTCTCTGAAGGGTTGGGTCGAGGGCTCGCTAGTGCGTGCAGCACTAGAGTGAGCCACCAAGGAGCGGCCACTCAGCTAGCCCGCGTCCAGGAGGGTCGAGATCCCAAGGGCACAAAGTCGTCCCCGATCGTTTTTAAGACCCCCGCTATTCCCCTGGCCCAGTTGGTGCGCGAGGAGCGTGCCAAGACCCAGGGAGAGGAGGCACTAAGCCCTCCATAGTCGGCCGCGCTCTCTCGCGGCGGACATCGAACACCCCCAAGCCATGTGCGTGTCCTCTCTCCTCCTCCTCCTCCTCCTCCTCCCTCCTCCTCTCGCCTCTCTCCTCTCTCCTCCTCTTCCTCCTCCTCCTCCTCCTTCTCCTCCTCCTCCCATTATTCGTCTTCTTCCTTGTCTTCTCCTTCTCCTCCTCCTGCCTCCCACTCGCTTCTTCTCCGCTTTTTTTCTGCAACCTCCTCCTCCTTTTTCTCCTCACCCTTCCTCATCACCCTCGTCCTTTTCCATTCTTCCTCGTCATCATCCTGCTCAGCGTTGTAGCCGTGCGCACTAATCCACATCCTCAGCCCGCTCCCTCCTCGTCTTCCCTCATCCCTCCTCCCACGCCTCCCCCTCGCCCTTCACCTCCCGCTGCTCCTCCTCCTCCTCCTCCTCCTCCTAGCCTTGACACCCCGTCCCTTCGCTGCTCCCTCCCTCCTCCTCCCTCCTCTCAGTCGCCGTCCCGTTTCGAGGGTCTTGGGTGCTACCGAGTAGCGGACCCTCACCTTTGGGGACCGCTGCTCTACGCGCCGGGCGCGCGCGGCCCCCCCCGGTGATCGCTGCGCCGGTTGCCGCGACAACCGCCACCGCCTCGCAAACCGTGCTCTAGAACCGGCATGGCACAGGATTGCAAAAAAACACTGGATTGCAAAAAAAGCCCAGGATTGCAAAAAAAACCCAGGTTTTTTTTGCAATCCCAGGTTTTTTTGCAATCCTTCGGTTTTTTGCAATCCTTGTTTTTTTTGCAATCCTTCGGTTTTTTGCAATCCTTCGGGCCAGAGCGGAGAGATCCCGTGCCCGAGTCCTCCTCCGCGTGGAGGCGGCACGACGTCTGCTACAACGACATCACAACAAACAACGAGAAGGTCCGCGCAGCAGCATGAAGAAGTAACGGAAAGAGCGAGGTACGAGTGACACGTTGAGTGACGCAACAAGGTCTCCACACCAAGGCTCCCAAGAGCGAAGGGTGCCATGAGCTATCTCGGGCAAGTGCCTGAGGCGCTTTTTCCGTTTCCGTGCCGGCCCAGGTCTACCGTCTCTTGGTCACCATCGGGACCGCCGTGGTCCTGTGGCACCTGTTCCAGCAAGAGCTGGCACGAGCGAGTCGACTGTCGGCATTGTGGCTCGCCTCAGCCAGAAGCCCCGCCATGGCGCCGTACTCGTCGATCAGGCAGTGCACCACCGTGGCAAGGGCAAAGGCAAGGCGACGCTGAATGACAAGGGTGCCGTGATGATCAGGGACAAGGACAAGGACAACAAGGACAATAAGTCGAGTCGAATGCTGCTGGCGGCTCATCGCCTGCCAAGGACAATAATCATGATTCGAGGACGCAGGACATATACACTGCGACGAGAGGTCGGCCAAGGAGCTGTTGCACATATGTCCTGCTCTTCCCCAAGTGGCACGCCAGCATCCTCGGTGGCGTGCTCCGCCTCGGGCCCAGGCGACGGACAGCGAGGTGGAGAGCTACAAGGAGCAAGTCTCAGCACAGCTGGAGGCCTTGAGTACGATCATCCTCGACAGGTACCATGCTGGGAGGGAGTACGAAGATGTACATAGTTCTGGCGTTCGCGACGACGTTGACCATGCTGTTCAGCGCGAGGGGCCTGAAGTCGCAGCTGGGCAAACACGAAGAAGCTCGAGAGCGGGCAGAGCGTTGTCTCCAGAAGTCAGAAGATGTGCTGGTCGAATTGCAGACCCGGGTGAAGCAGGCGATTGTGGACGTCCATGTGGCGAAGCGCGATCTAGAGCACATGAACCAGACGATCACGGAGCTGAAGGCCTTGACCCACGCCGAGTCCGAGGCCAAGAAGCCATCAGAGCCTGCGCCTGCGGCTGCGGTGCCTGCGGGCGGCGAGGGTGGCGCTCCGCCTGGCCCGGCGCCCATCACGGCCCCAGGGGCCTTGGCGGCGCACCAGGCCTGGATCGCGGCAATGACGGCCCAGCTCCAGGGCATGACGGGGAGTCATCCACCAGCTCAATTTTTTCTTTTTTCTCCACAGACAACGATGACCCCATGAACTGATGCCGGATGCTTGAAATAAGAGCGGGGAGTCGGCAAGCTGTCTTGCCGCCGGACCGTTATCGTCCAGATCCAGGCAGGCGGTGGCGTCAGTGTTCCAGTGCCACAGCCACGGGCGGGATTCATCAACCCAGAGGCCCCGCATTGTGGAATCGGCGAGTGCGGCTGCGGGTCCAGAGGTCCAGGCGACAGCGGCGGCGCCGGCTCCATCTGCGGTTGCAGCGGCGCCTGTGGCGCCTGGTGCGTCAAGCCACAGGCACGCCCGCGGCCGATGCCTCCGTGGAAGAGCCAGCGGCAGTGGCCCCCCGTATGCAGAGAGCCTCGAACAGGTCCCCAAGAAGGTCTCCGAGCAGAGTTCCCAGCCATCAACCCAGACGGAGGACGCATCGGTCTCCCTCTCGAAGCGCACCTCCCAGCCGAACTTCGCCCCCTCCAGCTGGTCCATTGTCAGCTGGGCTGCGGGGGTGACCGTGTCCGCGGCGGTCGGCGGCACTCCGAGGAAGCTCTTGTTCGCGGAAGCACTCCCAGTGGTCCATCCAGTGCGCGCGCGGGTGCCATGGGTCGGCCACGTCCGGGCCTGGGCAGGGGTCTCATTCGCGGGCCTCGTGCCGACGCCCTTTCCTGCCGCAGAGCGCGATGCCCGTGGCTTCCTGGAAGTCTCTGTAGGCGGCATTCAGGGTGTCCTCCCGCCAGTGCGGGAGCTGCGTGGAAGGGGGGCTCACCGTGGTCTCGGTGTATTTCAGTCCGAAGACCCCGCAGACGCGCGGCTCCGGACCCTTGATCAAGTAGGTCGCCACCAGTGCGTAGCCTTCCTCTCGCTTGCGTACCAACCCGTCTGGGCCAGCCCAGGGCCCCGCCTTTCTCCTGGCTTGGCCCCTCACGAGGGGGCCTCCGAACCTCCCCCCTCGGGGGCTTTAGCGGCCGGCGTTTCTGGGGCACTGGCTCCCTCCGCTGGGTGGGCCGGGCTCGCTTCCTTCCCGGCGTGCCTCGGCTCGTCCGCTTGCGCGCCCCCTTTGGCCCGGGTGTCCCTGACTTGCCCAGGGCCCACATGGGGCTGAGGGCCCCGCTGCGGGCGCCGCCGGGTCACTCCCTCGCTGGGCCCGGTCGTCGCCTCGGAGCGCGCCCCGATCCTTCGGCCTTGCCTGCTCCCGACTGCCATGCTCTGCATGCGCGGTCGGGGCGTCTACTTCCCCCTCGGCTGGCGACTGGGGCGCGGCCCCTTCCGGGGCCCGCCGTGCGCGCGCGCGGGCCCCGGGGCCCGCGGGATTAGGGGGGGCCCCCTCCGTGGAAGGAGAAGGCCCAGCCGGACGGCTGCGGGGGGGGAAGGGGAGAGGAAGAGAGAAGCAGGGGAGGGATTGCACTGTGAAAGGGCGGGGCCCAACAACAGGATCACAAGTTTGGAGTTGCCGACGTCCTGACCCTCCAGGGCAACTGCAAGTGCGAGAAGGGGTCCCGTGGGTCCGCCATGTTCCTGAGGTTATCGGCCTGAACTCCCCAGGGCGCATCGCGTTTCTGGCCGAGCAGTTCTTTGCAGCTCGGTGCCGCTTCCTGGGGGCGCTCGAAACCGCAGGCTCCAGGCGGGCCTTCCCAAGTGGGTCGGGGACTGCATCATGTATTATTCTAAATGCGCTTAGAACGGCGCTGGTGGTGTGGCTCTCTGGATTAATGCGGGGCTCCCTGTCAAGGGTGCTCGACCGGGTAAACATCGTGTTTCGCAGCTCTATGCCGACCCGAGTGGGCTTCTTCTGCGATTTCATGTGCCTGGCTTGCATTTGCTACTGGTTGCCGCCCATGCTCCCCACTCGGCACGCAAGCAGCTTGCGTCTGTTGAGAGATGGTGGCTAGATACCCAGAGGATTGTGCGAGAGTATCTGGCTCCAGGTGTGCACCTAGTGCTCTTGTTCGATGCGAACGCGGAAGTGGGGTCCACGTGCTCCACTCAGATTGGTGATGTGGAGGCTCTGGGGTGGGGAGTATTTCTCAAGATAGTGCTTGCGGGCGTTTTGCCATCGCTTCCAGGTCGTGGCGCCGTCTGCCTTTCTACCTGCTCCTCCTGGGGATGCACGTCGCGCGCGTGTGCGTGCAAATGGTAAGACATGTAAGCGATTGGATTACGTGCTGGTGCCACAGGACTGGCTGGGCAAAGTGAACTGCGCGCAGGTAGATGGGTGCGTTGATCTAGCTAACGCGGTAGAGGATCACAGTCCCACGTATGTCACGGTGGGACTCCCCGCGGGTTCGCTCGACATCTCACAGTATCGATGGCCTCAGCTGCGCGTGCAAGCTGAACGGCTGCGAGACCCTCGGGTGCGTGCTGCTTCTGAAGCTCATGCGGCCTTCTTCCCAGATCCAACATGAACGGAGTCGGCAACTGCGCACTGTGCGCGCGGATGCCCACCTCGCAACTTGCCCGTGAGCATCTTCTCGCCGGCGACCCTTGTCGCCGGGGCCGCGTGGGTGAAGGGGCGCTTGAGCTGCTGGAGCTTCGGAGGCACCTGCGGGCTACTCATCGCGCGTGGACTCGGAAGGCTCCTCGAGGCCTGCGTCAACTTGTGTTTCAGTCTTGCGCGTCGCTGGGGTTCCAGAAGCATGAGGGGCTCTGGGGAAGCATCGGGATCCGCATTGGGCTCGAACCATCTCCGAGGTGTTCCACGGCGGCAAAAGCTGTGAGGGATGATCGAGGAGTTTCACTCTCAGGTTGAGGCCCTACGGGGGATTCCTCGTCGCCGTCGCCGTCTTTGTGCTGCCCAGGGGCTCCTGAGGATGCTCGGGGGTATCTTATGACTATGTGCTCGGGATTGGCTAGGGCTCATGCTCAGTCTGGCTTTGCTCTACCTAGACAATCGGAAGTCCCAAGTATATTTCGTCGATGACGTGGCCTTATGCGGGGACCAGCAAGTAATGTGACGCTCTTGATCTCTCGGCTGAAATGTTGGTCGTGCGAGATGGATGAGGCTGACGAGATGTCAGAAAGTGTCGAGAAAATCGCCAGCTCGTTTTTTGTGAAAGAGTTCCGGCAAGCATGTGGCCAGCTGCGCTCGCTGGGAATGGGGTCGGCCAAGAGGCGTCCTGCCAGCCAATCTGCGCGGGCGCATTCGAAGGGTGGTCAGCCGGCTGCAACGCCAACCGCAGGCAGAGAGCGCTGGCTGGAACGTGTTGCTGATCAGGAGCTTGGGCTCCGAGTGCCTGCTTCCGGTCTTTGGCAATTTATCGAGGAGTCTCGCTGCGAGCTGGACTCTATCGACATGAGTGCTGCGAAGGATGTGCCTTCCCTGACGATGTTCGAGCAGCAGATGCTTAGGGCCTTGAATACTCGCGCAATCGGCCTTGATTGTGTCCCAGGGGCCCTGCTACAGATGTGCCCGCAGACCTGTGCTCGGCAGTGCTACCCCCTGATGTTGAAGTGCATGATGTGCGTTCATGAACCGCGCTAGCGGAAAAGTTCGCGCTTGGCCGCTTTGTGCAAGGGTAGAGAGGAGGAGGAGGAGGAGGAGGAGGAGGAGGAGGAGGAGGAGGAGGAGGAGGAGGAGGAGGAGGAGGAGGAGGAGGAGGAGGAGGAGGAGGAGGAGGAGGAGGAGAAGGATCCTGGCCATGGGGCCTCAAGTCGGCAAGCGTGCTCACGCGCTGGTTGCAGGTGGGCTCCAGCCTCTTCTTGGTGCGTGTGCGCCGGGGTCTCAGTGTGGAGGCAAGCGCGGGCGCGGCGCAGATATTGCTGCGCGCATGGCGCGTATGGTGCAGGAGCGGTCTCGTATTCGATCCGAACCGATGTCGGCTTTCTGCGCGGACCCCGAAACGGCCTCCTTGCCGTGCGATCCGCGAAATTCTCGCCCGATTCGAGGGCGGGGAGGTGACTGTCGACGAACGGACTGCTCAGCGGCTGCGTGCTTCTGGTTGGCCGCCGTCGTGCATGGAGCTACTTGCTGCCGAGCTTGCACGACCGCCACTCTGTGAGGAACTGGAGGTCGCCGTGCATCTGCGACGTGTATTGGCTCAGACCTTGACAAGGACGTGGGCCACAACCCAGGGGTCAGGACATGCTGCGTTCATGACGACGGGGGCCGGGCCAGGCAATGCGCTTGCTGCCCAGCTATCCATTTCCATCGTTTCCAGGTGTACTTGGCGGACCTGGGGCCGTCTTGGAAATGCTGGGCTTATTCAGGGGCTGGGCGCCCCCTCGGCCGCGACCCTGGACCCGCTTGTGCAGTGTGGCGCCGAGGTCTCAACTAATGACGTTGAGTATAGCGACGACAGCCTGTTCAGTGCGTGGGGCCCTGCAGGCTCCACCACCCACAAGTTTCAGTGTCGCATGGCGATCGTCGCCGACGCCTTCACCCCTGCGGGCCTCGAGATCAACGCGGGCCCCAACGAGACTGCCCTTTTCGTGACCTTCAGGGGGCCTGGGGCTGTCGTGGCCCGCGAGAAGTTCTGGATCGAGGGGGAGGGGGAGGTTTCGATTCCATCCACTTGTTCGTTTCCCGAGGGGCTTGCTCTGGAGGCGGCCCATGATTATGGGCAATTGGGAGGGATGATCTCGGATGTGCAAGATGTGGCGCCCGAGCCAGCGTATAGGGTTTCGTCGACGTCGTCGTCGCTGCAGGCTCTTCGACAGGTTGTCTTCCCCATCTCCCAACTCGCCCTGCAGCGCAAGTTGCAACTCGCGGACGTGTCGATCATGTCTGGCAAGGTTTGCAACGCGGCCACGTGGCCGCAACCCTCTTGTGCCCCGTATCATCGCTACAAGTCTGGCATTATTAGGATGTGCCGCTCTGCCCTGGGCAAGCCTGCCTACGATGATGGGGCGGATCCGGATCGGAATATCTTAGCGGCAGCTCATAAGTGTGACGTGAACATCATGCTAAGGTGGTACCGCTTGTGCTACCTAAGCCGACTGTGCCGCCGTGCTCCTGGGGCCCTCTTTGGGCTTATTAAGGCAACTTCGTAGCCTGAACGCTTTTGGTTCAATGCGGTTCTAGATGATCTACGATGGCTGCGTACTCGAATATCCAGGCCACGTGAGTTTCCTAATCCTTTCTCGGAGTTCGGGCCGTGGGAGAAAGAGATACTAGGACGGGGGCAACACTGGGCTAATCTAGTGAAGTCGGGATCGAGGCTCATATCCGTTGGGTAGCCGGGTATGTCGTGTGGAAGGCGCCAGGCAGCGGGCGCAGGCTTTTTTCCAGCATGCTGCGAGTAGTGGTGTGCCACCAGACCTTTCTCTGAAGCCTGCGCCTGTACTCGTTGTGCATCGCTGCCCGTTCTGCGATTTCGCCTCTCCCAAGTGTGCAGCTGTGAGGCAACATCCTGCCAGGCCGCACCACCAACAACGAGCGGTGGCAGCGAAAGTTATTTCTAGCAGTGCGCGCCCGATATGCTTGATTCGGTTCAGCTCTGTAGAACTGAGCATTGATCACCTTGCCTACGGCAATCCTACCTGCTATATTTCGGCCCTCTCCTGCCTGGCTCCTGAGGCTCCGGAAGTCCTCGACGAGTTGCGGGCCCTTGAGGCCTCGGAGAGACGGCATGCCCGTAAGAAAGGTGCCATGAAAAGGGGGGCCTGGCTCCCCGCCTATCGCGTTCCTGGTCCTCAGGGTGCTCCCCAGCAAACTCCGTTGCCCTGCGTGGACGCCTGGCAAGTCATCAGGTCTACGTATTACCAAAATGATGATGTTCTGGAGCCCCTGTTTGAGGTCCAGGAGGTTCCCAACTACGAGGCCTTTCCTGAAGATGAGCATCCTTTTGAGCCTCTTGAGTATGATGGTCCTGCTGCTGACCATTGTCCACGGACTCTCCAGTATGCAGTGCTTGTTTTTTTTGTTGCATCTGTTCTCAGGAGCGAGGCGATCAGGTGATGTGCAAGAGGAATTCGAACATGTTCTGATGACGTGACCAGTTGCCATTATTGCTATATCGTGTGATGTGGCGTGTGACTCTGTGAATGGCGACCTAACTCGTGCGAGTATCGTTTGCAAATTGGACCTTCTCCTGAGAACAGGCCGTGCTAATGGCCTCATTGGAGGCCGTCCATTTGAGACATGGTCTGTTGCGCGATGGCGGGAGCTAATAGTTGCTGATCGGTGTCGTCCACCTGCCCCTCTACGTACGCTCAAACACAGGTGGGGTCGTCCAGATGTGAGTGCACGCCAACATCAGCTGTCCATTGGCTTTCAGCTCCTGCTCAGCCAGCACCAGTTGATGCTGACTTGCCCTGAAGTGGAAGCGTTTGCTCTGAAGGAACATCTTGAAGTTGCCTAGTGGGACGTGAGAACAGCAAACTCGTGGCAATCAGCCACGTCACGTGCCTAAGTACGGCCCCGCCCTCCAGGACGGTTTCGTTGGATCAGCGTATTTGGTCAGGGCAGCAAGGCTCCGACTACGTTTCTGTAAATGAGGTTGGACTCCCTTGCCGAGGAATCCAGAGCCAGGGGAAGCTAGGACGTTGTCCCCATCCCCGAAATACCCACACATCCCTCCTCGGCTTTGACCCCGAGACAGGTAAATTGCGAACGACTGCCAAGAAAAGGTGCCCTCAGTACCTGTGTGCAACCACGGCCCGTGCAGTTGCCCGATTTGTGTATGAAGCGTACCGGCTATGTGACAAGGATGAGCTAGATTCCAATGATCTTCCTGACGAACAGAGCGTTTTTTTCAGGCTCTTGACCCCTATGCTGACAGCACCGTGGAGGAAAAAGGCCCCAGGGGACCCAGGGACACCCGTTTTGATCGCCCTCGGGCCCCGTCCAGTGCCCCTCCCATGGCTCATTGGAGCCCCCGTCGGATGGTCCTGGTCCGTGGCCTAAGGAACCCGACCCCTTGCTGGGGGAGGAGGACCCGTGGGCCGAGGAGAGCATGTTGAGGGCTCGTGAGCCTGCTGGGGACCCCTGGGCTTCCCACCCCTCTCTTCCTCCTCCTCCTCCTCCTCCTCCTCCTCCTTGTCCTCCTCCTCCTCCTCCTCCTCCTCCTCCCCCCCCCGCCCGTGTGGAGCTCACGGAAACTCTATGACGCCAGATTCAAGCTAGGCGGGAACAAGCCCGATTTCGACGGGCAGTACGTCGTGCCCTCCCTGCAAGAGGCCTCTTCTCTTCGACTGCTGCTCCCTCCCTCCAGAGAGTACGAGGCAGCCCCGTGCAGATGCCTGCGATGCTCTGCCGCGCAGCACCCGTGCGGCCCAGGCGTGACGGGGTGAATGGGGTCCCTCGTCCTGCCTTCTCTCTTCGTTGCTCCATCCGTGCCTCGCATACGGCTTGTGCATGTTGTGTAGCTTTGGGCTCATGTGTCTGTCAGTGAGCCATCATCAGTCATAAACTCAAAAGGTCGGTCTCCCTCCTCCCCCTTTCTCCTCACTCCTCTTCCTCCTCCTCCTCCTTTTTCTCCCAACCCTCCTTGGTTGGTTATTCGTTTTGAATAGAGCACTGCGGTCGCGTCCTCCTCCCGCCTCCCGCCCCCTCCTGCCCTCCCTTCGCCGTCCCTGGGGGGCTGCAATTTGCGACAGTGTCGCCACTTTCGAGGGCTACTGGTGGGTCCTGCGGACTGAGGCACCGCGGGGATCTGAGTGAAACCTCGCCGTCCCTGGGGGGCTGCGATCTGCGACGCTGTGCTGGTGGGTCCTGCGGACTGAGGCACCGCGGGGATCTGAGCGAGACCTCGCCGTCCCTGGGGGGCTGCGGTCTGCGACGCTGTCGCCACTTTCGAAGGCTGCTGGTGGGTCCTGCGGACTGAGGCACCGCGGGGATCTGAACGAGACCTCGCCGTCCCTGGGGAGCTGCGATCTGCGACACTGTCGCCACTTTCGAAGGCTGCTGGTGGGTCCTGCGGACTGACACACAAAAGGGGGTCTGAACGAAACCTCGCCGTCCCCGGGGGGCTGCGATCTGCGACACTGTCGCCACTTTCGAGGGCTGCTGGTGGTTCCTGCGGACTGAGGCACCGCGGGGATCTGAGCGAAACCTCGCCGTCCCCGGGGGGCTGCGATCTGCGACGCTGTCGCCACTTTCGAAGGCTGCTGGTGGGTCCTGCGGGCTGAGGCACCGCGGGGATCTGAGCGACACCTCGCCGTCTCTGGGGGCTGCGATCTGCGACGATGTCGCCACATTCGAAGGCTGCTGGTGGGTCCTGCGGACTGAGGCACCGCGGGGATCTGTGCGAAACCTCGCCGTCCCTGGGGGGCTGCGACCTGCGACACTGTCGCCACTTTCGAGGGCTGCTGGTGGGTCCTGCGGACTGAGGCACCGCGGGGATCTGAGCGAGACCTCGCCGTCCCTGGGGTGCTGCGATCTGCGACGCTGTCGCCACTTTCGAAGGCAGCTGGTGGGCCCTGCGGATTGACGCACCGCGGGGATCTGAGCGAGACCTCGCCGTCCCTGGGGGGCTGCGATCTGCGACACTGTCGCCACTTTCGAGGGCTGCTGGTGGGTCCTGCGGACTGAAGCACCGCGGGGGTCCCAGCGAGACCTCGCCGTCCCTGGGGGGCTGCGATCTGCGACGCTGTCGCCACTTTCGAAGGCTGCTGGTGGGTCCTGCGGACTGAGGCGCCGCGGGGATCTCTGCGAAACCTCGCCGTCCCTGGGGGCTGCGATCTGCGACACTGTCGCCACTTTCGAAGGCTGCTGGTGGGTCCTGCGGACTGAAGCACCGCGGGGATCTGAGCGAGACCTCGCCGTCCCTGGGGGGCTGCGATCTGCGACACTGTCGCCACTTTCGAGGGCTGCTGGTGGGTCCTGCGGACTGAGACACCGCGGGGGTCCCAGCGAGACCTCGCCGTCCCTGGGGGGCTGCGATCTGCGACACTGTCGCCACTTTCGAAGGCTGCTGGTAGGTCCTGCGGACTGAGGCACCGCGGGGATCTGAGCGAGACCTCGCCGTCCCTGGGGGGCTGCGATCTGCGACACTGTCGCCACTTTCGAGGGCTGCTGGTGGGTCCTGCAAACTGATGCACCGCGGGGATCTGACTGAGACCTCGCCGTACTGGGGGGGCTGCGATCTGCGACACTGTCGCCACTTTCGAAAGCTGCTGGTGGGTCTTGCGGACTGAGGCACCGCGGGGATCTCTGCGAAACCTCGCCGTCCATGGGGGGCTGCGATCTGCGACGCTGTTGCCACTTTCGAGGGCTGCTGGTGGGTCCTGCGGACTGAGGCGCCGCGGGGATCTGAGCGAGACCGCCGCCCCTGGGGGGCTGCGATCTGCGACGCTGTCGCCACTTTCGAAGGCTGCTGGCGGGTCCTGCGGACTGAGGCACCGCGGGGATCTGAGCGAGACCTCGCCGTCCCTGGGGGGCTGCGATCTGCGACGCTGTCGCCACTTTCGAGGGCTGCTGGTGGGCAGTGCGGACTGAGGCACCGCGGGGATCTGAGCGAGACCTCGCCGTCCCTGGGGGGCTGCGACCTGCGACGCTGTCGCCAGTTTCGAGGGCTGCTGGTGGGCAGTGCGGACTGAGGCACCGCGGGGATCTGAGCGAGACCTCGCCGTCCCTGGGGGGCTGCGACCTGCGACACTGTCGCCACTTTCGAGGGCTGCTGGTAGGTTCTGCTGACTGACGCACCGCGGGGATCTGAGCGAGACCTCGCCGTCCCTGGGGGGCTGCGATCTGCGACACTGTCGCCAGTTTCGAAGGCTGCTGGTGGGTCCTGCGGACTGAGACACAGCGGGGGTCTGAGCGAGACCTCGCCGTCCCTGGGGGGCTGCGATCTGCGACGCTGTTGCCACTTTCGAGGGCTGCTGTTGGGCCCAGCGGAGTAAGGCACCGCGGGGACCTGAGCGAGACCTCGCCGTCCCTGGGGGTGGCTGCGTGAGTAACCAGCACGACGCGCTTATCTCTTGATCGGGGGCCTGTGAGCCTTCCGATTGCTGCTCGCAAAAATCACATGCGTCCATGTCACGTCATCGCCCCCGTTGTAGCAATCCTGATGCATTCATGCCCCGCATTGCGCAAGGGTTGGGTACGTCGCCATGGTAATTTTCTCCTAATCCCTGCCTTGGTCCTCCCCTCCTCCATGTCCTTCCTTTGTCCCTCTCCCGCAACTCCTTCTCACCCTCGGGGTGCCCGGGCCCCGCTCCTGCAGGAAGTCCAGCGACCCGCTCTTAGCGATGGTGCCCAGGTGGTCCACCAGCTCCTCGCGGGTCATGCCCACGCCGGTGTCCTCCGAGCCGACCAAGGCGAGGGCGGAAGGGAGCAAGGTAGAGAGGGAGGGCCCATCGAAGGAGAGGGAGGCAGGCGGGCTCTCTCACGCCTCAGGCAAGGTTCGGTGGGGGCATTGAATCAAGAACCCGTAGAAAAGAGACCCAGGGTCTGGAAGCCGGTGGAACTCCAATCGTGGATCGGCGATGGGTATCACCGTCGCCCTCATCAGATAAGAAGGCCTCCAGGGTCTGAACCCCCTGGGTGCGTTCCTTACCAAATGCCCACACCATAGAGAGGGAGGGCCCATCGAAGGAGAAGGAGGCAGGCGGGCTCTCTCACGCCTCAGGCAAGGTGAGCTCACGCCAGGACTGCGAGCTAGCCGTAGATGCTCCTCGAGGGAGTTGCAGGTCGCCCGCGCGAGGCGGGACCAAGGACGACGATGGGGCGCGCGCTCGCAGAGGAGGTGGAGGAGGAGGGGGGAGGAGGAGGAGGAGGAGGAGGAGGAGGAGGAGGAGGAGGAGGAGGAGGAAGAGGAGGAGGAGGAGTAGGAGTAGGAGAAGGAGGAAGAGAAGGAGGATGAGGAGGAGGAGGAGGAAGAAAAGGAGGAGGAGGATACATCCATGCTATGAAAGGAAGGCGCTGGGTTAGCTGATCCGACGCAGCCCGATACCTGAAGGCTCTAGGGCCACTTGGTTTACATCGCCTCGGGCTCGCTGCAGTCGGCCGCCTCGCCCCCTTCCTTGAGGAGCTAGGCAGCGGAAATTGGCCTGGCGAGGCAGCACCCTGCAGTCGTTGTGCTTTTGAGCTGGCGGCCTGAACTCCACAATTTCCACGCGCCACGCGTGAATGCGCAAGTGATGCATCTCTTACAATCATCGCGCAGTCCTTCCAGAGTGCTCGTTGTGTATCGCCCGCAGGTGCGTACTCGCTATCAAGAAATCACATACACACACGAGATAATCGGGTCCACGGTGCCCACGAATCAGCACAGACAGTGGAACCGAACTGCCAGGACTCTTCTCTTGGGTCTTGGCCTTCTTGCTGCCATCTGAAATCTCATGTTGATGACGTGCAATACACAGCCAATGCCCGTTCAGCCAGCTCCACCGACGGCGGGCTGCATCTGGCATGTCACGGCACGCACGATTACGCCGAGGGATCCCCGCTGCAGCTGGTGGCGGGAGTCCCAGCCAGATCTGCACAGCCGCTGCGGCCCCAACAAGTGGGTTAAGGCTCTGGGTATGCCTCTAAGGAGCTTTCTTCCCCCTTTTAGGGGGGCAATGGGGCCCACATGGCTAAGGTCTCGGCGGCATATCTAAGGAGGCCGCCGCAGCCTTCGCAACCCTGCGCGCCCCCTCATTACCACTGGCCAGGATGCAGTCTCTAGAAACAGGGTCCAGGGAGGTCAAGTCTTTGTTAGCCTTAGCCTTGATCTCAACGACTTCTGAACATTTAAAGCCCGGTTGGATCCTGGCAAAGACCAATCTCCATAATCTAACTCTTTACGATCTACCACGGGGCTCTCTTCATTGCTAGGGTACCATTGGAATCCGTCCACGCTTTAGCTACACTGACGCACATGGAGACATAATGCAACCCTGAGGCGGAGGATGAGGATGAGGATGACGATGAGGAGGAGGGGGAGGAGGAGGAGGAGGAGGAGGAGGAGGAAGAGAACGAGAAGAAGGAGGAGGAGGAGGAGGAGGCGGAGGAGGAGAGGAGGAGGAGGAGGAGGAGGAAGATGAGAGAGAGGGATGATGAGGACCAGGCACACTAATCCATCGGAAAAGAGGCGGGGAGGAGGAGGACGAGAAGGGGTAGGGGGGAGGAGGAGGAGGAGGAGGAGGAGGATGCGGGGGAGGATGAGGGAACCTGATGGCTAGGGGGCACATGTTGGGGCTGCATGTTGGAGGACTGGTGGGCGCCAAACTCAAAGGACTAAGAACTCCTCCTCCTCCTCCTCCTCCTCCTCCTCCTCCCCTGTCCTCCTCTTACCGCTGCCGCATCCCCCCTGTCCATCTGTCAACATGCTGCTCATCCACCTCCCCTGCAACTCCTCGTCACCACCTTTGGTCTCATTCGCGTTCTCATCATCCCCCTCCCCCTACTCCCCGCCTCACTCTCCTCCGCCCCTGCTTCTTCCCAATCTCACTCTCCCGATTCCACTCCCTCTCCGCCTCGCGCTCCGTCCCTACCCCCGCCGTGTCTTCCTCTTCCTCTTTTCGCTGCCTCCTTCTCTTCGTCTCCACTCTCATTGTCGTTGATCATCCTTTCGGTCCGTCTCTTCCTCTTCCACATCGGCGTGCTCCTCCCTTTCCTCCTCCTCGTCCCCCCTCTCATCCTCTAGTTACTCCTTCTCCTCCTCCTCCTCCTCCTCCTCCTCTTACTTACCCTGCAGGGGCGGCGGCAACGCTTCCTCTATCGTGAACCGCCTCTCGGCCTCGTCGGTGCTGACCTTCACCTGCAGAGGTATGTCCGCGTCGTGAATGGTCTTGATCTGGGCCGTGCCCTCGGAAGCGGCAAATCCCAGGAGGAGGCGGGAGCAGGAAACATGCAGGATGATGGGGGGGGAGTATGAGCAGGAGGAGGAAGCGGAGGAGGAGGATGAGGATGAGGAGGATGAGGAGGAGGATCATGAGGAGGAGGAGGCGGAGGAGGAGGAGGAGGAGGAGCAGGCGGAGGAGGAGGAGGCGGATGCTGCTGCTGATAATGATGCCGATGATGATGATGATGCTGCTGATGATGATGATGATGATGATGATGCTGCTGTTCATGATGAGGATGATGTTGCTGATGATGATGATGCTGATGATGCTGACGTTGATGACGCTGCTGCTGATGATGATGTTGATGATGCTGATGATGATACAGATGATGCTGCTGCTGAGGATGATGATGCTGATGCTGACGATGATGATGCTGATGGTGCTGATGATGTTGTTGCTGCTGATGATGCTGCTGCTTCTGATGGCAATGGTGCTGATGCTGACGATGCTGATGCTGATGATGATGCTGCTGATGCTGATGAGGAGGAGGAGGGACAATACAGTGAGGAAGATGTGGCAGAGGTTTCGTGCAACACCCTACAGAAGGCGCTCTGCAGGATCCCTCCTGGAGAAAACGCAACTTCTCGCAAGCGTCGGACGCGTTCGAGATCAGCTCCCGAATGAACACCTCGTGGGGAGATCCCTCCTTCCTCCTTTCTGCCTCTCCTCATCTTCCCCTCCTCGTCATCCTCTTCCTCTCTTCCTTCCCTCATATACCGTTGTCGTCCTCCTCGTCCTCATCCACCTCCCTCCATCATTCTTTCGTCCCTCCCTCCTCACTCCCCCGTTTTCTCCCTCACCCCCTCCCTCTTCCTTCCCCTGCCTCCTTCCTTCTCCCCCATCACTTTTATTCCTCTCTCCCTGCCTATCATTCCCTTCTTCGCTCCGCTCTTCTCTTCCCTTTCTTACCTCCCTTTTTCTCTCTTTTTGTCTCTTGTTTTTTCTGCACCTCATCCCCCAATTCCTCCTGCCACCCTCTCTCTGGCCCTCCTTCCCCCCCTGCCTGCCAGGTTCGCTGAGCCCCGCATGCTCCCCTCTGACACCAATGTGCCACCGACCAGATATGCAGAGCAAGCCAGTCCCGAACCAAAGCCTGACACGCCTGCCTCCGCCCTGCCAACCTGCCCCTCCTCACCTCTCTTCCGTTCCTGCCTGCTCGATTCATCCTCCGCCGCCGCCGCCTCCTTCTTCTGCTCCTATTCCTCTTTCATCATCCCCTATCCTTCTCCAGCCTTTCTCTCTCTCTCTCTCTCTTTCTCGGCCTCTCTTCCCATCTACCTCTCCCCCCTTCCATCTCTGTCGTCCTTGCCCACTTCACACACCACCCTCGCGTCCCGTCGCTCCTACCACCTCCCTGATCATTCCTCTTTCCTTCGGCCTCCTCCCTCCTCCCGCATCCCCCCTCATCCCTCCTCGCCCTCCTGCTCCTCCTACTCCTCGTCCTCCCCCTCGTCCTCTCTCTCTCTCTCTGCGTTCTCGCCCTCCTCATCGTTCCCCTCTGTCTCATCAACATCAGCATCAACCTCATCCGTCCCTTCCCACTTCCAGAAGCAACCAGTATCCCTGCACGGCATCCCCACCGCCTGCTCTTCAGCCAGGCGACGCGCCCTCGCGCCGACGCCCCGAAAACTGCCTCGAACACTCGCCCGTAGATGGCCCGAGCACATGGGGTCAGAGGATCGCGCTGCGTCGCCGATACATCGGAGACGTCGAAGATGCACCCGCGCTGCGGCGTGGAGAAAATTTCGAGCTCCACATCGAGCCGCATCGCCGATGCATCGGCGATGCGGCGTGATCCTCCGACCCCGTCTGCTCTGACCCCATCTGAGAGGGGGATGGGGGGGGGTGTAGGGACAAACCTGCGAGGCTTGGAGGGATGGGGGGGGGGAAGAGGAGGGGTGAGGATTGAAGGAGGATGGAGGGAGGTAGGGGAATGGGGAATGAGGCGGGGAGTAGGAGGAGCGCTAGGAGAGTGGGTACACGCAAGCAGCGCCTGGGGTACATAATTCGGCAGCCTCGGCCCCATCCTCCCCAGCGCTCGGCACACGAGAGCGCGAATGCCTCCTTGTCGGTGTACAGCGACTTCGCCACTATGTCCAGCAGCTTCTTCGTTTCCGCCTCGCCGCATGTGATGGAGGGCGGGGTGGGGGGGGGGGGGGGGGGTAAGGGTGGAGACTGGGGAAGGAGAAGGCAAGGTGGGGGGAGGGGAAAGGGAATGAGAGGGGATGGGGGAGGAGAGAGGGTCATGTGGCAGGGTGGTGGAGAGAGGAGGGGCAGGGGAGGCGACGGGAGGAGATGTCAGGGCAGCCCCCCCAACAGCACATATCAATGCATGTGCCAGTATTGCATGGACGACCGCCCCGTCTGCTCAGACCCCCCCCCTGTACCGCGGGAGGTAGATGCCTGGGGTGAGTACGTTCTGGGCCTGGCTAGCACATAGGTCAAAATGGCGTGCCCGCCCATCCGTTATCGTCTGGCCGCTCTGTTGGATGGGCGAACATGCGGGTGGCAATCCGCAAGTCAACGCAACACATGGGCGGATAGATCCTGCCCCCCCCCCACCCGACAGGAGGGCTCCAGGCACGCAGCCTTTCGGCCACGTTCGCAGAGCAGCCCCTGCCCCCAGCAGCACAGATCACGCCTGCTCAGACGCCCACCGCACCGAGGGAGGTACGTGCCTGGTGTGAGTTGGTTAGCTCCCGCCCCTGATGAAGAACTACGCTGACTTGACTATCCGATGCGCGCGGTCTGCACGCGCCAATCCTGTGAACGTCGGGTCGCATCTGCAAAGGTATCATTTGCTCACCCGCCCAACCGCTCGACTGCCCCGCCAAATTGTTGAGGCCACACCGCTGCGCTCAAGTTCCCCTGGGAACGCGTAAACACCCAATAGAAAACATGATTGACGACGATGCGGGTGTCGGAATTTGCTTTCCTGTTGAAGCGTGCCAGAACCACTGCGTGAAGCGGGAACGAGTGACAAGAGTGGTTGCTGGTAGGCTTACGGTCGGGAACTTTTGCTTAGCGTGTCGCGGCGGCGGCCCTGGCGACACTCTATGCTCTGCAAGCGGATCGCGTGCCGCTCCCCTCCACGGGCGGGAGGCTGGGAACAACTCGGGACGTTTACATGTCTGGAGACGGGGAAGTGGTTAGCGTGTCGCGGCAAAGTGTGGTGGGCCAGAAACAGTGGAGCGAGACGCTAAATCAAAGTTCCCGATCGTAACCTCCTCCTGCCATGCCGTAGGGAGGCTTTGCCCCCCCCTCAAAGGGGGCTTCACAGGCTGACTAACACACTGCAAACAGGGTGCCCGCAGGAGCGAGTCGGAGGGCGGACACCCTTGGGAGTGGGGGCATGTGCGGCGGATATGACTCACATTGACCTCGCCCCGAAGCAGAAGTTCGGAGGGGGAACGTTGCAGGCTAGCGAAGTTAATGAAACTGAGCACATGGTGAGACGCAAGGGCAAACGCTGCCTCCTTCACGGCGCGGCGCCGGAGCAACGAGACTATCACTGAGAATCGATGGACCATCCAAGGGGTCGCACTGCGCAGTGTGTCGCGCTGTACAATGTCATGTTCCCCCTCCTGATGCTCCTCCTCGCCCTTCTGGTCGTCCTGCTCGTCTTCGTCCGTGTTCTGTTAGTGCCTGTCGTCGTCCTTCCCATCCTCGTCGTCCTCCTCGTAATCGTCCTCCTCCTCCTCCTCGTCGTCGTCGTCCTCCTCGAATGCGTACGCTGCGGGCTTCAGGCGGCCACAGCCTCAGCTCTCGAGCACGGCCTTGCACGCCGTGCGGCCTGGGAGACGTCGGGGCTCGCACCCGGGCGCGCCGCGGGCTCCCCTGCGAGAGGCGCCAGATCTCCCTCTTGGGATTCCTCCTCGACCTCCCAGGGGTCTCTTGGGGGCGTCTCGGGGGGCCTCGTGGGGGCCTGTCGGCGGCCTCTTGGGGCGGAGTGCTCGAACTGTCAGCTCGGATTCCCTCTCTTGGGCTTCTCTTTGGGCTCTCTTTGGGCCCCTCTTGGGCCGTCCTGGGGCCCTCTTGGGGGCTTCTAGGGCAGTCCTAAGGCGAGACTGAAGCCTCCTGGGTCGTCTTGAACGGTGTTCAAACAGAATAAGCGAGTATGCCAAACGTGTGAACGATTTGCAACGGGAGCGGGTCGACTTTTGCCTCTCGGGGCCCTCTTGGAGAGGTCTTCTTGGAGCGCTCTTGTGGCGTCGTGGAGCCTTCTGAGAACCCTCGAAACCGTCTTGGGAGCGGCTCGGCGCTCTGCCGAGTCGCCTGGACGGCGTTCTGAACGCTTTGGGGGCATCCTGGGGCTCGCCAGGAGCGGGCCAGGTCCCCAGCGCCCACATTTGCGGTAGTGGTCGTGGCCCCCGGGCCCGGGGGCCAGTCCCCCTTTGCATGTGTGGTCCTGCTCGTTGCGCCCTCAGACGTGTCTGTGAGGCGGGCCAGGGGTTTCGCTTGATATCCGCCGGCCCCCTTGTGGGGCCACCAGGCTGTAGGCCGAAGCTTTGTAGTTTCCTGTGCCAGTTGCAGCTTCCAGTTTCCACTGTTACAGTTCTGCTTCTTGCTGCTTACTGTTCCTTGTTCCGCGCGAGGGAGGGGAGGCCCAAACGGGCAGGTTTAGCACGCCCTGAGCGTGTGCTCTGACTTGCTGGGGCGGGTAACATTTGACACCCCTCACGCAGATCGGCAGGATCAGGGTCCAAACACACAGGGGATTTGCCACATTTCTGAAATTCGGTGGCACCCCTCACGCAGATCGGCGGGGTCAGGATCCAAAACACACAGGGGATTTGCCACGTTTCTGAAATTCGGTGGCACCCCTCACGCAAATCGGCGGGGTCAGGGTGCAACATGATCGACCCACGAACCCGGAAAAGAATATAGAAATGTAAGAAAGACATGGCAACGTTCCAAATACACTTGATTGGGCGACGGGCAAATGCAATGCTTAGTGTATCGATCTTGAGGTACCGTGCCGAGGGCAGTGCTGTGCTGCGCCGTGCTGAATTGCGATGTGCCACGTGACGATTGTGCTCTATAGCGTTTTGGATCGAGTCCTCCTTTGCATCCGAGTCCTGACCGAACTGATCTGGATCTTAAGCTCGAGCTGCCTGAGCACATAGTAGCTGCTCAAGAGCTAATTCACGGGGGGGCATGCTAGGAAGACGCGCCGCCGAAAGTTCCGAGGGACGCGCCAGGCGACGTGCCAGGGAACGTGCCATGGGGACGCACCGCGGGACGTGCCAAGAGGACGCGCTACGGAACGTGCCAATGGACATGCCACGGGACGTGCCAGGGGACGCGCCGCGCGACGTGCCAGGGGGACTCGCCACAGGACGCGCCACGGAACGTGCCAAAGAACGTGCCAAGTTGCAATGCTGAGTGAGTGTATCGATCTTGATATACCGTGCCGAGGGCTGTGCTGTGCTGCGCCGTGCTCAACTGCGATGTGCCATGCCGCGATTGTGCCCTCGTGGATCGAGTCCTCCTTTGCATCCGAGTCCTAACCGAACTGATCTGGATCTTAAGCTCGAGCTGCCTGAGCACATAGTCCACGTATGAGCTGCCCCAGAGCTTATTGGCAAGGAAACATGCCAGGAAGACGCGCCGCGGAACGTTCCAAGGGACGCGCCAGGCGACGTGCCAGGGGACGTGCCACGGGGACGCACCGCGGGACGTGCCAAGGGGACGCGCTACAGAACTTGCTGGGGACAAGCGTCGTTTTGGTGGCCTGGACACGTAAAAACACGGTGCCAGCTCGGGACAACCATGAGAGATACCCCCTGGGTGGCCTGGACACGTAAAAACACGTGGTTCCAGCTCGGGACAATCATGTTAGAGATCTCCCTGGGTGGCCTGAGCATGAAAAAACACGTGGTTCCAGCTCGGGACAGCCATGTTAGATACCACCCTGCGTGACCTGGATACGCTGAATTCGCGCTCCCGCTCGAGACATCCTCGCTACGTCTTCCCTGGAGAGGCCCCCAAAGAGCAACCCCCTGTTCAGAGCAAGAAACCATCACTTTTCTGTATTGGGACATGTGTTCGGGTAGCGCTTTTCGGCCCCCTGTGCGTTTCCTCGTAATTCGGCGTTGGGCCCGACGCCATGTTAGATACCCCAACTCTGCAAAACCAGCGTTTCGCTCGAGACATCCTCAACAAATTCTAAAAAACAAGCGTTTCGCTCGAGACACCCCCCAACTCTGCAAAACCAGCGTTTCGCTCGAGACATCCTCAACCAATTCTGAAAAACAAGCGTTTCGCTCGAAACATCCTCAAACATAATTCCGCCGGCCTCCTTCAAGCTCGTCATTTATCGCAAAATAATTCCGCCGGCCTCCTTCAAGTCGATTCCGGGGGTCAACCTCTAAAAGAGAACCCTGGGCCCCGCCTTTCCGGGAAAAACAAAAAAGATTTGCCACATTTCTAAAATTCGCTGGCACCCCTCACGCAGATCGGCGGGGTCAGGGTCAACATGATCGACCCACGAACCCGGAAATGAATATAGAATTGTAACACATGGCAACGTTTTCAAAGACACCTGATTGGGTGACGGGCAAGTGCAATGCTGATTGTATCGATCTTGATGTACCGTGCCGAGGGCTGTGCTGTGCTGCACCGTGCTGAATTGCGATGTGCCATGCCGCGGTTGTGCTCTATAGCGTCGTGGATCGATCGAGTCTTCCTTTGCATCCGAGTCCTGACCGAACTGATCTGGATCTTAAGCTCGAGCTGCCTGAACACATAGAAGCTGCCCCAGAGCTAAACGACAGGGGGACATGCCAGGAGGACGCGCCGCGAAACGTAAACGTCCCAAGGGACGCGCCAGGCGGCGTGCCAGGGGACGTGCCATGGGCTCGCACCGCGGGACGTGCCAAGAGGACGCGCTACGGAACGTGCCAATGGATGTGCCACGGGATGTGCCAGGGGACGCGCCTCGCGACGTGCCAGGGGGACTCGCCAAGGAACGCCCCACGGAACGTGCCAAAGAACGTGCCAAGTTGCAATGCTGAGTGAGTGTATCGATCTTGATGTACCGTGCCGAGATCTGTGCTGTGCTGCGCCTTGCTGAATTGCGATGTGCCATGCCGCGATTGTGCTCTATAACAATCGTGGATCGAGTCCTCCTTTGCATCCGAGTCCTGACCGAACTGATCTGCATCTTAAGCTCGAGCTGCCTGAACACATAGTAGCTGCCCCAGAGCTAATTGACAAGGGGACATGCCAGGAGGACGCGACGCGGAACGTCTCAAGGGACCCGCCAAGCGACGTGCCAAGGGACGTGCCATGGGGACGCACCGCGGAACGTGCCAAGGGGACGCGCTACGGAACGTGCTGGGGACAAGCGTTTCGCTCGAGACATCCTGCCAACATCCTCAGAATTCCTGCGCGCGGGACGCGGCACGCGCGAGACATCCTCGGAATTCTTGCGAGCGGGACGTGAAAACAAGCATTTCGCCTGAGACATCCTCTGAATTCTGGACCCCCACGAAGCCCCCCACGAGGCCCCCGCTCGAGACATCCCCCAATTTTGCAAAACCAGCGTTTCGCTCGAAACGTCTTTAACAAATTATGAAAGACAATCATTTCGCTCGAGACATCCTGCCAAAATTCAAGGACATCCTGGCAAACCAAACGAATTAGTCGAGACATCCTCGAAATTCCTGCGCGCGGGACGCGGCACGCGCGAAACATCATCGGAATTCCTGCGCGCGGGGCGCTTTTCCGCGTCGCGGTCGGCTCTGCAAAACCAGTGTTTCGCTCGAGACATCCTCAACAAATTCTGAAAACAAGCGTTTCGCTCGAGACATCCCCAACTCTGCAAAACCAGCGTTTCGCTCGAGACATCCTCAACAAATTCTGAAAAACAAGCGTTTCGCTAGGGACATCCTCAAAAATAATTCCGCCGGCCCTCTTCCCGCACGTAATTTTTTCGCAGAATAATTCGGCCGGCCCTCTTCCCGTCGATTCCGGGGGCAAACTTCTAAAAGAGAACCCTGGGCCCGAGCCCTTTCCAGGAAAAACACAAGGGATTTGCCACATTTCTGAAATCCGGTGGCACCCCTTACGCAGATCGGCGGGGTCAGGGTCCAACAACAAAAAGGATTTGCCTCATTTCTGAAATTCGATGGCACCCCTCACGTAGATCGGCGGGGTCAGGGTCCGAAAACCCAGGGGATTGTCAACATTTCTGAAATTCGGTGGCACCCCTCACGCGGATCCGTAAGGTCATGGTCCAAAAACACTAGGGGCTTGCCACACTTTTTAAACATTCGGTGGCACCCCTCACGCAGATTTGCAGGGTCACGACGTCTTACCAATCGCCAGGTGTGGTAACCCCTCTGGTCATCTTTGCTCATTACGAGTCGGCCTCGCATGAAGTTCCGATACTGCTTCACGACAGCGCCCAGGCCTCATGACATAGCTCTTGCATAGCGCATTCTCCGAGAGAGGGGGCCGGCGGCAGGGGGCGAAGCCCTTACGGATTTCTTGGCCGCATGGGGTCCGTAAGCTTGAGCTTTCCGCTGGCTACAACGATTGAGGGCGGGTCGTGCTCAAAAGGTTGCTCTCGCCTTGGCGTTGCGCGCATGTGCCAAGTAAACTTCCAGCGGATACCAGGATGCAAGACGGGTCGTTTTCAAAAAGTGCCTCTCGCCTTAGTTTAGCACTGGGCATATCCGTCTTACGAGTTTCGAGCAACTGCAAGGATGGAGGGCAGCCCGTTTTCGAAGTGTGGCTCTCGCCCTGATGCCGCGCATATTTTTCAGAAGGCCCCCAGCAATTACAGGGATGGAGGGCGGTTCCTTTGAAACATTGGGCTCTTGTCTGGTATCTTTCAGCAGCTGAGATAATACATGTGGCTCTCTGGAACGATTGCGCGCATGGATGGCAGTTCCTTTCCAAACTTGGGCTCGGCGGAAAAAGCGTCGGCAACAGGAGGGCGGAAATCGGATTCAGAGGAGCTTGGAAAGTAGGGCGGCAATTTCCGCCCTACTTGCGACATCGCCCAAAGCACGGCGGATCCGAAGTCAGGGTGGCGTTGCCCTGACGCTGCCCCTGACCGCCCCTGCCCCTGGGGCTCTCGCTCGAGCCTGTGGCAACCGGCGGAATGCAAAACCGTGCAGCAGCTCCACGGGTGGAGGGCGGGGCCCTCTCCCAGAAAGTTCTCTCGCCGGACACTGCCTGGCACTCCTGTGCTGTCTACCTCCTCGCATGCCTGATGCGCCGCAGGATGCAGGACAGCTCCTTTTCAAGGCGGGGCTCTGGTCTGAGTGGGAGGTCCAAGGGGCACGTGCTCTTCAAGGAGGCGCCTCCCGTAGTGAGAAGGAGGGGGCTTGGGACGGGAGGGTGGCAGCATCGTTGAGGTATGCTAGGTTTACGCAAGTACGTACTTTGACCCTCCTTCTGTTTCCCTCCCTTCCTCTTCCTTCTCCTCCTTCTCCTCCTCCTCCTTCCTCCTCCTACCTACCTCCTCCTCCTCCTCCTCCTCCTCCTCTACCTCCTCCTCCTCTACCTCCTCCTCCTCCTCCTCCTCCTCCTCCTCCTCCTCCTTCTCTCGTCCTCCTCTCCTCTTGCTTCTCCCGTCCCCGTCCGCCTCCTCTTTCTCCCCATCACCCTGCCTCGCTTCTTCTCCCCGTCTGGAACCTCTGGCATCCCCGGCCGAGGCTGCTGGCGCCTTGAACTCGTGCTGCTCCACAGAGCCCGCTCCCGACGAGAGCCCCCGCCAGGTCCTCAGCAGTCGCTGGACGAAAGGATGATGAAGATGATAATGAGTATGAAGAGGAGGAGCAGGGAGAGGAGGAGGTGCAGGAGGAGGAGGAGGAGGAGGAGGAGGAGGAGATGGAGAATGAGGGGGAGGATGAGGAGGATGAGGATGAGGATAAGGATACGGAGGATGAGGAGGATGAGGATGAGGATGAGGATGAGGATGAGGATGAGGATGCTGCTGCTGCTGCTGCTGATGATGATGAGGAGGAGGAGGAGGAGGAGGAGGAGGAGGAGGAGGAGGAGGAGGAGGAGGAGGAGGAGGAGGAGGAGGAGGGAGGAGGACGAGGGATGAGGAGGAGGAGGAGGAGGAGGTGGTGGAGGAGGAGGAGGAGGAGGAGGAGGAGGAGGAGGAGGAGGAGGGGGAGGAGGAGGGAGGAGGAGGAAGGAGAGGAGGAGGAGGAGGAGGAGGAGGGGGAGGAGGAGGAGGAGGAGGATGGGGTGGGGGGGAGGAAAGGAGAGGAGGGGAAGGAGGGAGGAGGAGGAGGAGGCGGAGGAGGAGGAGGAGGAGGAGGAGGAGGGGGAGAAGCGAGGAGGCAGAAGTGGAGGGGGCATGCGGAGGGGGGTTATGAACGAGGAGGAGGAGGTGGTGGGTCAAGAGGAAGGGCAAAGGTAAGGGGGAGGCGACGGATGAGTATAATGATGAGGGGCGAGCAGCGGGAAAGAGGAGGATGAAGGAGGAAGGCGAGGACGAGAAGGAGCAAGGAGTGGAAACACGAGTGAGGAGCTTGAGCGGGAAGAGCAGGATGAGGATTATATAACGAGCGGGAGGAGGACTGGAGAAGAAGAGGAGAGGAGGGGAGGGAACACCTTCGCACTGGACGACCCTGAAGCCCACTTCTTGCGTCCGCCTCTCTCGCACGGCGCTGCCCCCAATGCCGTACAAGACTGGCACGGTGCTCCCGCAACACCTCCCGCATTGTGTAGTCCACCGAGAAAGGATGTCGCCGAGCGCCTTCCTCGCGTGCGCCGATCTTATCGCTGCAGCGGATGACGTCAGGCTCCAGCTTCGCCGCCTCGCTTGCTCCCGGTCGCTGAGCAGCGACGGAGCTGCCACCAAAAACTCCAGCTCTTACAAGCGCCAGTCTCCCCGTCGCAGCTGATGTCGGGCCACGCCTTCGCCTCCTTCAGAAAGCGGAGCAGCAACACAGGCTGCTGCAACAGCCCGCCTTCCTCACGCTGACTTGCCACAGCGCTGTATCTGACGACGTCGGGCTCCGAGTTCTCCATCTCGAGCCGATCAGGCCGCTGAGAAACGACGAGGCTTGGCCCACCTGCCCAGCATTATGGCTCGCTCGGGGATGGACAGACCCCCCTTTAGTAAAACGTGGTTTCGTGACAACGACCTCGGGCCCAAACCTGGCGAGCGCAAGCCTGGAAAATGACGGCCGCGGTACCCTCTCGAGAACCGAAAACGGACAATGCACTAATCGACGTGTCAGGGTGGGGGTTCTGTCCACCCCCGACTCGCGCTTGTCTCGGCGTGGTAGCTGGTGACGTCAGGCTCCAACTTCGCAAATCGAGCGTGGAGCCATTGCGGAAAACGTGGCCGCCGTGAGAACGGCTGCCCCTCTGCCTGGGAACTCCGTGGGACGGGTCCCAGGGCTTTCTGGCGAGGCGGGCGCAGAGGAGGAGGAGGAGGAGGAGGGGGGGAGGAGAGAAAAGGGGGAGGGGGGGGGCCGAGGAGGAGGAAGAGGAGGAGAGATGGGGGAGAGGGGGGAGGAGGAGAAGGATGAAGATGAGGAGAGGGGAGAGGACACGCTAGGTGTGCTCGCGCCATATCTGCCATCCCATCCCTTCCACCCATCCCTTTCCATTGCGCTGACTTTTTCCATGGCCGGACGCGTGTTCTAGCGGACCTGGAACTCCCGAACGGACCCCACTGCGCTGTGCGCAACTGGATTTGTAGAGCTGTGTAAATGGGAGGAGGGGAGGACGAGGAGGAGGTGGTATATGAGCAAGAGGATGAGCAGGAAAAAGAAGGCTGATAATGAAGGAGGAGGAAAACGAGGACGAACAACAACAACGGGAATTTACTTGGAAGGAATGGGAGGAGCAAGACAACCACGGGAAGGCGGAGAAGGGGAAAGGAGGGGTGCGACAACAATGAGGAAGGACTCGGATCCAGAAAAGTGACCCGCGCTGGGGCGAGAGCGCCACTCATAACGACGGAAGCAAAGCGCCGATCTGAAAATGAGACCCGCGCTGCAACGGGAACACCATAACACCAAACACACATCGGAATGTAAAACGAAGCCATCAGAACAACACTCTCTTGGAATCCTTTGTGTGAAAGCAAGCATGTGTGCTTGTGGAGGATGAGGAAGAAGAAGAGGAGGGGAGAGGATGGGAGAAGGGGTAGGACAAACTAGGTGCGCTCGCGTCATAACTGACGTCCTACCCCTCCCTCCCATCCCTTACCATGGCGTAGATCTCCTCTCTATTCGCACAGTCGAATGTCGTAGCAGGGCATAGCATCACATGGCATAGCATGGTGTTGAATATCAACGCGTAGCCTGACATAGCATGGCGTGGCGACGCCCCAAAGTGGGGGGCTTCTGCGGCCCCAAAAACCAACGAATCGACACCGAATGTGTAACCACTTCCGATGGTTTTTTCGGGGGGGGGGGGGGCATTGTCTAGATTTTGGGGCATAGTTGGAAGGACCGAAAACCATGCAGTGGCATGGCGCTGGAAATAATGACGCCAGCACTGCAGCGGGAGCACGGTTCGGAACGAGCGGAAGCGCGGAAATGAGACCAGCGCTGCAGCGGGAGCACGATTCGGAGGACGCGTAACTTGACATAGCATGGCGTGGCGACGCCTCCAAGTGTGGGGGGGCTCCTGCGGCCCCAAAAACCAACGAATCGATACCGAATGTGTAATCACTTCCGATGGTTTTTTCGGGGGGGCATTGTCTAGATTTTGGGGCATAGTTGGAAGGACCGCAGGGGAGCGAGGAGAGTAGTATTCATACTTTGTAATTGTGGAAGGGTCGTAGGAGGCGGGGGGAGCATGATGATGAGGAGGACGAACGACGAGGGGGGACCAGAAAGAGGGACAAGTGGGACAGGGATGAGGACGACGACGACAACGTGAACGACGACGATTGCGTCCACGACGGGGGATGTGGCGACGACCACGACAAAGACGACGATGACCATGACGAAGACAACCCAACGACGACGACGACGACGGCGACGGTTACGACGACCACGACGACGATCACGACGACCACAACGACGATCACGACGACGGCGACGAGGACGATCCCGACGACTCCCCCGACGGCGGCGGCAGCGGCGGCGACGGGATGATGATGATGATGATGATGATGATGATGATGATGATGATGAGGAGGAGGAGGAGGAGGAGGAGGAGGAGGAGGAGGAGAGAGGGAGGGAGGAGGAGGAGGAGGAGGAGCAGGGCGACGGCAGCAGCAGCTGGTCCGCAAAGCTGGCGACCCCGCGGCGCCCCAGCCGGCGCCCGGGAGGGCGCCGGGCGCCGCGGCGAGCGCGGCAGCCGGCGGGCGCCTGCCGGCTCTTGCGGGGTGACGGCGGCGGTGACGGCGGCGACGAGGGGGACGACGACGACGACGACACGAGGAGGAGGAGGAGGAGGCGGAGGAGGAGGAGGAGGAGGCGGAGGCTCAGGCGGAGGCGGAGGCGAGGGCGGAGGCGGAGGAGGAGGAGGCGGAGGCGGAGGAGGGAACACCGCCTGGGCCCGAATAGCTCTGGCGATGTTCAAAGTTTCGCCCGTCATAGTCTGGATCCTAACTTTGACAACTTCTTCCCACTGACCCCTTCATGGTGATGATGAGGGGGAGGAGGAGGAGAAAGATGGGGGAGGAGGAGGAGGAGGAGAATAAGGAGGAACGGGGGGCACGAGGAGTACGAGGGGGACGAGGAGGAGGTCGAAGATCGAGGTCTCGAAGAGGACGCTCGAGGAGGATCGACGGTCGAGGTCTTCGGGCGTCCGAGGGGGGGGGAAGGGAGGGGCGGCGCCGCCTCAGCGCGGCAGCGGCGGGGCGCGCCGCTGCGCGTACGGCGAGAGCCCGCCGCGCTGGCCGCATCGTCGACAGCATTGGCGGCCCCCTCGGAGCGGAGGGTGAGGAGGTGCAGGCTGGAGCAGAGGCGGGGAGGGGCGGGGAAGGAAAGGAGGAGGAGGATGAGGGGGAGGAGAATGAGGAAGAAGAGGAACCAGAGGAGGAGGAGCGGAGGAGGAGGAGGAGGACGGACGAGGACGAGGACGGACGATGATGATGATTGTGATGATGCTGAAGATGTTGATTGAGGAGGAGGGAGGAGGAGGAGAAGGAGGAGGAGGATGAGGAGGAGGAGGGGGAGGAGGGGAGTGGTTGGAGGAGTGTGGGGAGTGGCTGTTGAGTGCGTGTCCGGGTAGGGGGGTGGGGCGGGTAGTAGTGGGGGGAGGGGGAGAGGTAGAAGGGATAGTGGGATACCGAGTGCGAGTGAGGACGAGCAGGAAGAGGAGGAAGACGAGGAGGAGGAGAAGGAGGAGGAGGAAACGGATGATGATCAGGATGAGAGGTAGGATGAAGAGGGGGAGGAGACGGAGGATGAAGAGGAGGAGAAGGAGGAGGCGGAGGAGGAGGAGGAAAATGATGATGATGATGATGATGATGGTGGTGATGATGATGACGATGATGATGATGAAGATGATGCTGATGATGATGATGATGGTGATGATGATAATTGGGAAGAGGACGGGGAAGAAGAGGATGAGGAGAAGGAGGAGGAAGAGGATTGTCAGGATGATGATGATGATGAGGAAACACATGAGGAGGAGAAGTAGGAGAAGACGGACGATGATGATGCTGCTGATGATGATGATGATGATGAGGAGGAGGAGGAGGAGGAGGAGGAGGAGGAGGGGGGGAGCGCGGAGGAGGAGGCGGAGGGGGAAGGAGGAGGGAAGGAGGAGGACAGGAGGAGAGGAAGGAGGAGGAAAATCAACGAGGAGGAGGGAGGAGGGGATGAGGAGGAGGAAGGAGGAGGAGAGTAGGAACAAAGGAGAAGGGAGCATGGAGAGAGGAAGGAGAGGAGAGAAGTGGAGAGGGAGGCGAGGAGCAGGACGAGGCGACGATGCTGATGCTGGTGATGATGATGATGATGATGATGATGATGATGATGCGGAGGAGGGGGAGGAGGAGGAGAAGGGGCGGGAGGAGGAGGAGGAGGAGGAGGAGGAGGATACGGCACTGCCAAAGGAAGCGTCGCGCGGTGCACGAACGCCCTCCTGAAGCGCCAAGCTGCTAGCAGCCTGGCTGGCCTGCGGAAAAGCTGGGACCCCACCTAAAGGATCTCGGGTACCAGCTGCACAGACAGAAATATCAGTGACAAAGCCGAAGGTGCCGACGCGGGGTGCACACAGGATGGTGCACCTCTCTCGCGTCGCGGCCTAAGCGAAGGCACGCAGGAAAGCGTCAGCCCAGAGCTACAGACAGGTATGCGGCATCACCTGGGACAGTGCTATGCGCTATCCTCCAGGCTGTGCCCCCCTCAACGCGAGGGGAGCCCACCGTAGCCGCTCCCTGGGAGCAGAGGTGTGCGGCGTCACCTGGGACAGCACAGCTCGTGCTATCCTCCAGGCCGTGCCCCCCGCAAAACGCAGGAGGACCACCGAAGCCACTCCCTCTAGATTCCTGCCCGTGGACCAAGTGTGCGGCATCACCTGGGACGGCGCAGCTCGCGCCATCCGCCAGGCTGTGCCCCCCTCCAGGCGAGGGGGGGCCCACCGAAGCCACTCCCTGGTCGCTGGGGCCAAAGGTCACGACGAAGCGAGCACCTGACGTCATCTGAGGCAGCGCCTAGGCATCCTGTCCCAGGCGGCCCAGCACTCGTCGGCGCATCATCGTCCGCCTTACTAGGCTTAGGGCGGCAGAGAATATCCAGCAGGCCTTCAGCGCACAACGCCCACTTGTACGCCATGTCACTGAAGAGGTTGTCGCCGCTTGTGGTCTCCGCCGCCGCACCATGGGCGAGAGCGGCTCTATGGGCCTCGACGTGGGAGGCAGCGCCGCCGCTGAGTACCTTGAGACCCTCTCGTGCCAATTTGGTGCCATTGGGTGGTGGCCCAGCCTTGAATACGCGCCCTCGAGGTCCGACGAGCGGGCGAAGAACACCATTCCACGGCCGAGCACGAAAGAGACGCCCGCGAGGCCCAGGGACTCGACGAGGGACGGCATCTCGAACAATGTATTGAGGCCCAACCTTGAAGACGCGCCCAGGAGGTCCAGGGAGCGGCCGAGGAACGCCATGCCAAGGTCGCGGGCCAAAAACTCGCCCACGCGGCCCAGGAACTGGGCGAGGAGGAGCGCCATCAGGAGGTCCATGAACGGCGTCGACACGAGCACCCCGACCATATTGTGGGCACACTTCGTCGCATCGATGAACGGCCTGAGAATCATCAGCTGCACCTTCAAGAGGAAAGACATCACGGACTCCGTCACGCACTTCACGGCGATGGTCCTCGAGAAAGCCACGGCGTGGCACAGCAGCAGCACGGCCAGCGTGAGTAACACCCCCACGACCCGTAGCAACGCCACTGCCCGACAAGCGCGAGGCAAAGTCGTCGGAGC
>CAUYUJ010015971.1:415469-425469 GCA_963575745.1 Prorocentrum cordatum
TGGTAATCCCCCTTATGGTTTTCGCCTGGTAATCGTATGGTTTTCGTATGGCTGTCGTGTGGTAATATTGTGGTGTTCGTATGGTGTTCGCATGGTTTTCGTATGATAACCTTCTGGCGTTCGTATGGATGTCGTGTGCTGCTTTTTTTCTCGCATGGTGGTCTTATGGTGTTCGTGCGGTAGCCTTATGGTTTCCGGATGGTTCTCGCATGGTAGTCTTATGGTTTTCGGATGGTAGCCTTATGGGTTTCGCATGGTAACCTTATGGCTTGCGTATGGTAAGCATGTGGATGTCGCATGGTTTTCGTATGGTAATCTAATGATTTTCGCATGCTTGTCGTATGGTGATATTATTGTTTTCGCGTGGTCTGGTGTTCGTATGGTAATCGTGTGGTTTTCGTGTGGTGGTCGTGTGGTTTTCGTATGGGAATCGTATGTTTTTTTTTTTTTGGGGGGGGGGCGTATGGTATTCTTATGGTTTTCGTATGGAGTTCGTATGGTAATCTTATGATTTTCGGATGGTAATCTTTTGGGTTTCGCATGGTAGCCTTGTGGCCTGCGTATGGTTTTCGTTTTGTACTTCCATGGTTTCCACATTGTACTCTTTTGGTTTTCGTATGGTAATCTTATGGTTTGGCTTCCGCGTGGTGCTCTTATGGTGTTCGTATGGTGTTCGTGTGGTAATCTTATGGTTTTCGTATCGTGACCGTATGGTACTCTTATGGTCTTCGCATGCAGATATTATGGTTTTCGTATGATAATCGTTTTTTTTTTTTTTTTTGGTTGTTGCTTTTTTTTTCGTGTGGTTATCGTATGGTTTTCGCCTGGTGCTCCTATGGTTTTCACATGGCAGTGTTTTGGTTTTCGCATGGCAACCTTATGGTTATCTCATGGTTTTCGTGTGGTAGTCTTATGGTGTTCGTGTGGTAACCGCATGGTTTTCGCATGGTAATCTTCTGGTGTTCGCGTGGTAATCTTTTGGTGTTCGCATGGTAATCTTATGGTTTTCGTGTGACATTCTCATTATATATATAAAATAATATTTGTATATATATATATATATATATATACATACACACATATATATATACTCCCGTATGGTATTTTTATGGATTGTGCATGGTTTTCGTATGGTAACGTTATGGTTTATGTAAGGCTTTCGCATGGTGATCTTTATTTCGTATGGTAATGTTCTGGTTTTCGTATGGTGGTCTTACGGTTTTCGTATGGTTTTCGTATGGCAATCTTATGCTGTCTTAAGCGCGGGGGGCGGGGAACTGCGCAAGCAGTAACAAGTTTTCTGTTGCACTATTCTCGTGAACACAGCAAAGTCATCGCGATGAAACCCGACCGACCTCGGATCGGACGGGTGCTACAAGTGTCTGGTCTAACACTCTGGTCCCAGAAAAATAGTTCGAGCATTCGAAAATTGCAAGAAAGACAAAAAGAGGCCTTGGGTTGGCGGCGGGAGCCAAAACGGAGCAGCTACAGAGAAGCTGTTCGGCACCGCAGTGCAATTTCCCAAAACAGTGCAAGCGCGACGGGACACAGACCCCCGAGGGGCGAAGCGCGATTATCCACGCGCCCACGCACCGAGAGGGTTGGGGGCCACGACAGGGCCCGCTATTTTACATCATTCATGTGCACGCACCCCCCATGCTGTCTTAAGCGCGGGGGGCGGGGAACTGCGCAAGCAATAAGAGTTTCTGTTGCACTATTCTCGTGAACACAGCAAAGTCATCGCGATGAAACCCGACCGACCTCGGATCGGACGGGTGCTACAAGTGTCTGATCTAACACTCTGGTCCCGTGACATCCCCAAAACAGGATGTTCGCTCAAACAATGAAGAAGAGGGACCTGGCCTGAGACACAAGAGTCTTCGCGAGCGCTCTATTCAAAGCTTGTGGATAGGTCTGGGCTATGGTGGTCCACCTCGCTCCCTCGGGCGATGCCCCTTCGAGGATGAGGTGGGGCCTGCCTGTGCGGCTGCAAATTCCTGCAGGCCCGTCGCATGTTTTTGTTAATCGGGCGAGCTCGTCTGGGTGGCAATGTCCTACGAGGAAGCGAGTTCGCTTTCGCCAGCGAGCTCCAAATTGACAGAAATCTGAAATGACGACTGATACGCACTGTAGATCGGCTAGTCTGAGGAGCTCTGGCGTTTTAAACATGTAGCTGCTATGAGGGTTCTCCAAAATCCAAGGGACGCAAGAACGATTGCACTCTGCGATTATTTTCAACACTGCTCGTAAGCACTTGTTGCCTGTCTGTAGCTTCTCCCAGTCTTTGGGGGTCATTTCGTTACGGGAAAAACCCCACGGCCGCGCGATGTCTCTGATCGCGGCCGAGCGGGCTTTCATTATAGAGAAAGTGGAGCAAGGAGGCGCAAGCATCACGCCTCGGCGAATCCCTGCACGAATGTCCGAGAGCAAACGCCTCAGGACGGGCGGCCGCGTCAGGTCGCCGTGGTCGCCGTGGCGCTTCTCCCAGACCCTTGCCTGGAAGCCGCATCTCCGGATGGATTTGGCCACGCCGCCCTCGCCGGCAAACGTGTCGGCGAAATAGACATCGTTCACGAGCGGCCGCCCTTTAGCGGCAGCGGGGCGACCGGTCCGTGGAGGATGATCGCCTCGGCACGTCGCTCGCACTCGGAGGCGTGCATCTGTACCTCGATCGGGTGCTGGCGGTATCCGCTGGCGAGACGTGCGTGTCGCTCGTAGCGCAGGACGCTCTTGTCGCTGCGCCACTGACCTCTCTTCTTGATGTCGGCCAGGGTCCTCAGATTCCTGGCCGCGTCGATGGACGGGCCCGAATGGCGGGCCTGGTAGGGCGCCAACTTGGGCACCCCGATCTCCTGCGCAGCGCGCCGGAAGCACTTCAGCAGGTCGCCGTAGTCGAACGCCCACAGAGGTCCCTCCCCTGCAGTCTCCTTCAGCTCTTCCATGGCCGGGCCGATCCACGTCGCCCAGCTCGAGTCCAGGAGGATGGATGCATTGGCGTCGCCTATCTTGCTTCTGCTCGCCGTCTCCTCGGGGTGAACCAGCAGCGACCAGTGGGACGTCACTCCGGGCGTGGGCGGCGTCAAACCTGAGCCGTGCATGCCCAGCAGTTGTCCTGGCCTCAGGTAGGTGCTCAGCATGATCAGCACGAACAACGCCATGTCGCGACGCCCCGCCATCACCAGGGCGTTCATGAGCCCGAACCACACGCCTAGGGCTTCGGGCCTCCGCGAGCGGCCGGGGCACAACTTGTACCAGCCGCGGAGGGCCCGCCAGGCCCGGGGCAGCCGCCTGGAGCCCAGGCGGTTGTAGGCCGGGTGGAGGTGCAGCCAGCCCGCCAGCGTCTTGGCCCCCCTCGAGGCCTCCACGCCGGCGAAGAAGGTCCTCTCGAAGTATGCGGCGAAAAGGCCGTCCAGCACGTCGTCCCCGATGCTGTCGACGTCCTTCCCCCTCGACTCGACGAACTGCTTGAATCTGTTCACCTCCAGCCTGTACTCTGTGTGCACGGGCCTTGTCACAGCCCGCTTCTCCAGCAGCGTCAACCCGTCGTTCTGCGCCTCCATGGCCTCTTCGAGGTACTTGCGGAGGCGAGACTTGGACCGGTCCAGCAGCGTCCGTTGGCGCTTGGCGCCGACGCCCTCGCTGACGGATGTGGTGCCAGTGTTCGACGAGGGCGAGCGCTTCCGACGACGACGATCGGGCGGCTCGGCGAAGTCGCCGCTCGTGAAGTCGGGCATGGCCGCCGCCATCTGCTCCAGCGTTTTGGCGGTCGTGGCCGCCTGGCGATTCGCTGGCAGAGGGGCGAGGCCGGCTGCAGGCCGGCGGCCCAAGGCGCGCTCTCGCCGCGGCTGGGCCGGGGCGTGGCACACCTGCCTCGGGGCGGCTGTCAGTCCGCGCGCCCTCGAAAGGCGCGGAGGCGCCGCCGCGGGTGTGGGCCCTGGTGCGCTGCTGCCGCGGGCCCGCGCTCCTGACGCATGGGCGGGGGCCGACAGGGTACGGCTCTTCCGCGCGGCAGGGCGTGCTTCGTTGCTTCGAGCCAGGGGGGCGACCAACGGTCCAGAGTCTTGCTCGGGGTTTGCTGGAGTAGGCTGGCTGCTGATGTAATTCATGATGTTCAAGCTTGGCTGTTGTTCAAATTCACGATGTTCACGGATGTCTATATCGCTAACGTTGTGTGGCTTTTCTGAATGACCGTAATGATGTTGGCTACCTTCTGGTACTTTATGACGACTGTTACCCAGAAGCTCGTGTTCACATTCTTGCTCATGATGATGATAAAGAGGCTCCAACGTTTGCTTGCTGACGACGTGGCTTCCATGGGGCTCCTTGGGGTCCTGGGTGTCTGGCCGAGATATATGAGACGGGATGCACCAGGCCAATGAGCAGGAAGCGTTATCATCAAAAATACGAGAGGCCTCGTCCGCCGCCCCGTTGAGCCCACTCGGGATCCAGCGGACGACGTGACGAGACGGATGTTGCGAGCTAGGAGGTACGCATTGATGCGTCTGATGACTGCCAACATCGAGAACTCTTTTGATCGAGACCGACAGATCGACAGTACCACTCCCATGTTGTCGCAAAGATGCACGTGCCTGATGTCGTGGCCCCACCGCGACTGGGCGAGGCGACGCACCGAGGCCAGGACTGCACGGGCTTCCAAAATGGCGATGCCCTCAGCCCTATCCCAGGTCCCGCTGCGGCAGACGGCCCAGCGTCCCTGGTCGAGCCACCCGGCCGGCACCTCCTCGAACTTCTCGTCGATGGCCCAGGCGCCGTCCGATGCCTCCTCGGGCGCGGAAGGGCGCCACGGCCCGGAGCCCCCGTCATCGACGAAGCCCGCGTGCCGCAGAGCACGCCGCCGCGGCGCCAGCTCCAGGTCGAGGCGGAAGCGGCTCCGCTCGGCCACGCGCCCGACCCGAGCGACCTCCTTGACGTCCACCATAGTGGAGGCGACGCCAAAGCCGCTCTCGGACGCGTCCGACGCCGTGACACAGCGGTTCCAGGGCAGCGCCCAGTCGCTGCTGAGGAAGACGAGGAGGCCCCGGAAGCAGCTGAGCTCCTCGCGGACGGACGGCCACATCACCTGCCGATCCCAGTAGTTGGCCTGCACGAAGGCGTAGCAGGCGGAGAAGACGCTGAGCACCTCTCGCCTCGCCAGGCCGGCGTAAGTGCAGTGGCCCAGGAGGCACTCCAAGTCCTGGCCCGAGAGCTTGCCTCGCTGCAGCGCGTAGGCCAAAGCCCTCTCCAGGCGGCAGCGCCGCTTGCTGGTGATGGAGGTGCAGAGGCGCTCGCAGTCCACGACGACGCCGAGAGCCGACCCCTTCCTCTCGAAGAACTCCACCTCGTGGATGTCGAGCTTCATCTTGTTGAAGGCCGCCACCTTCTCGTCCAGCGCCCTCTTGACTGAGCTCGCGTCCTGCCCGAGCACGCCCAGGTTGTCCACGTGCACGTAGTGCCAGAGGTCCTGCTCGCGAGCCCCGCCCACTCTGAACACCGTGGGCTCGCCGCGGTCGGTCGCAGGCCGAGCCTCCCGCAGCAGGTCGCACTGCCTCGCCAGGTTCGTGTTGGCGTTCTGGCAGAAATACAACGACCACGAGCATCCCATAGGCAGGGCTCGGCAGCAGGGGTACACCAGATCATCGCCGCTTGCCACGCGGCCTTCCACCGTCTCCACTGAGTCTAGGCGGAGCTCGCTAACTGTCAGGGCGGGGAAGGCGAAGAGGGGGCTCATCCAGGGCGGCATCACAATCCTGTGAAAGCAGTTCTCCACGTCGCCGACGCCGAGGCACAGGCGGAGCGCCCGCAGGATGCCCCAGTTCGAGTCCTTCAGCAGGCACGGGTCGCCGTCCACGGCGACCTCGAGGCGCGAGAGGCCCTCCGCCGTCAGCAGTTCCACTCGAGGTGGAGGTAGTAGCCGCTGGTTGGTAGGGCGCGCATCTGTAATCATCCGCATCTTCTGTCTTCCCTTCTTCCAGACGAAAAAGGCACCGACAAATTCAACAGGCTCCGACGTATATCGTAGCATGCCACTGGAATGCAGCCTCTTCATGAATCGAACCAGTAGCCGCCTGCTCTTTGTGAGCGCTGGGTCCAGATGAGGCCGCGCTGGATCGCTCTGTCGGAGGCGTTCAAAGTCTGGGACACTTCGTAGCATCCGCTCTCCACGACCCTCCAGAAAACGTAGGCCCTCTGCGTCGAGAAGCCGCTCCAGGCGCGGGGCGTCCTGGGTGCTCTCCGGCAGTGACGCGAGCCCGAGCTGGAAGGGAGCTATGTTCGGCTGGCCCGGCTCCTCGTAGGACCCGCGACCTCGGAGCAGCTCTAGATAGGCCGCTCTCGGCGAAGGCGTGTCAGGCACCGGCCCCTGGGCTCGTGCCAGTCCATCGATGCGCGCAGTCGCTTCGCTGTGGATGTCCGTGCCGCCGCCGCTGCCGGCTGCAGGCGAGCTGGCCGCCTTCGCCAACCAGTTCAGGGCGTCGATCGCCCTGTTGACCAGTCGTGCGTGTAGATAGCGACCTCGCAGCCCGCGGCTAAGACGACCGCCTCCACGTGGCTCCTCCAGCCGCGGCAATGGGAACAGATGGCGTTCTCCGCGAGAGGCTGGAAGGCGCCCAGCACTGGGCCAAGTCAGCTGCGCGCCGAGGGGGGGCCCATTCCCCTCGGCGATCTCCTCGATTTCTCGGCGGCCGCGGGGTTCCCGGCCTTGGGCAATGCGCCCCTGCCGCGCCCGCGACCGCCGTCACCGCGTCCTCGTCCACGGCCCCCCGGCCCCTCGCCGGCCGCGCCCTCGAGCGCGTCGTCGCCGCCGGCGCCGCCGCCACCTCCAGGGAGGCCGCGAACCCGATGGGTCCCCGTCTCCATGTCGATCTCCTCCTTCGCCCGCTTCGCGCCGTACTGCCGCAGCTCGGGCGCGATGGCATCCACCGCCGCCGTCGCTCCACTGTAGAACCGAGCCATCTGCCAGTTCGGGGCCCGCCCTGGGATCCTGTGCGCATCTAGGATGGTCTGGAACCGTCGCGCCAGCACTTCGAAGCTGGCAAGCGCGGGAGCATTCACCTGGTCGAAGGTGGAGGCGTAGAACATCATGTCCACCAGACAGTTCAGCTCGTGCATCACTCGATCATTCACGTCCACCTGCTTTGTGCGAGCCCACAGCTGCAGCCACAATCGCGGGTCGCCACCCGTCCTCTCGATGTGCTTCATCACCTGCAGGTACGTCGACGGGCCCTCGAGGGGTCAATGCTGGTCCGGCACGTGGAAGCTCTCCTGCACCGCCTTGCGGTATGGCTTGTACCTTTCGCCCTGCTCGTCGTAGTCGATCCACAGCGTGCGGGCGTCCTCCGCCACGGGGGGGGCGTGGCTGTGCAGCCGGCGGCGTCCGCACCCTCGGGCGCCTCCGCCGACGGCCCAGGCGGCAGCCCCAGGGGCGGGGCCAGTGGAGCCACCCCAGCTGGCCTCAGCTGGTCGGCAAGCTCCTCTCGGCGGGCTCGCACGCAGTCGTCCACCTCCGTGAGGGGGACGAGCTCGGCCCGGCGGCCCTGCCCCCGGCGGAGGATCATCGCGTCGTAGTCCGAGAGCCTGAAGTCATCAGGTCCCAGCGCCACCTCGTCGCCCAGATTGCCAGCGCGGCCGCCCTCCATGAGCAGCCACGCGTGGGCGCGCGGCGTGTCCAGCGGCCCCGCCTGGGGGTGCGCCGGGCTGGCGCCGTCGCCGACAGCCGCCAGCGCAGGGGCCGCGCCGGCGTCGGAGCCCGCCGCCGCGTCGCCAGGGGGCCCGTCGTCGGCCCCAGCCGCCGCCGCCGCTGCGCCGCGGCGCAAGGGGAGGCGGCGAGGCAGGAAGCGGCCGCCGAACATGGTGTCCAGCGGCACCACCTCCCGATCGGGCATCACCGCGTCAGCGACCTCGATCGGCGGGTCACCCGCCGCGGCGCCGTCCTGCAGGGCAAGGCGCCGGCCCTCGCGGATGTGCCCCTTCAAGGCGTCCAGGTCGAGCGCCTGCTTGAACCTGTAGGCGGGCTTGTCGAGCCGGGGGAGACGCCCGTCTGGGCGCGGGCCGACGATCCGCACCACGCCGTCGACGCCCTCGCTGCCGTCCAGCATCTCCGAGTACATGTCAAAGTCCGGGGTCAGGATGACCCATCTGGCGTGCGTCTGCGGCCACGAAGCCACCCGCTCGTGGTAGACATCGTCCCCATCGTACCAAGCCAGGTAGTGCCTACCTGGCAGGAAGCGCCTCAAGAACTCCGCCTCCGCGTCGAGCCCAACGAGCGCCATGGCTTCTGCCGCGACCGAGGAGCCTGCGCCCCACGCTCGCGACCCCACCGACGCCCGTCTGCACCGCCCAGGTGGCCACGCCGATGATCAGCACCTCCTCCCAGCCGAGCTCCGTCGGCGGGCAGGCCACAGGCTCCGGGCACACGCGCGCCGGCGCCCCTTGGCACACGCAGGCCGGCGCCTCCGCGCACGTCTCGGGGCAGCTCGGCGGCTCCGGGGGCGCGGGGCAGGGCTGCCTCCGCGAGCCCAGCGCGAGAAGCCCCGCAGCTATCGGGCCACTGAGGATCTGCGGAAGGTATCTGGGCCGCATGCAGCTCGAGGCCGCAGGTCGAAGAGAAACCACTCAGCCAAAACGGAGCAGCTACAAAGAAGCTGTTCGGCACCGCAGTGCAATTTCCCAAAACAGTGCAAGCACGACGGAGCACAGACCCCCGAGGGGCGAAGCGCGATTATCCACGCGCCCACGCACCGAGAGGGTTGGGGTCCACGACAGGGCCCGCTATTTTACATCATTCATGTGCACGCACCCCCATGGCTTTCGCGTGGCTTTCGTATCGCACTCGCATGGTTTTCGCATGGTACTCGTACGATGGTCGTATGGTTTTCGAATGGTAACCACTTGTTTTCCGTATGGTTTCGCATGGTACTCACATGGTAACCTTATGGTTTTCGTATGGTAATCGTACGGTTTTCGTATGGTAACCGTGTGGTAATCGTATGGTTTTCCACATGGCCATCGTATGGTTTTCGAATTGTTTTCGTATGATAATCATATGGCTTTCGTACGGTGGTCTTATGGTTTTCGCATGCTTTTCGTGAGGTAATCTTATGGTTTTCGCATGGTAGCATTATGGTTTCCACATGGTTGTCGTATGTTTTTTCGAATGGCAATATTATGGCTTTCGTATGGTAACCGTATAGTGTTCGCATGGTAATCTCTTGGTTTTCGAATGATAGCCTGGTGGTTTCGTATGGTTTTCGTAAGGTAATCTTATTGTGTTCGTATGGTTGTCGCATGGTAATCCTATGGGTTTCGTATGGTAATCTTACGGTTTTCGCATGGTAATCTTATGGTTTTCGCATGGTAGCCTTATGGATTTCGTAGGGTAATCGTTTGGGTTTCGTATGGTGATCTTATGGTTTTCGAATGGTAACCTTTTGGTTTTCGCATGGTAATCTTATGATTTTCGTGTGGTAATCGTATGGTAATCTTATGGTTCTCGTATGGTAATCTTATGGTTTGCGCGTGGGGACCATTTTTTATTCTTTTGCTCGTATGGCTTTCGTATGGTAGCCGGTTGGTTTTTGCATGGTTTACGCGTGGTAGTCACATGGTTTTCGTATGGTAATGTTGTGGTTCTCGTATGGTTTTCGTATGGCAATGTTATGGTTTTCGTACGGTAATCGTATGGTTTTCGTATGGTAATCGTATGGTTTCCGCATGGTAATCGTATGGTTTTCCCATGGTGCTCGTAAGGTTTTCGTATGGTAATCTTATGATTTTCGTATGGTGATATTATGGTTTCCGTATGGTAACCGTATGGCTTTCGCTTGGTAACCGTATGGTTTTCCAATGGTAGCCGTGTGGTTTTTGTATGGGAATCGTATGATAACCGTATGGTAATCGTATGGCAATGGTGTAATTTGCGGGCGCGGCGGTTTTCCCCTCAGGATCCCACCACTGGCCCTTCCATTCTTCCAAGGAAGAAATTCGGCAAACAGAATAAGGTCAG
>CAUYUJ010015971.1:430831-468331 GCA_963575745.1 Prorocentrum cordatum
CGGCTTCTGCATGAAACGCCACTGGCCGCGGATGTACGCGCGGCTAGCCGACCGGGCCATCATGGCCTTGACCCTCGGATCCGCTGGGTTGCCGACGACCTCAAGGTCGCGGAGGCGGCTGGCAGCGTTCCGCAGCACCTTCGTCATGCGGGCGATCCGCGCGGGCGGTTCGTGGCGAAGTACGTTGACGTCTTGCAGCGTGGCGTTGACCAAGGGCTCGAACCTCGGGTCGGTGAAATAATGCTTAGGAATCGGTCGAGGGCGTTGCGGCCCTTTCGCGGCACCCAACATTAGCACGGATACCAGGGCGTGGTCGCTGAGCTGCCGGTGGTGCATCTCGTCAGGCGGCAAGTCCACTTGGGCGCCCTGGCAGGAGGCCGTCAGCATCCACGGCGGCATCCCCGTGACGAGTCGGGCCAACCGCGACTGGACACCACTTTGGAAGTGGGCGGGCGCCCCATTGTGCAGCTCCGTGCACTCGCTCCACAGCCATAGCCATTCCCTTTTGGCTGCCGAGAGAGCGTGCCGCGAGGCGCTGGCCTCGGCAATGGACTCGGAGGGCATGCTCGGGTGCACAGCCTGCAGCTCTTCATTCGTTATGTTGAAGTCGCCGCCGACGATGGCGAGGGAGTGTGCGGGGTCGGCCGAGGCCTCGAGCAGGTCGGCCTGGATGTAGGCGGAGATGGCGGTCACGTCTTCTGCAGGGATATCCTGGTTGTGTACATTCCACAAAATGATTGACTCAGGCCCAGATTCTGCAACGAGGTGAACGCGTAGGACGCGACCGTAATTGACTTCGTCAGGAGTAGCGGTCCAGCCCGGCATCTTCGGGACGAAGGTAATCACCCCGCCGCTGCTGCGCTGGTCCATGTAGGAGCCGAAGGCACTATACTGCACGTGCTGCTGGTGCAGAGCATCACGCAGGAGGAGTTCATGCCCGTGGGACTCCTGGATCATGATGGCGTATTTCTTCAGGAAGTACTTGTAGAGGAGCTTGAACTTGGCCTTGCGTTTGGCCGCGTCGTAGTGGAGGAGCGTGCGGGCATTCCACGACGCTACGGCCAGGCCCCCAGCTGCCGCCGCAGGCGCGGCCGTAGCTGCTAAAGCTGCCACTGCGCCTGTTGTACGTCGAGTCCGAGGGCGTGCTTGGCCAGCGGCTCCAATTGCTCGCGCTGGGGCCCCGCTGCCCAGAGCCCGGGGAGGTTCCAGTAGATCTTGTGGGGGCCAGGGTTCGCAGGCTCGATGCGGACCAAGTGCTGGTAGTCCCGCGTGAGGCCCAGCTGCTCGCGGTCGACGTAGAACTTCCCTCCCAGGTTGCCCTCGAAGGCGCGTTTGAGCTTGCGGAGGGCCGTCTCGCCTGAGATCTGGCGCTGGTTCTTGTCCACGCTAAGGAAAACCGGGACGGCGCCTCCATCAGTGTTCTGGGCCTCGATACGCTTCCAGCTCTTGTCATCGTTCTGCTGGCAGGCGAGGATGCGGCCGACGATTTTGCTAGCGTAGCCGACGGCGCCACGGACACGGAGCTTGAAGTAGGAACCGAGCTTATCGCCCTCGTAGGTGTAGTCCCCGTCGGAAAGCTGGGCCTCCTGGATAAGAGGCTGAAGGGCAGCCTGCATTCGTCCGAGAGGCACGTCTTTACGTCGCTCGGTGGTGATGACCACGACACACGGGTCAGGGACGCGCTCACAGCCACGCGAAGTCGGTGCGACAGGGACGGCGGCGCTGGCCAGCCTGAGCCCCTCGCGGAGCTCGGCAATCTGCTGGTCGTGGGTGGCAAGCCCGTCATGGTGGTCCGCGATCCGCTGTTCCTGCCCGTCGATGCGCAGGGACTGCGCCTCGTGCGAGGCCGTGAAGCGTGTATCCAGGTCCGAGGCGAGGCGCTCCATGACTCCGTTGAGCGTGTCCGTGGATGCGGCGATGCGGGCCCGGACATCAAGGTTGCCGTTCGGTGGAGGCGGCGGGGCCCGCTGCTGCCGCGGCGGAGGGCCAGCAGCTCCAGGGGGCGCGCCACGAAGTACTCCTGCAGCAAGTGCGGCTGGGGCAGGTCCCACCTCACCTCCCGCGTCAGCGCGACCACCGCCGCCAGAACTCGCCCCAGCCCACGGGTCAGCACGCCCATGGAGCGGGTCCTCTGCCGCTGCGCGCGCACCCTGGCCTCCGCGGTCCTCTGCACCACGGGGACAACGGGCGCCTGTCGGCGTTGATGTCGCAGCTGCCGACGCCTCACTGCCGGAGGACCCATCCAGCTCCTCACTGCGGCTGCGATCCTCATGGCGCCGCTCCCAGTCGTAGTGAGGGGGCGGGCGGTCGCGCGGGCCCCTGTGAGACTGGCGGGGCCGCCGGTCAGCGCCGCGAGGGGCGGAAACGCCATCCATCGGTGTAAGTGTAAGAAGAAATCTTGGTTCCGCTCGCGCACGACACGCGAGAGCGCCCACTGCGGCGGGCTGCCCGCTCAATCGCTTGAGCCAAATTGGCAGCGGAGGAGGAGGAGGAGGAGGAGGAGGAGGAGGAGGAGAAGGCAGACTGGTGTTGACGCGCAGGGTGGGGGACGCCATCCTGGTGCCAACGACAAGCCGCGAACTGAACCCCAGAGTTTCAGCCAGACCAATGGTCTCGCGCTCGTCACTGGCGCAGGGGCGCCCAAGGAGCAGACATGCCATCGGGGGTGGGGGAGGGCGCCGGCAATCAGCGGCGTGCACTAGGGGGTAGGGGGGAAAGCTTCTTAGAAGGAGGCTACTTCTCAAAGGCGCGGGCCTATACATCTACGGCGACGGCCCGTGCCTTCTGAGAAGCAGGGGCGCCTCTGAGGAACCCTCCCCCCCCACCCCCAGCGCGTGGCTGCAGCAGTGCGGCCGCGGCGGCAGCAGCAGCTGCGGCGAAGGCAGCAGCGGCGGCATCGGCAGCGGCGGGTGCGCCGCGCCGCCCGGAGCCCCCGGCTGTGCGGGGCGCGAGGTGGCGCCGCGGGCCAAAACTCGACGAGCAAAAAACTGCAGGGGGCGACCGCGGGAGCTCCTCGTGCTGCTCCCACTCCTCGTGCCCCTCCCGCTCCCGCCGCAGCCAGCCGGAGGTGAGTGCTGCTCTTCTGCCTCCCCTTATCCATCTCCAGCAGTGCCGTCGCCGCCCTCGCATGATCGTTTTCGCGCGCGTGGTTCTCGGTGTTGAGGTGCACGGCGTACTTATCCGATCGGAGCGGCCTCAGCCTTAGCCGCCCCGATGCGCAACATGCAACACGTAGCGTATTGCTACGGAGCTCAAAAAGTAGATTGAACATGTGCGCCTGGCGCGGCACGTTCGCCAAACTGTGGGCCAGCACGTGGAGCCAACACGCAATGTGTTAACACATGTGTTAACACGGACGTTTTGAAAACGGTGCGTGTTGCGATTCAAAGCGGGCGTATCGAGGCAGCGAAACTCTCAACAGTGGAAGAGCGGTGCTCCCGCCGCAGAGTTGGCCACACTTCGGGGTCGGCGCCCTGCTCCCGCCGTTTAGATGTCCGCTCTCGCCCCGGCGAGGCCACTTCTGGATCCGATCGTCTCCTCGTCGTTGCCGCCCCCTCCTTTCCCCTCGACCGCCTCCGCTTGGTCCTCCTAAGTGTTCCTTCTGCCCCTGCTGCTGCTGCTGCTGCTTCTCCTCGTTCCTCTTCTGCTTCCTCTTCTGATCTCGGGCCAAGGTGCTGCCTCCCACCCACTGCTACTATCCGCCGTCCTGCGTGCACAAGTTGGTCGAAAAGTGGAGGCCTAGTTCTGATGCTACGAGTTATGCTACAAAAGCGGAATGGACGCACTGAAGGCAACGACTGGCCCTATAAGCCAGCATTCGTCCCTCCCTGGGTCCGTATGTATAGCGCAATTCCTGCAACAACGTATTTGCCACCTCGGAACGCCCCTCGTTCCTCCTCCTCTTCATCCTTCGCCTCCCCCTGGTCTTCCGTCACATCCTCCTCCTCCTCCCCCTCCTCCTCCTTCTCCTCCTTTGTGTAAGCACCCCGTTCTGATTGCGTATCACACGTCGAGGTCATTTCGGGCATAAAGGTCTTCTAGGACATCCCAGTCGGCGGATAGAGATCAAATCGACGCAATGGGAAGGGCTGGGTGGGAGGGGTAAGCTGCCAGATATGGCGTGGTCGCATTTGGCTTGCCCACGCCCCCTGCCCTCCCCAATTCTCAACCAATGGGGTGGGCCGTTTTCAAAATGTGGTTCTCGCGTTAGCTCCGCGCGCATTCGTCTTAAACAAGTTTGCAGCAGTTTCAAACATGCAGGGCGGACAATTTTCAACATGTGGCTCTCGCCTGAACGCCGCGCACACTCGTCTTCTTAAAAGTTTGCAGCACATCCGCGCATGGAGGGCGATTCCTTTTCAAAACGTTGCTCTCGACTTAGCGCCGTGCGCCTTCGTCGTACACTTCCGCAACAGTTTGCGGGGTTCGTGTGGCCGAAGTCCAAGGCATCGTCATCTGACTCGATCTAAGATTGTCAAGGCTCAACAATAACGTTTATTCGCGCTGTTGAAGTTCTCGGAATTGTTTCTGGCACGATTCAGGATTGTCAGGATGCAGCAATCACTTGGATCTGCGGCGTTCGAGTCCCAGGAACGGTGTTTTGGCACGATTGAAGGTCCTCAGACAGTTATCTTCTCATTTGCCACTTTCCATAGTTAGAATAAGCTCCCCTAGGACCTATGACGAAAGAACTTGGAAGGAGGGTTTATTGCAACACCGTTGGTGCGTCTTGGGTTCACACTTGTCTATTTCCTCCTCCTCGTCTTGCTTTTCCTCCCTTTCCTCCTCTTTTCTTTTACTCTCCAAAGTGCTCTCCCAAGGGATTCCACAATGGCTGGGGGAACACGCCGTAGACATAGCTTTGCCAGAATTCGGCCCAACGTTTGATCGAATGGGCGTCTCAAGAAGGCAAGGGGCGGATGTGATTCGCCGTAGGTGTCTTCGATCCGCCACCTCGTGTTGATTTATCAGAGGGGTGCTGGTCGTGCCACATGTTTCAATGTTTTGACCATGCTACATGTTCCCAATGGAGTCTCGGCCTGATGCACCGGCCGTGCGCAAAAGGTGTCCTCCGTCGGCTTTCTCGCCAAAGACGGCCGAAAGATGGCCCAACGACGCCCAAGATGGCCTCCAAGACGGCCAAGATGGCCCCAAGATAACCCAGGATAGTCCCAAGATGCCTCCAAGAGGAGCTCCAGGAGCCCAGCATCATTGATCCCCAATTGTTTTTTCAATGATTTTATCGCCTTTCTGGGCTTCCGACGGTCCAAGACGGCACCATCAGCCCCCCAGATCGCCCCTCAGACGGCAAAGAGGCCCGCAAGACGGCCAACGAGGACCCCCAAACAGCCCATAGGTCTCGAAGACGGTCCTAAAGCGCCCAAAGGGACCCATGACTGCCCAGAGAGGCTACTAGAACCTCCCAAGAGGCCCCCCAGAGGCCCGAAGATTTCTTCGGCCCCCGAGAGGCTCCCAGGAAGCCCCCAGGAAGCCCCAAGAGGGCATCAAGAGGCCTCCTCTTCCTCCTCCTCCTCTTCGTCCTCCTTCTCCTCCCTCTCCTCCTCCTTACTCTTCCTCTCCCAAGTGTTCTCTTAAGGGGTTTCACAACGGCTGCGGGAACACTAATCCACTAGCTTGGCCAAGACTTCGGCCCAACGTTTGGCCGCAGGGGCGTTTCACAAAAGCATGGGGCGGCGGTGATTCGCCGTAGGCGTCTTCGATATACTCCCACTCTGCCACATAGCTGGCCGATGCCACACACATCCAGGACTTTCCATCCGTCCAGCATTCAACATACAATGCAAATTCAACGCTCTTGCTCTCAACGTGGACGTTCCGTCGTTGACTTTGCAACATGCGTGGCAAGAATGGAGCACAACGCGCATCGCGCGCGAAACCGCGACATGTCGCTCTCGCCTCAGCGCCGCGCTGATGTCGGGGGAAGCTGCGCTCCCGCTTGGGCGCAGCACGCATTTATCGGTCGCCAATTCGTCGGCGACGGAGGTCGCGAACGAGCGAGCGAAATGCTGCTCTCGCCCCTGCACCGTGCAGAAATGGCATTCCCACTTCGTCACGGCGCATGTCTCTCGTTTGCCCAGTCGTCGGGACGCAGCAACGAGGCCGTGCGCGAAATGTTGCTCTCGCTCAAGCGCCGCGCAGATCGGCCCGGGATGACTCCGAATGCTTCGAAAAAGGCGCAAAAAGAGCCCCAGAAGCCCCAAGAAACGCCCCCAAGAGAGTCCCGAGAAGCGAAGGCCTTGATGGCCGACACCATTTTTTTCACGTCTCTCCACTGCTGGGAATAACTCGGGTGAGCGACGAGAAGCAAGCAAGGGGTCTTACGCGGGATAATATAGCGACCTTGCGCGGTGACTCACGCGGCCGACAGCGCGGCGCGCCACGTTGGAGAGGAAGGCGCTTACGCGCGACCTTACGCGGGCAGCCTACGCGCCAATGTCAGCGCAATCGGCCCCGTTGACTTCCGTCGCTCAAGTGTCAACCGAGCAGGCCTTCGCGGCTCGCGGCGCTCATAGTGGGCTTTTTCAGCTTACCTCCTAAGCTACGAAAGTATCGTGCCCTCCCTCTTTGTATCAGTGTACGTTCCTACACTTCCATGGTCGAGGCAACTCGCCGAGGAATTGTTGCTGGATGGGCAAGTGGAGATGCACGGATCATGCTCTTCTTGCGTAGGGCGTCGGCTCGTGGGGTCATTTCTTTGGCTATCAGATCATCTGGATGCGCGTGCTGGCGATGGAACTTCTGCAACTAGTTTGGTTGTCGCCGTTCAGGTTGGGCAGCGGCGGTCGTTGATTGTGCAGAGTTGAAATCGCGCATAATGGCGTCGTTCGACTAGTCGTCACGACGACAGCTTGGTCGAACTCAAAATGCATGATACTTTTGGTACTTGTAGATGCGTCAACCATCTCAACACTGACACCGCACCACGTCCATTTACACCAAAACTCATTCCGACCTCTCCCCTCCTCCTCCTCCTCTTCCTCCTCGCCTCCTCCTCCTCCTCCTCCTCCTCATCCTCTCCTCCCCTGCCTCCTCCTCCTCCTCCTCCTCCTCCTCCTCCACAACCTCTTCCCTCTCCTTCTCCTTCCTCTCCTCCTTCCCATCCTCCTCCTCCTCCTCTTTACTTCTCCTTCGCTTTTCTCTCCTTCTTACCATGTTCCTCCGCCCTCTCCCCGCTTTACTCCTTTTCCTCCTCCTCCTCCTCTTCCTCGCCCACCTTCTCCCCCCCTCGTCCCCCTCACTATTGCCACCCCCACTCCTTTCCCTCCCACTCCTCCCCATTTTCCGCCGAGGCTGCGCCGGGCCAGGTGCCACGCCCCGGCACCCCATCTGTCGACGCGCGAGTGATGTGGCCGGCGTTACGCCTGGGGCTACGACAACGAAGACGATGACGACGCCGCCGACGACGACGACGACGAGACGGCGGCGACGGCAGGCCGACATGACGACGAACGACGACGGCCTCGACGACGGCGATGCCAATCGCGTCGGCGCTGGCGGCGTCGACCTCGCGCCCGGTAAGGCAGGACCTAGGACATCATAAGATCCTTCAAGAACATGAGACTCTCCGCTGGCCAAGCTGGAGAACATTCGAGGGCGCCCTCCTCCAGGATGTACAAGAACATCCAGCAAACACGAAAAGCACCAGGGCACCCTCCCCGAACCGACCTCGATCTTGTACCTCGGTCCGAACGTAGGGGAGGAGGGGGGTGAATAGAGGGGAGGTGCGGGGGGGGGATGGGGAGAGGGGGGATTCTACTTTAACATCAGCGGCCAATGGGCTCCACCTATATGGGGCGAGCTCCTGAGGGAGCCTTGCCAATGCGGAACACTCGCCGCAGCTGATGGATGCGCGGCGGCTTTATACACGAGCCAACCACCGCTCCAGAGAGGCGCAGCTGCTAAGAAACGGCTCAGCCCAGGGTAACGGCATCAGCGAAGATGCCGACGCCGATCTCCACTGCAGTCGTCGCCTTGCCTGTCACTAGCGTCAAACTCCTTGCCGAGGGGGTTGATCCAGGTGCGCAGCTCGTCGTCGGTGAGAATCAGGAGGCCGCTCCTGTCTATGCGGTGGCCCGTGCACTCCTTGAGGTCGAAGGTGTGCTGAAGGAGAGCCTCCGGCACGACGGACATACCGTTGCCCTTGCCGCCCAAGACCTTGCCCTTGCCCTTGCTCCTCCACGAGTCAGTGCTGCCTTCGCCAGCAGAGCCGCCGGCAGCGCAAGTCGCCACCGGTGCGTCAGCCGCAGCCCCTACGGAGCACCGCCGCCGCTCCGCCCTCGAAGCCGCAGTGGCAGGCGTCGGGGGCCTCTTCGCGGGCGCGATCTCCGTGTCGATGTCCCCGTCGCCAGCAGCCTCAGCCGCGCCTGCCTGCGGCGCCGCCGCCGCGAAGGGCGAGGCGGACGCCGCGGAGCGCGCGACAGCAGCCACCGTGGGCCAGGTGCGCGGGCCAGCACCGCGGCGTGCACGGCTACCTCCATGAGGGCAGCAGCAGCGCTGGCCGAGAGAACCCCTCGAGGCCCAGCCATCGCGCCGCCGAGGGGAGCGCGAGCCGAGTCGTGCAACCGCTCGAGCCCCAAATGGCTTGAGCCAAAAGGGCTACTATGGAGGGGGGAGGGAAGGGGGAAGGAAGGAGGATGGAGGCATGGCGGATGGGTGGAGGGAGGAGGGAGGTGGGGAAGGGGGGATTCTGGAGGAAGGACGGGAGCATGGTGGGTGGAGGAGGGAAGCATCGAGAGAGGGGAGAGGGGGGGGGGGGCGGGGAGCGGTGCAGGGAGGATGGCGGCGGCCGCGGCAGTGCACCGCGAGCCGCGGGCTCTCGGAGGGGACGGGGAGGAGGGAGGAGGGCGGGGTGGGTGGGTGGGGTGTGGGGGGGGCGGAGGGAGAAAGCAAGGAGGCAGACGGGGTGAGGGGAGGGAAGTGGAGGGGGGAAAGGGTGGAGGGGGAGGGCGGGGGGAGGGGAACGGGCGGACGGAGGAAGATGGAGCGCCTCCTCCTGCACCTCCCGCCCCTCCTCCTCCCATCCCTCTCTGCCCCTTCCTCTTCCTCCTCGTCCTCCTGGCCTGCGGTCAAGAGCTGTTGCGCAGCGTGTCGCGGCGGCGGCCCCGACGACACGCCACGCCCTGCGAGCGGATAGCGCGTCGCTCCGCTCCGCGGGGCGGGAGGGGGGGAAAGGCTCGGCACGTTGACGCTCGGGGACTGGGCCGTGGTTGGCGTGCTGCGCCGAGGCGTGGTGGGCCAGAAACTGCGGCGCGACGCGGTAAGGAAACGCTCCTGACAGTAATGAGCCCATCCCTTTTCCACATCTCCTTCTCCTGCTCCGCTCTCTCCTCATCCTCCTGCTCCTTCTCCCTCCAGATTCTCCTGTTCCTTCCCCTCGCCCTCCTCCTCATCGTCTTAATCCTCCTCCTCCTCCTCCTCCTTCTCCTCCTCCTCCTCCTCCTCCTCCTGCTCCTTCTTTTCCCTCCCGCCTCCTCCCTCCTCCCTCGTGTCGTCTCGAGCTGCTTGAACTGTGTACAGCTTTGCCCTCCTCCGAGGGCCCTCTTCTCTTGGCGCCCGTGCAGACTTTGTAGATCCTCCCGATAATCTGCCTACTGCAGTACCATCGTGTGCCGACAATCTTCATGCTTCCACGGCCTTGCCATCGAACAAATCGTCCTGCCGCCTCCCTCCTCCCTCCTCTTTCTTAGGCATGCTATGGGGGCGACACGACGCAGGCAGCGTCCTCCTCCTCCTCCTCCTCCCTCTCCTCCTCCTCCTCCCTCCCTCTGTCCCTTTCTCCTCTCTCCTCCTCCTCCTCCTCTTCCTCCTCCTCCTCCCTCCTCCCTCCTTCCTTCCCTCCCTCCCTCCCTCCTCTCACCTCCCTCTCGGGAGGGGAGGCGAAAGCCACCAAAGAGAGCCCGTCCGCGCCTGGTGGCACCGCTGCCGGCCGCCCGTCACCAGCGACTAATACGCCGGCTCCCCGCGGGAACGCCCTCCTCGTCGTCATCGTCCTCCTCCTCTTCCACGAGGTGCCCCCTATCCTCCCTTTCCTCGTCCTCCCTTTCCTCCTCCGCCGCCCTCCCCTCCTCGTCGACGTCGTCGTCGTCGTCCTCGTCTTCCGCGAGGTCCTCCATCCTCCTTTTCCTCGTCCCTTCCTCTGACCTCGTCGTCCTCCTCTCTCTCCGGTCCCTCCTCCTCTTCCTCGTCCTCCTCCACTTTTCTTATTTTTCCTTCCTCCTCCTGCTCCCGTTACTCCTGCTCAGTGTAACAGTGCAGCAGTGCTACCGCGTGTCCATACAAGCACAGACAAGGGTTTTTAAAAGGGGTATGGCAACCCAGCAACAGCTTAGTCTGACTCCGTGCCGCCCGCCGCCCGCCCCCCCCCGGGGAAGGAAGAGACTGCGGCGGGCCGAGCCTGAGGGCCGTGCCAGGAAAAAGGCCTCGGAGGAGTTCCCGCCTCTCCGATCACCTCTGGGTCGGCCTGCAGCTGCCCGCGAGTCGCGGGCCTACCTGTGTAGTGGCAGGCCCGCCACACCTGCGACACCACACGGCTGGCATGTCAGGGCTGGCAGTCCGACTCACCTGCAGAGAATGGCCCTCGTGGTCCTCAGACGTCACACGAGCCAACAAGGAAGGGTTCAACTCTGCACAAGCTTTTCTGGTCCCAGCCCCCCTCCCCCCCACCCCACACCCCCCCGCAAGCAGCGTCGGCGCCGCCATTTGGTCGCCGAGCTCCACCAGGCCCAATCGTGGTCCTTTTTCCTCCCTCCAGCACAACAATCAGGCCCCCCCCCCCCCCAAACAAAAAAACCCAATCGTGGGCATTCTTGGGGGGGCCTGGGCTTCATCTCGACCGCATATTTCCAAAGCTCACCCAACTGGTCCTGCAGGATCGGCCACACCGCCAAGCACTTGGCCACATCTCGAACGAGCTTGCGGTAGGCTGTTGCAGCCAACTTATTGCTTCTTCCTCATGGTGAACATCGGAATTACTATGAGCAGCATATTTAGCATGGTGGTCCGCCAGCTTGTTGCTAGCGATGAACAACTCATTTGCCTCATCCACAGCCTGGGACTCATCTCTGTGGGCTTTCCCATTGGCAAAACGCATCACCCGATCGCGCCGCGTCAGACGACTCACCTCCAGAAATGTCCCTGGCTTCTTTCGGGCCGAACAACAATGCAATGGTGGCCCAGCAAGGTCTTGCAACCAACAGAAAGTTCACTGAATGCACACAAGCTAAAACTGCACCAACATGCTCTCCCAAGATAGCCGGCTGAGAGAGCGTGGAGGGAATGCCAACACGCAAACCTCCGATCAAAGCCCCTTCGCCCGAAACGTGGCGCAACCCGCGCGGGCCAGCGCCCAAACAAACCCGGGGTACATGCAGCTTCCATCAGGGAAAAGCCTGGGCCCAGAGGTGGAAGTGGAACGGTTCGCACTGGCCGGCATCCTCATCAAGGAACTTGACGTGCCACTCTTATGGTGGCTGGGTCAGGTCTCAGGCTGAATCCCGGCCGTGGGTAAAAAGAGGGTGGCCGTCGCCAACTTCTTTGGCCTCCCGGACCATGGGGCCACCAAGTTCAATCCCCCTGGTCTCTTGGCTGTGGCTTCAAGTCCACGCCCTGGGCCATTGGGTATCAAGCTGGCCGCAATATTCACATTCTACGCCTTCTACACTGGCATTGATGCCCCAACTCTTGAGCTTCACACGCGCGGGCAAACAATCGCAGAAACTCTGGTGGAACAATTGTGACTCTTCCCGTCTTGACTCTAACTTGCTGGACGCTAGCGCCTTGCGGGGGAGCTCCCGCCAGAGACCTCTAGGCAAGATGTCATCCCATCCAGGACCTGTGTTGGCAATCATATTATGGGTAGCTCCCTTGATCTGCTTGTCACTGAGCTGTAGTATGACACGTTCACGCGCATGCGCTGGGCTGTGGGTGGCGATGGCGATTTCTACACCCCTCAGGTCCAGGAGTTTCGTGGGCCCTCGGATCTCCCACTAGGCCTCGAGGAGCATCACATCCGAAACGGAGCCCTTGCTTTTGGAAAACCACCTCTCCCTGGGGGTCTCCAAGGTTCCACCTGGAGCAGCGTTAGAAGTCTGACTGGGCATGTTGGCAGCCATCGCGTCCTCGTGCGCATGCGGGTCTACGTGGCCCAGCTTGGATGGGAGCATCCACTGCTCTTCTGCGTGGCGGGCCAGTGGCATTGCCGCGACATCCACAGGGCCCCTGGCCCCAGACAGACCCCAGAGAAAGTCCGTCGAAGCATTCCTGATGGCACTTCCACTGGCCCTAGCAACTACTCCGCGCAACTGCTTAACCTGGTGTGGGGGAAGTCCTACAACCTTACCCCGATGGGCCAGGATTGATTTCAGATTCGCGTGGAAAGGCGGTCTCTGGATTTGCCCTTGACCTTCAGGGCCCCTCGCTTCTTGCGGCGCTGGAGAACTTAGCGTGCAGACGTGCCTGTTCGAGCTTTCCCTCCAGTGGACCCGCTCCGAGGTGAGGCGCGCAATGTGCGGGGCCTCCCCCAGCTTACCTAGCGTCAGTTCAGCCTCTCTGAGCACAGGGCCACTTGTGGCTGGTAAGCAAAACTTGTCCACATCCATGGGGAGAAACATGTTGGATTGGAGATGCCTGGACATGCTGCTGCGCATCGTATCGCAAACCCACCTGATGTTGCTGCCCCGCGCCCGCAGGAACAACTCATTCTTGTGGAGACTTTGGGGGCTCTGGTCAGGCCAGGCCTGCGCGCGTGCTTTCATCCCTGGCATTTAGTCGACATGTGCTTCATATTTCGCTGTGCTACCGCCGGCCACGATGCCTTTCGTGGCCCACAACTCGCATGACATTACGCTGTCATGCAACAGGGTCCCGACCCAGCTATGCACGGCCAGGGAAACGCCCGGGAGGTACAAGAGATAGTTGGCAAGCTCAACATCATTTCGGAACCAGCTCCTAGGAAGATGCTCGTGCACCTTTTTGACGTCCACAACATCTGCAACACGTGGGGTCTGTTTTCATAGGCCCACTCAGCTCGGACCAATTCCATCCAGACTGGGTCGAAAGGTGCTCGCTTTTGAATAGCCGGTACCTCCGTGCCAGCGTCAGCCTCCCAACGCCGAGTTCTTGCTTTCTGGTCCGCTCCGTGCGGCCCCGAGGGAACTCTCAAGGTGGCCCAAGGGTCTCCTGCGGTCACCTGAGCCTTCTTTCGGGGTGATGGAGGCATCGGGGGTGCTTGAGAACCACTGGGAAGTCGCTGGCCGTCCTCGCAACTTTCATCAGCGGCGAAGCACGATGCAACGACCTGTTGCTCAAAATGCTGTGATGCCTCGGATGGTGCCCGTCTGGTCGACAGGTAGCTTCTTCAAGCTTCCTGGGGCAAGGCTTGACGTGCCCCGCACTGGCCAGCTCTGGGACAGGCGCAGGGGGGTGCCGTCTGGGATGGCAGCGTTGTCGGCTCCTTGCTGTCCTTCCACGCATCCATCCGACTCTTTTCCTGGGTCTCGAGCCTGGCCTGGGCCGAGATGGGGGCGCGGGCTTGAGGGGCCGAGGGGGAGGGGCCCTGGGCCCCAAACTTGAACTTGGGTTTGCCTTCTAAAAAGCTGCGGGCCTGCTTGGCCCCGCCCTCGAGAGCCTCAGCGTGTCAGTCCGCCCAGCGACGGGCCGCGGCAATCCTGCTGGACGGGCGCGCCTGCTCTCCAGAGCGGCTGACAAAATGCGGCAAATCAGGGGGGGCCTCGAGGGCACTGGGGGCTGAAGTCTCGCACGGGATACCTGCGCGAGTCAGCAGAGGGCGCCGGTGACGCGCTCCAGTCTGCCAGAAATTTCAAAAGGGCCTCTTCTGAATTGGATCTCGATAAGCTGTCCAGCGACCTCCTAGGAATGCCAGGACGGGTGCCGTCCGGGGGGCTTCAGGATTGTCTGGGCCCCCACCCCGCGGTTGGCCACCCGCCCCAGGCATCTCCGGGGTTGCTCATAGAGGTGGCTCTTCGTGTGCAGCGCTCTCGATCGGGGTTCGACCGCGCGCTCCCTGGGCGCGCCTCCTCGTGGGCCCTTGCAGCTCCGTTCAATAGCGATCGGTGAACGTGGATTACTTATGTGATCTCTAGGGCGTCCATGGTGCGCTCGCCGCGCTGCCCCCGCGACTGAAGACGTGCATTATGGAGCCCCAATGTTGCTGAAGAAGGGGCGCCAGGATCTCTACGGGCTCGACGTGCGATGGCGGCTCCACCAGCGTGCCCAGCGTGGGCTTGACTGGGAGCTGCTGTTGCGGAGCAGGGGCCCTTGCTGAGATCTCATTGGCCTGGGGGCTGAACTCAATCGTCGCGGAGTAGTGGGCTCCACTTGAGGAATCGTAATTGACCAAAACTTCTTCAACGGGCTCGTCAACCGCTGAGCTCAAACTCAAAAGTCGATCAAGCTAGTTTGGCCCCGCGCTGCTGTAAGTGTGATCTTTGCTGAAACGTCCTCTGAGATGCCCGTCAAATATCTCTGCCAATGCATCATCAGGGTGAATATCGACATCTGCTCCGAGCAGGACTGGGTACGAGTGATTGGCCCAATCTACTCTCAGGGCCGACCATATCTGTCCCCGTGGTAGAAAAATTAGCGCGAATGCGCAGCAACCGCTCCAACCTGCCGCATCTGAACACATGCGCGAACCAAATGGCCTGGGATGAGGGTGGCCTTCCCCTGTGCCCAAGCTGGCATGTGGCCTTGATCAGCAAGGTAACGCCCCCACTAGGCCCTCCTCCTGGGCCACTCAAGGCCGCAGTGGGCAATTGTCTCCACCTTGCAACTTGAATGCTTTCGATGGCAACTTAGTCTCCTGCGACATGATGATGCCCCCTCTGATGGACTTTTGAACGCCTTTGAAAGCCCTCCCGGATCCACAGTTCAAGGTCGTGACCTGGACTGCCTGTCTCTTTGCCTTTGGAATATTGGAGGTACCTCCCATCCCGAAGCGTGTCATTGGAGAAAATGGGCCCCCCCTAGCGCCCTTCCTCTCCAGCCGATTCCTCAGCCTTCTTAGGGGCTGGCTCCATGGTGGTGCCCCTCGGGCCCACCTGAATGGAAATGCCGGAAGTACTGTGTCCCCCAGACACGACTCCGAAGACGTTTGTGGCTGCAGAGGGGACTCAAGCAATCTCTGCCTTCTCAGGGGCTGGCTCATCCCCGCCGCCTCGGTTGCCCAGCGGCGCGGGAATGCTGGAAATGCTCGGTGCGCCGGGCCGCGCCGTCAAAGGAGGCGGGGCAATCTAGCTCGGCCCTTCCCATCCAGCCGACAAGTCGGCCTTGCTCTGCGGACATTGCCTAACACATTCTTGAGCTGACCGATGTATTTTTGGCCCAGCTGGTCGAACTGGGAGCCTGCACTCTCGACGGACTGGTTGAAGGCATCTGCTACTCCCAAGCCATGCTTGACTTTGGTGGGCTGGGCTCGCGGTCGCGCTGGTTCCATCTGCGGCGCATACTCTGGTTTGTCCATGGTCCTTTGCCTTTGCTCCACGATTGGTCACAACTTCTGGCCCAGCCATTTGACGGGCATCACTCACCGAAGCTAGTGGCGGCATCACTCGGTTTGGCATGACTGAGAGGATCACTGCAATTGCAACATCACCAATCGTGGCCAGGATTCTTGTGACAGCCGCAACCGCCACACGCAAACACGCCCACGCGAGAAGTTACTGGCGCCATCCTTGCTCGACATGTGGCGGAGAATGGGCGTGCATATGTGGATAAAAGTGGACGTCCTCCTTTATTCAGGGGGAGAAGGAGTGCGTCTGGGCGCCCCGTTGATAGCTGTCGCGTAGCGGTGGACACCTCCAAGCTCGAGTCCCCGCGACACGGGGTTCAAACTTGAGCCAGAATTGGTTGGGGACCCTGCTCCTGCTCCTGCTCCTCCTCCCAATGTATGCCTCCTCCTCCTCAATGTCTGGCCACGGAGCGGCGGACGGGGGCGTGCGGCCAGCGGCATGGCCGGCCGCAAGCGCGGCGGGCACGCCGAACAGCCGCAGGGGGTCGTCCGACGGGCAGTTGTACCTCGTAGGGGAGGAGCTCCAGGAGGGGGGCTGGGGAAGGGGCGGGTCGGGGGCCGGGGACGGGTCGGGGGTCGAGGAAGGGGCAAGAGGGACCGAGGCAGGATCGGGGGCCGAGAAGGGGTCGGGGGTCGAGGAAGGACAGAGGAGGAGGAGGAGGAGGAGGAGGAGGAGGAGGAGGAGGAGGAGGGAGAGGAGGAGGAGGAGGAGGAGGGGGATGATGATGATGATGATGATGATGATGATGATGATGATGATGATGATGATGATGATGATGATGATGATGATGATGATGATGATGATGCTGCTGCTGATGATGATGATGAGGAGGAGGAGGACAACGAATCCACCGACCCCCGCTTGCTGGGGGTGCAATGGCGTGTGGGATGATTGGCTGTCCCCCATCCTCTTTTCCCCTCCCCATGGGGTCTGGCATCCGATTACATGGGGGTGTCCCGGGGGGGTGAGGCGGGGGGGCAAACTCTTCAACGCACCCTGGGGGCCTCCAGAACCTCCAATTCTACACTCCGTGGCCTCCAGGACGCCCAAGCGGGCTCAAGGTGAGCTCCAACACGCCGAGGAGTCCTCAATGACGACAGCGGTGGCCTCAAGACTGCCCCAGAGGCCTCTAAAACCCCCGAAAAGGGCTCGAAGGCGATCCCCGAGAGGGCCCAAGACACATGAATCGTCCAAATCCTTTGGGAAAGCCATCTCTTGTGAATATCCGCATTTTTCTCGATTGCGTCCAAGACGGCTCAAGAGGTGCCCAAGATCGCTGCAAAACGGCTCAAGAAGCCTCCGAGAGGGCCCGAAAACTGTCGAAAAGGGTCCCAAGACGGCCCACGAGGCGCTTAAGATGACCCGAGCGAGCTCCGAGAGAGGCAACTCGAACTTTCATTCCGAACCATCCGCCCCAAGAGAACCCCCCAGACCGCCAGCAGGCGGCCAAGAAACGTCCAAGAGCCACGAAAACGCCCCCAAGAGACCCAGAAGAGGCTCCCGGGGGGTCCCCAAGACGCCCCGAAAGGCCTCGCCCGTGGACTTCTCACCTCTCCCGGAGGTTGGCGGGCAGGCGTAAGCCCCTTGAGTCATATAATGAAGTCCGCTGCCCTTGGGGCTATCCTGGCAGCGCACAACGAAATTGAACCACTACAAACGCTCGAATTTCTGCCCCAGCGGTAAGGCGGACGGGAGGAGGAAAAGGTGGAGGTAGTGGAGGAGGTGGAGGAAGAGGAGGAGGAGGAGGAGGAGGAGGAGGAGGAGGAGGAGGAGGAGGAGGAGGAGGAGGCGGCGGAGGGGGAGGAGGAGGAGGAGGAGGAGGAGGATGAGGAGGAGGGCGAGGAATGATCGAGGAGGACTCGGAGGAGGAATAATGGAGGACCAAGGAAGGATCGAGGAGAAGGAGGAGGAAGAGGAGGAGGATGAGGCTCCATGCACCGCCGACATCCCCTGAGTTTTTCCAGGCAAGCCGTGCCAAGGTAAAAGACGCGTGCAGTGCTGATTAGAAAAAGGATCTATCACAGGCGGTTCTAGTAGTAGGAACGAGAAGAGATAGGACGAGGAGTATAACTGAAGTGATGAGGAAAGGAGGTGGAGCGGAGTGTAGGATGATCGAAGCTCACATAATGCAAACATGGCGGCATGCTGAAATCTAAAAATATGCGAGGCTGCGAGGAGGGGGCAGGCAAGTAGAGGCGGCTGCGAGTGCGGTGTGAACATCCTCCCCCCCAATGCCAAAATCCCAAGCCCGTTGCCACTCTAAAGAGACGGGACAGCAACTTGACGAAAAGAATGGTGAAGAGTATTGTCGGTCTAAAGTGTGGGGCCACACCCTGTAAAAGGGTGCTCGAAATGCACTGTGTGAGCTGAGGCTTGAGCAGACTACATAAAGGCCCTCTCACGCTGCAGGCCGGCGCTGCCTGGCCGTGATCGGTGGGCGGAGAGGCTGGCGCGCGCTAGTGTCCTGTGAGCATGCGTCAGAAACAATGCAGCAAACTGGTGATATGTACTCTGAAGCGAGATGGCCGCCTCCACCTAGCCTAGCCCGCCGAACTCCGCCGTGTGCGGAAGAGATCTCGGCTGGCAGTCGTTTGCGCTGCATATGGATATGCAAGCCAATGCGAAGGCACGCGTGATAAATATGATGCGTGACGGCGTAGAGGCAATCAGTCAGGCGAGTGTGCAAGGAAACGTAAGAAGATCCTCCACCACCCCCACCACTCCACCACCACCATGCCCGCACCCCGTGTAATTTCAGAGACAAGACTGCGAGCCGACCTAAGCACGGTGAAAAGCATACAGTTTAATCTGGCGGGCCATATCCTGTAACGGGGGGCTTGACATGCACTGTTTGAACAGGGGGGGCAAAGTAAGCATCTAATGTGGTCGCTGGAATACAGCAGCAGGTGGGACAACCGTCCCTCCACATGCCCCGTCCCCGCTCCCCCATAGTCAAACTCACCCGCCCGCTCCCCGTCAATATCGCGCCGCTGGGCCGGCGCTGCCTGCCCTATGGAAGTGGACCGTAGGAGACTGGGGCTATTCTAAGAAAACCTGAAATGGAGGTCGGGATGAGGTGCGCCGTGCTGGCATGGTTGACTGTAACGAGGCAGAAAAGATAAACTGTAGGCAGCGTGCGCAGCGGGCGAAACAACTGTACTGGACTGTCGTGAGAGAGCAACTCGTGCGCGCTGCTGGCTGACTGCCGATGATAGAGAAAGGTGAGGGCCTGAAATATATATAAGTCGCAAAGGCTAACAGAGAAAAAAGTGCACCTGTTGTGGCTCTTCAGCAGGCGGCAGCGACGGGGGAGAAAAGGGCGAGGCAGGGGGGTGGCGCACCGAAAGAGGCGAGCGTCAAAGTCCTATGCCTCCGCGAACGGAAGTACAGGGCCTCGGCCTTCACCAACAATCAGTGCGGCACTTCCCGTGCGGGGGGAGGAGGCACCAACGGGTGCAACTTAAACGGGACATGTGAGAGGAGTCGGGAAGGCGAGCGACAGACGATAACAGGAGGAACCTTGGTATTAACATACCAGAGGGTAAAAAAGACAGGGGGATAGCCTTCAGAAATCATCGATCTGCGGTAATTGAAATGCTGGCGGTTGCTGTCGTGGATGTAGCGAGGCCGTAGGGTCTGCAATCCTTGTTGTAGGACTCTCCAATCTTGGTGACCAAAACCGACTGTAGTATATGTGGTACGTCTGTCATCCCAAGTAAGGGCTGCCGTCCGCCTGTAATTCTGGGAAGCTTGGTTTCGCTGTAAGTTGCGCCTTGTGTTCTGGTACTGGGAAAATTGGCGCTGTGGGTGGCGTTTTTTGCTCTGGCGCTGGGGAATCTGGCTTGGGCACGGTAGGCGCTGTCGTGGCAGTGGATATTTCTTGCTGCTGTCGCAGTTCAGCTTGGCGTAAGTTGCGCTGTCATAATTATGTCAAGTACTGCTGGCATTGCATCTGTTGATTGCGTATCGTCTCGATGTAGTTCGAAAGCCTCTGGTCGTTGTTGTCGTGGACACTATCCTTCCAATCTGCTCCGTGTGTGAAAGCATTGGGGTGGTTCCCGTTTGTCCGCCTTGGAACTGTATTGAGGTCCCTTTGGCTGAAAGTAGATCTGCTTTTGTGGCGAGCGTTAGAGGTGCTGGCTCTGATGTTAATATTTACTTATCCAGCGCTGAGTCCTTGCGGCCTCTTGTGGTGGGAAGCAAATCAGACATTAGTGGGATGCTTGCAAACAGTGGAAATTATGAGGCTAGGTGGTGGCGGATGAATTGAGCTTTTGATCCGATGTGTGGTGCCGGACTGCGGGATCGTAATAAGGTTGGTCGTTGGTGCTGGCTGGTTTGGCGTGTCCATGTATGCTGGCTGGCTGTTGTTGGCTGGATGGCGGCGACTGGTTGATGCCTGCTGGTTGGTCGTTGGCGCTGCCTGGATGGTGCTGGGAAGTGGTGGTGCGTCATCAGTGGTGTTATCGCTGGAGTAGGAGCTTGCTGGTGGTTGCGGAATGATGTGGTCGTCGTCAGGTTCGTCGGCTGGATTCCGTATATGCTGCAATAGTTGTGCTGTGTCGTTAATGCGAACGGTCCAATCGTACTTCATGTTGCCTCCGTAGTCGTGGCATGGGCATAGCCAATGTGAGACCGCGCGTACGGCCTGCTTGGCCACTTTGTGCACCCTTGTAGTCGGGTCTCGCATTCGGGAGCTCAAGTGCCTGTTGGTAAGATTGACTGCAATTCTGGAGTCCTCGCTGAGTCCGTAGTGGTTCGCGAAATGGCTCATGTAGTTTCCTAATGGAAATCGTGGTTGGTCGTGCGGACGTGGTCTCCATGGAGGTAAGTGGTCGTCTGACGGTGTTGCGCCTCTGATCTTTAAGTATAGTGTCTGCTCGGTCGGTGGCATCCCGAATGTAGAGAGTGGGGTCGCATGTGGATCGGGCCTCTACGGTGGGTGGGGAAGGGATTGTTGGAGGTTGTTGTGGACGAGCGATTCGTCGTTGTACTTATCGAGGTACCTGTGCCATACATATAAAAGTAGGTGGTCGTTGGGGAATATGTAACTGTAGCTATTGGTTGCCAAGTCGTAGTCTACGGCGTAGCGCCAAGTGTCCTCATCATGGTCATCATCTTCAAATCTATCTTTGTCGCAATATGCTGTCCAGCCTTCTTGGCAATACATGTCGTGGCTTTCATGCAGAGGAAGTGATGTGGGAAATAAGGGCTTCTGAATGTGCTTGTGATCCCCACCGTTGCCGGGGTGGCGTCCATTTTCTTCCGAGTCGGCAACTGGGGTGCGCATTGCTGCTTCGATGCCATCGTCGCCCCAACGGTTGCGGATAGTGGTGAGACGTGGTTGCGTTGGGGGCGCGGTTGGTGTTGGCATCTTGGCCTTGGGCAGTGGTTTGGGTGCATGAGTTGGTGGTGGTGGTGGCCTTACACGCTGGCGGTCTCGCGTGGGTCTGAAATCGGGATGTGGTAAGTATTGCCGCGGTGGAGTGGGCAGTATGTGGCCAGGGCAGTGTTTGCGGAGCCTGTCCTCGTAGTTGTATTCTTCTTTCTCTGCTTGCATTCGTTTTTCTAGCTGCCTCAGGATCCATCCGTAGCGCGGGTTGTCAGCGCCGATGCCGGTCGGCATTCCGAGCACCGTCGTGCCCATAAGTTTCGGTGGCCTGGGTGCGAAGCTGCTAGTGCCGCGTAAGTGAGGTATTTGCATTGTCGGTGTGGGCTTGGTTTTGTCGCTGTGCCGGGTCGCGGGTCGCATGTGTGTGTGTGTGTGTGTGGCAGCAGGTTGGTTACGGGTATAGGCGTAAGTCCGCCAATTATTTGCGGTCAAGCTGGGTTGTCTGGTGTTGGTGAGTGGAGCTCAAAATGTGTTGGAGGCGGTCGTGGGTACTGTCGTGTTTGTGGTAATGGCTCTCTCACTGTGCCCGTCCATTTGTTGGGCACGTCCGCAGTGTGGTCGTCGACGTCTTGTAGCTCGACGTAGTCGGGCAGCTCGTAAGTTGTCGGTGATGCGGTGTGGCGGAGGGACTTGTCTGCTATCGGTGTAGACCACGGTGGATGTAGTGCTGCCGCGCCTGGTGCATGAAGTACGCATGCCAATAGCTTGGTGAGCGAGAGTAGCTCGGGCCCTGTGGCGATGTTGTTTTCTGAATTGGTCATGGAGCTGAGGATCGTGTTGGTTACGCTGGATTGGTACCTGGTGTGGATCCCACTGTTTTCGTCGATGGAGAGCTCGTGGCGCTTCTCGTGCTGTGCGTGTTATTTTGTAAAGCGGTTGATTAAGATCCCTTTTCAATGCCATCCTTGTGGTAATGGGGGTGTCCCAGGCGTATTTTGTCGTGGTCAATGTCGTCGTTGACCTTGTCCCATGGTTGGTCGACGATGACTTCGCAGCGTATGTCGTGGTCGGTGGCGTCGTTGTGCATGAAGGGTTGTCGGTCTCGTCGTTAGTCGGCGCGTTCGTCGAATGGAATTATATGAGGCCTCTCCGCCCAATGACTGTAGATGCTTGTTAGGATTCTCGCGTCTGTCCATTTTTGCAATGCCGCGCCCAGGCCAGACTTAAGTCCCGCCAGCCCTCTGGGCGCAGGTGGTCTAACGATGACCTTCTTTCCTCTTCCAAAAACCCCTCTTCCCCTTCGGGGAGGGGTTTGTCCCTCCCCCCACGCCCTCCCCTGGATTTGGACGGGGGGGGGGCCGCGAGGGGTTAGAGAGTCCAAGATCGGCTCCTGGGAGGGCAATTTTTTGACGCCCCTCACAAGGATCGTGGCCCCCGAGGGGGGCGGCCTCGATCGTGGCCCTCCCTCCTTTGATCGATGGCATCGAAAATGGCGCCAAGAGGCGCTCCAGGGCTCCCAAGAGGGCCCCAAGAGAGCCCAACGAGGGCTCCAAGAGGGTCCCAAGAGGGCCCCAAGAGGCACCCGAGAGGCCCCCGAGCGGCCTCAGAGAGCCCAAGGTCACCTCCAAGATGGCTCAGATAGCCCAAGCTGGCTCAAGACGACTCCCAAGATGCTCCAAACGGCCCCAAGACCGCTCCACGAAAGCCCCAAGAAGTGGTTTACCGGCTCCTGAGGGGGGAACTGAGTTGGGGACCCCCCCACCTGGTAATCGATGGCCTCCAAGATGATCCCAAGAAACCTTCCAGGGTTACCTAGTGAGTTCCAAGAGGGCCCCCCAAACTCCTAGAGAACACCAGCAGCAGTAGCAACCGCAATAATACCTCTAGATAGTTCCATGAATCCTCGTCCGCTCCCACGTGGCACCCAGGGATGGCCCGAAGGCCTTCCAGGGCCACCCCCTTGCTCGCTTTGTTTCCCTATATGAGTCTCTTCGTCCCTTTTCCCGCCAGCTCTGAAGGGCAAGGTTTCTGAATGGGCTGGTGTGGATACGCGAGGCATGAAAAATAAGTGAAATAATCTCTCGGTGAAGCCGGGTAAGTAAGCCACGGTGATGTGGCTATTGTGCCGTGTGCGCCCATCCTCTCTTGGTTGGGGCTGGTCTGTACTCGTGCCCGAGGTGTAGTGATGCGTGTGCGGGAAGCTTGTCGATATTGTTGTTATTGGCCTCGTCCTGCTTGTTTCTCCGTGTTTGAGCTCTGCACATGTGAGATGCGATTGGGCCGTGTTCGTTTGGGGTTACTGTGCGTTGTAATGGGAAAATCGGTCGTCCTCGTATATTGAGCAGTGGTAGAAGGTAGTCATTGCCGTCGTCCTCGTAGTGTTTGAAGGTTGTACAGTACTGCTGCTCAAGGTGTATATTCGGTTCATTAATCAGCTGGTCTTGTTGTCCCCTTTCACTTTACGTCATGTAAATCTCCATCGCTTCTGCGTATATGAGGCGTCGCTGAAGCGTAGTGTACGCGCGGAAAATGTATCAGGTGCTGTGGCTTGTTCGGAGTACGGGCTTTGTCATGTTGCGTGGCAAATACGATATGTAAGGCACCAGTGAGCGGCGCAAGTAATGACATCGCTTGGCTTGAATCTCGTTGCTGCAGATGTGGGTCTCTCGCGTGTAATGTGGATTGCAGGCTGCCCTAGGTAGATGTGATGCAGAGGCCGATCCATTTTGTACCTAGAGGCGCTCGAGCAGTGTGACGTCCGTGGTGGCAAGTAACTGGAGGCTGCAACGTCCATCGCTTCCGTGCAATTGATTGCGTTGAGAGGCCTGTAAACACGAGCTGAAATTCATGTCGTAATGGCGAATTGCCCGCTTGCCACTCCCTGGGGCATGCTTGCGAGGGCCATTCCAGGTGTGGGCGGGCAGAAACCGTGCCTTCTTGGGTTGTGGGCCGCACTTGGCTAGTGTGTGTCAAATGCTATGTGTGCTGCGTCGTATGCTGGTAGACGTATGCGATGAATCAACACATCTGGCGCGTCAACTGAAGTCCCGTGAACAAGCTTGCAACTCCTTCTGCCTGTGCGTAGGGCTACGCCTGGCAAGTATAGCAAATTATGTAGGACCCATCATTTCCGTGCAGCCGCATTGAAGGGAGAAGTCTGCAAGCATGATGCGAATCTGTAAGAATTGAACAAACATGACCGATCAGAAATGTGTATGCGAAACTAACTGTGTAATGCTCGTTGTTTCGTGGCGGGATGTGCAGCCCTCGTAAGTTGTTGTTTTGAATTTCCCCCTGTCCTCTCCCTGAAACATGCCCGTCAGGGCTCCCGTTCCAGGTGTGAGGCGGGCCGAAGTCGCGACATCTTGGGTTGTGTGCGTGCTGGGCTGGCATGTGTGTGGTCCTGCGTCGCGTGCTGCGTCATATGCTGGTAGACGTATACTCTGAATCCAAATCATTGACGCGACAGGTTACATTCAGGGGATTGAAATTCCTTCTGCCTCTGCATATCCAAACTGACAAATATGGGAAGCACCTCATTCAATATACGCTATAACTTTGGTCTCGTTATATTGTAACCAATGCGGCATGTGACGGTGGGCGTAAGCCTCTGGAGAAACTCTGCAAGCTTAATTCGCAAAGGCCCTGTATCTTAGCCAGGTACAAGTTGCCTTGCACAGAGCACCCCCTACCACTTTGTGTATGTGTGGTGGATTCCTTATGCCGTGCCTGAGGGTTGGCTTTAGCCTTTGGAGTAGGCGTGTGAACCAGATGTCTGCGTACGAGAGCTTCTTTGAGATCTTCTTCCAGGGCTGCTTTTAGGGTATGACGTGTATCGTAATCTTGCATGTCGACGAAAATGCTGTATGATCAACATGGCAATTCTGGCAATATGTTATCATCATGAACAATTTCCGCACAACAATCAAATTCAATTGAGAAGCCTGTAAGCATGATCAGCACATGTAGCAATTGAACACTAGTACTGTTCAGGAGAGAAAATGGAGAAGAAACTGTCTGGAAACAATGCGCGTCGGCTTGTAATAAGTTGTGCTGCGCCTGTGAGGTCGTTATTGTGAATTGCCCTCTGGGCTCTGCCTGAGGAATGCCCGTGAGGGCTCCAATTCCAGGTGTGAGGCGGGCCGGGGGTCGTGTCTTCTTGGATTGTGAGTCGTACTTGGCAGGCGTGTGTCAGATGCTACCTGTCCTGCGTCGCCAGACGGTAGACGTGCGCGATGAGTCGAAGCCTCTGGCGTGTCAACTGAAGTCCCCCCCGGCAGAAACTGGCAGCTCCTTCTGCCTATGCGTAGGGCCAAGGCCGACAAGTATAGCAATATATGTATGATCCATCATTTCCGCGCAGTCGAATTCAAGCGAGAAGCCTTTAGGCGTGGTCTGAATGAGGTAATTGAGCAATCATGCTCAATCAATAGAAAGAGTTGGTACGAAGCTGATTGTATAATGCTCGTCGTTTGGGGTGGGATGTGCTGCGCTTGTACTTGTAAGTTGCTGTGGTGAATTGCCCTTTGGCCTCTCCCTGAGGTATGCCCATTTGGGCTCCCATTCCAAGTGTGAGGCGGGCCGAAGTTGCTAACTTCTAAATGGTAGTCGTACTCGGCTGGTGTGTGTGTGTGTGGGGTGCTGCGTCATGCTGCGTCGTATGCTGATAGGCGTATACTCTGAATCCAAACAGCCGATGTGACAACTGCAAGCCAGGACATTGAAATTCCTTCTGCCTTTGCGTGGCAGGCGATTGGGTCAGTGGCCAAGTGTGTGCTTAAAATGGGCTGCTAGTCGGCTAGGTCGTGCGTCCGGTGCTGTGATGTGTTCGCATGTTCTGGCACGTGCTGGTGTAAGTATGGGTCCAGTGGTAGGTGGCCGCATATGTCCTCTTTTATATGTGTATATATATATATCTTTATTATTATGTTGTCTCCCCCCTGTTTCTCTCTCTCACTCTCTCTCTCTCTCTCTTCCAAATCGCGTTCGTGCTGCTGCCGAGCCTTCCGTAGTGCGGCTGCAGGGGTCTGTTCGTAGGTTGTAGCTGCCTGACGTTGGGATGCATGCTGCTGGGATGTGCATGTTGCAGGTGCATATGCTTCTGTTGTGTCTCCCTGTAATGGCACTTGCAATTCTCGGTCAGTGCGATGCCAGCAGTCTGGTTGGAGCCTTTGTCGGCTTGTTGAATGTACATTGGTCGAAGTCAGTGTAGTGTGTTCCGTTGGTCAATTGTCGAGGCTGCGGTGCTTGCCAGATCCTCGGGGCAGATGCGCGCCGTCTTGGTTATTTCTCCACTGGACTGGTCGTGGTGTCTGTATGTTTGGCAACCGCCAATATCAATATCATGTTCTGGATCCTTCTGTTGGCCAGTCGTGTCTTTTTGAGCTGCTCCTTCGGTGGGTGTCTCTGGCTGTCCGGATGTCCTCTGGTGGTTTACTGATTATGGCCGCTACTTCTCCTGGGGTGATAATATGAATCCATGCGTCGGTAACCTCTGCCGTGGCTAAGTCGGATTGTGAGTCAATGCTGTAGCCAATGCGGGTGTGGGTGTCGTTGAAAGTGTCTGTGTTGTTCTCTAGTGCTCCCTGCGTGGTTGTGCTTATGTGTAGCCATAACTGTGTCTGGTGCTCGTGTGGGTGCGTGCTGGCGGTAGTATTGGTTGCACCTAGCTACTCTATGCAGCAAACGAATGGGTAATCTTCGTCGTGCGTGGAATTGTTTGTGGCAGCGAAGGAGGCTGCCCCTCTCCGCTATGTGGGATCTGTCGTCTGGTTATGGGTGTTTTTTCGTGCGGCGAGCCCTCCGTTCGCCGAGCGGGCGAAATGTGTTTCCGCATTCGCAACAGATGCGTGCTGTTTGCTGCTGTGGTGGTGTTGGTGCTGCGTCGCTGCTGTCGTGGTCGAGCTGGTGCATGTGTAGTTGCTATCGTGTAGTGCGCAATCTGTCGCTGAAGTATATGTACTCGCTGCATTTGGCCCTACTTAGTTGCTGTAGAGCTTCGGTGCCTCGCGGGCATGCTCGGACCATCTTGCTACGTCCCATTTCTGTTGTGCGGGGTCGTTGCTCGTTGGTGTTGCTGCTCGCATTGAGGTCGAGTAGTCGCAGTGGGATGCGTGGTGCGTGTGGTACTTGTCTCGCTAAGTATTTGCGTCGTCGTGGTCGGAGCTCAGTCTGGTAGTCAGCTCTCTGTGCTACAACTAGAGTTCGTTGGTCTGTGATGCGAGCTGCTTGCTGTTGTGAGAAGTGTGTCTTTGTGGCACTTCGATGTGCTTGTGCTGTCGTAGTAGACGTGGGTGGGTCCCGAGCTTCTGCTTGGTAGAAGATGGCAATTGGTGACGGCTTCCGCCGAGCGTATCTTGATGTCTGTCCTGAGGTGGATGTTTTTGGAGTGCGTTGCCTTGGGTGATGCTAGTGCTGCTCTTTGTTTTGTAATATGGTGTGACGTGCGCCTGTGGTCGTGCATGCTGGGTTGACATGAGCGCCGAGGTAGTCGTGGGTGGGTGTGATAGTGATATGCTGATCCCATTTGGGGCAGTAGATGGTATGCGCTGATTGTGTGAGAAGTCTCTGCAGAGCTTGGTCAGTGCCTTTGCCCCTTAGCCTGTTAAGTGCATAGCGAATGCTGGCTTGCGCGGTCTGTTGTTTAGCTCGAATCCGTAGCTGGTGAGCACTGTGTGCGTCGTGGTTGCAAAGTCGGCCATGCAATGTTCCAAAAAGTCCATGTATCCGCAATGTGTCATTGTAAGCGCGCCGTCTACGAGTGCTGTGCCGGCTGCGTAATCGTCTTGCAATGTGTCTGTGGTTTGGTAGGTCGAGGGCAATCGTGCTGCGGGCCTGGTCTGACGTCTGCGGGCAATAGTGCTGCGGGCAATAATCGGATTGCGTAAGGTTGGTCTGATGTTGTCAGCCAAGTCGTTGCATGGTCTCCAGAATGAGAGGTTGTAGAATGCGTCTGCAATGCTGTTGCCTGCCTGGTCTTGCGCCTTTTGTGGGTTGTGCTGTAAGCTGGGAGCGCTTGCGCGTGAAGTGCGAGGCTCTGTGGGCCTCGATGACTTGGGCTGCCAAGGGTTTACCGCGTTGGTGTACTTCTGGCGTGCCAAGTTGGCTGGGTGCTGCTTCTGCTAGCGGTGTCAATGCCAATGGGAATTCCTTGTCCTGGTATGTTTTCCCGTGGTCGGGTTGTGTTGCGTGGCCGAACGCTGTCTCTCTGACTGCCGTGCAGAAGGCGGCAATGAGGTCGGTGTTATATCGCGTGGTGCTGGTCTTGTTTCTCTGGTTGTAGCTGGCGATGGGCGCGGCCGTGTGCGCTGCGGAAGACGTCGATCCACCTGGGAGTCATCCGCATTGCGCCGGTGGTCGTACTTTCGCGAGTAGCGGTGTAAGGCTCCGTCGGAGGTATATGGAATGTATTTTTGGGGTCTCTGATGCGAATCGTATTGATCGATATTGAGCTGCCTTGCTTGCTGTGCCATGGCCTCTGTGTAGCGGTGTTGCCGTGCCGTGCTTCCATGGCAGAGGTTCTTGTTGGGCGAGTGAGGCCTTGAAGGGCGCGTGTCTTGCTCTGCTCGCTGGTGCTGCTCTGAGCATGTCGTTCCTGGCCCTGCCATGTCGTGGTTGTTTGCGCCGCCTCAAATTCTTTATGGACGTTGTCGTCTTTGGAAGTGAGATCGCGTTATCCAACGTGACGGGTGCAATTGATGTATATGAGTGCTGTTGTAAAGTGTGCCGTCGTTGTCCGTGAGCGCGGCTTCTTCGCGTCGTGCAAAATGCCGTGTAAGTTCGTCACTTTCCTGTTCGTCGGTTTCCAGCATCTTCCCCAGTGAGTCTGTGAAGAATGGCGTGGCTTGGGCCATGGCTGCTCTCTTCCTGGTGACTGATCCGTAACGTAGTGCAACATTTGCGTGTTGCCATGCTGCTCTATGTTTCGTGCATGTCGTGGAAGCTCTGGAAATCGTTGGGTCGTGCTGTGATGTGGCTGGCACGGTTTTGCCTGAGTTGATGGGCCAATGGTGTTCTGGTTGCTGCTAGAAGCTGCCGTGCGGCTTGTTCTGCATCGTGATGTTGGTTGGCTGTGGCCGTGTTTAGTGCCAGATGAAGCTTGCGTATGTGCTGGTCGGTCGATCTTCCAATTTTTTACTGTGTCATGACGTCGTCGAGCTTATGTAGCATGGTGGTAGGACTGCTGTAGCATGTCCCGCGAAACGCATGAGCTTCATGGTCTCAGTGGTGATGTAGGCTTGTCGAGGTGTAAAGTCGCCTGTAGGGAGGCATACTGCTGCTGCGTGAATTGCTTTGGTGGTGCATTGGTGATGCTGGTTGGTATGCGTGTGGTAGCGGCTTTTTTTGTCGAGTAGGTTGGCAATGTTGGCCTGTCTGTTTGGGTCTTGCCTCTTCGCTGGATCATGATATGGAGGTGGTTGCTTCCTTCTTGCCTTGGTGTGTGGTCGCTGGTGCCCGATGGTGGGGCTGACTGGGTAGTGGCGTTGATGTTTTTGGCTTCTGAGTCGTGGTGGCGGCCAGCGTATAGGTCAATAGTGTATGGTAGCCAGTCGTTGGCAGTTGCAATGCAAGCATTTCTATACTTCGTCAGCTTGCCTTTGTTCTGTTTGGCCAGTGAGGGTGTAGGTGCGTGGCTTGCCACTGTGTGAGTGTATGCAAGGTCGTGGGCTGTCATCGTCAATCGCACTTGCGCCGCATTGTCGTCTTCGCCTGGTGGTCGATGTGTTGGTAGTGCTATGTTGCCAATGCCTGGCGAATTGTTGGTGTTGGTTCTTGCGTTGCAATCTGCAAATCTGGTTGTAGGTGGTCGTTTGTTGGCCGGGCTGTCGACTGCATCCCACCACCTGGTGGCGTGTCTGGTGTCGTGTCGTATATGAGGTGACTGCGCGACATGTATGATTTTGCTTATGAGTGATGCCCGTAGCTTCATCATGAGCAGTCGGTTGGAAGAGTGAAGTACTCTGGAGTGCTTCCATTTGAAGTCGAGCTGTCGCTTGGGTGTGGTTGCATGCGGTATTGCTGTGCTGACCAACAAGCTGCACCCTAAGCTGTAAGGGCGTTGACGGCATCTAAGTGTCGGCAGTGCTGAAGCCGCTTCGAGCTGTAATATCATTGATTCCCATGGTGTGAACCTTCTGCAGTCGTGCCTGTGCTCGTAATTGTTTCCCTCTTGTCATGTGATCGAGCGTATGCTTGTCGTGTTGTAGGTCGTCGCTTGTCGCATCTACATTCGCTCTCTGTGCGTTGTGAGTGGCAATCTGGAGGTGGACAATAATCGTCTCGTCTTCTGAGGTTGTGGGTGCTGCTTGTGGGCGTATGTCGGTGTTGACCTGCTCACCATCTGCCGTGATGAGTAGTGTAGGCTGGTGTGCTACGCGGGTCAAGTAATGAAGTCCGTTCCGCTGAGTCATAGGGTCGGCGTAGTGGTCGTTGGTTTGATCTATTTGGTGGATTGTCCACTCTCGGTGTTTATGATCTGCTAGTAGGTCTTGTACAGGTACGTTTGGTTGAAGAAATATTGGGTCAGTTGTGCTTGTTGCTTCGGTGTCAGAATTGAATGCTGCATGCTTTTTTGCTAGTGTGTCTGCAAGCTCATTCCATTGATAATCTTCGTGTCCATGAATGCGGTGTCTGGTTCTGGAATGTTGCTTGCGCGTTTCGTGGAACAATACTCGTGCTATCCTTGTGGTTGGATCGTCGCTGTTTTTTTCTATATGTTGGGGTACATTGATATCGTTGGATGAATCCATGTGTATTTGCTTTTGTAAGTGGGGTGGTTGCTGTGTGGCGTAGAGTATTGGCCAGATGATAGCTGCTGGCACCGCTTTTGTGCTGTCGAATTGCCCTGTGTCGATATCGCTGTGGATGCTGCTCTGGATGATGCCCGTGTAGTATCCGTGCATGCTTTGTTTGTGGTTGTCGTGCTTGAGCACTACGAATGCCCATGCCAATGCAGCCCGTGTCGTTAGGACGTTGCGTTCTGTTCGCGCCTCTTTGCCTGCGCCCGCCAATCCTAATTCGTTTGCGCTTTGCCTAGGTCGGCCTACGGCATGTTTCCGAAGTGAAAAGCGGCAGGCTTGCGCTTCACGTCTGGGCAACGTCAAAAAAAAGGAACAGGAGGAACAGGAGGAGGAGGAGGAGGAGGAGGAGGAGGAGGAGGAGGAGGAGGAGGAGGAGGGGGAGGAGAAGAGGAGGAGGAGGGAGGTGGTGGGGACCGAGGATTTTGTTCAATACGCCTTTACCTATACGCCTGGGGAGCTTTGGCAGCCCGCCTCCGGAGACCTCCAAAAGCCTTTGGGGGTACTTCGTGGTGGGGTGGTGGGTCGAAGAGATCGCGGAGGGGGCAAGGCGGACGAGGTGGCGAAAGATGGGGAGAGGCACCAAGAGGACGTGGAAGGGGCCGGGAGGACAAGCACGGGGGAGTGGTGTGGGCGAGGGGGATGGGTGAGAGGTATCGAACAGGACGAGGGGAGGGCACGGGAGGACGATGAATAAGGGGTGGAGGGAAGGAGGGGGGAGGGGGAGAAGGAAAGGGGGCGGGTGGAAAGGTAACGAGGAAGGAGGGACGGGGGCGAGTAGAGCAAAGAGGGAGGGGCCGAGGACGAAAAGTAGGCGAGTAAGACGAGGAGGGCAGGGTGGCCGTCGTCGTCGTCGTCGTCGTCGTCGTCGTCGTCGTCGCTGTCGCCGTCGTCGTCGCCGTCGCCGTCGCCGTCGTCGCCGTTTGGCGTCGTCGGCGTCGGCGGCATCGGCGGCGGCGAGCAGCGGCCGCCTCGCGCCGCGCCCGTCGAGCGGCAGGTCCACCAGCACGGGCTCCGGCAGCGGCTGCCCCGACGAGTCCTCGCGGGAGGGGGGCGGCCCGATCGCCGTCGGGAAGAGGGGGGAGGGCGGGGGAGGGGAGAATCAGTCCTCTGGGGAGGGTGGGGGGGGGGGCTGAGCGGGAGGGGAGAATCAGGGAGCAGGAGGCTGTAGGCTGGCGGGAGGAGGGGGGAGGAGACGACGGAGTGGGAGGAGGCTCGAGGATCACGGTCAGACGATGCCCCGATGAGGGGCGATCGCCAATCAGGGTCGCGCTGCTCCTCCTCGAGCTTCGGGGCTCGAGGCATTCGTGAGAAATTCTGCCATTTGACAGCGTTCCTGGGGCGCCTTCGTCGCCACGGCTGGGTCCGCCTCGGAGTCCTGGTCAGGACGCGCTTCGGGAAAGATCCGGGTCGAGTCTCGTCCGCCTCCAACTCATCCTCCTCGTCCTCGTCGTCCTCTTCTTACTTGTCATCTGCGTCTTCCTCGTTCTTTTCCCCTTACCCTCCTCTTTGTTATCCTTGCCTCTTATTTCCAACCATCCTGTGTTTGGTTCTCGTTTCGAATGCAGCTCTGCGGTCGCACGCCTTCTCCTTCCCCCCCCTGCCCTTCCTCCTCCCCCCTCTTCCTGCCTCCTCTTGCGCTGCTCCCTGGGTGGCTGCGAACTGTGCAAATGTCGCCACTTTCGTGGGCTCCTGGGCGGCGCGGCGGAGTCGGGGAGTAAACGGACCATTTGAAACCGCGCTTCTCCCTGGGTGGCTGCGACCTGTGCACCTGCCGCCACTTTCGTGGGCTCTTGGGAGGCACGGCGGAGTCGGTGAGTAAAATGATCATTTGAGACCTCGAAGCTCCCTGGGGGGCTGGGAACTGTGCAAATGTCGCCACTTTCGTAGACTTCTGGGGAGCACGGCGGAGTCGGCGAGTAAACGCGCCATTTGAGATCTCGAAGCTCCCTGGGTGACTGCGAATTCAAAAGTGTCGCCACTTTCGCGGACTCCTAGGAGGCACGGCGGAGCCGGCGAGTATACGGGCCATTTGAGATCTCGCAGCTCCCTGGGTGGCTGCGACCTGTGCACCTGTCGTGGGCTCCTGGGAGGCACGGCGGAGTCGAGTAAACGGACCATTTGAGACCTCGCAGCCCCGGGGGCTGGGCACTGTGCAAACGTCGCCACCTTCGTGGGATCCTGGGAGGCACGGCGGAGTCGGCGAGTAAAATGATCATTTGAGACCTCGAAGCTCCCTGGGGGGCTGGGAACTGTGCAAATGTCGCCACTTTCGTAGACTTCTGGGGAGCACGGCGGAGTCGGCGAGTAAACGCGCCATTTGAGATCTCGAAGCTCCCTGGGTGGCTGCGAATTCAAAAGTGTCGCCACTTTCGCGGACTCCTAGGAGGCACGGCGGAGCCGGCGAGTATACGGGCCATTTGAGATCTCGCAGCTCCCTGGGTGGCTGCGACCTGTGCACCTGTCGTGGGCTCCTGGGAGGCACGGCGGAGTCGAGTAAACGGACCATTTGAGACCTCGCAGCCCCGGGGGCTGGGCACTGTGCAAACGTCGCCACCTTCGTGGGATCCTGGGAGGCACGGCGGAGTCGGCGAGTAAAATGATCATTTGAGACCTCGAAGCTCCATGGGGGGCTGGGAACTGTGCAAATGTCGCCACTTTCGTGACTTCTGGGGAGCACGGCGGAGTCGGCGAGTAAACGCGCCATTTGAGATCTCGAAGCTCCCTGGGTGACTGCGAATTCAAAAGTGTCGCCACTTTCGCGGACTCCTAGGAGGCACGGCGGAGCCGGCGAGTATACGGGCCATTTGAGATCACCCTGGGTGGCTGCGACCTGTGCACCTGTCGTGGGCTCCTGGGAGGCACGGCGGAGTCGAGTAAACGGACCATTTGAGACCTCGCAGCCCCGGGGGCTGGGCACTGTGCAAACGTCGCCACCTTCGTGGGATCCTGGGAGGCACGGCGGAGTCGAGAAGTTAACGGACCATTTGAGACCTCGAAGCTCCTTGGGTGGCTACGACCTGTGCAAGTGTCGCCACTTTCGTGGGCTCTTGGGAGGCACGGCGGAGTCGGGGAGTAAACGGACCATTTGAGACCTCGAAACTCCCTGGGTGGCTGCAAACTTTGGAATTGTCGGCACGTTCGCTGGCTCCTGGGAAGTCCAGCGGAGTCGGGGGCCACGCGGACCCAACCGAGACCTCGCGACTCCCGCGAAGTGCGCAATTGTCGCCTTTGTCGTAGGCTCGTGGGGGGCAAGGCGGGGATAAGGGCAACGCAGATTGTGCATCTCTGGCGATGTGCTCTTTTGTGTGGAACGTTCATGCAAATCCGCCGACCCAGTCGGCGTGTGTGTGATGCTGTCGGTGTCGTCGTCGTCATCGTCGTCGTCGTCGTCGCCAGTCCCAAGGAGACCTAGAAACGAACAGAGAAAATAACTGTCATAGTTAAGTCGATTCCCTGCCGTTCTCCCCTCCCTGACTGGGGGGGTACGGGGGGGGTAGGGGAGGGGGTCCCGCGTCAGAATTCTCCTCCTCCTCCTTCTCCTCCTCCTCCTCTTTCTCCTTCTCCTCTTTCTCCTCTTTCTCCTCTTTCTCCTCCTCCTCCTCCGCCTCCTCCTCCTGCTTCCCCCCCTCCTCCTCCTATTCCTCCTCCTCCTCCTCCTCCTCCTCCTCCTCCTCCCCCTCCTCCTCCCCCTCTCCCTCCTCACCCTCTTCCTCCTCCGCATCCTCGTCGGTCTCCTCCTCCTCCTCCTTCCTCCTCCTCCTCCTCCTCCTCCTCCTCCTCCTCCCCCTCCTCCTCCTCCCCCTCCTTCCGCCCCATGTCCCGAGCTTGTGGCAAGGTCATCAGTTGGTCGTTGTCGTTGTCGTCGTGGTCGCCGTCGTCTCCATTCTGGGTCGGCAGCACCAGCCGTGAAGCCTTGATACTATTCGCCTCGCTTGCATAACAGAATATGAATACGTCTCGGGTAGTGGATTTTCCAACCCTTCTGCCTTGGGTTCTCGTTTTGAACATAGCATTGCGGTCGCGACCTTCATTCCCGACTCCCTCCTCCTGTCTTCCCTCCTGTCCTCCTCCCGCCTTCTCTATCCTGCCTTCTACCTGGCTTGTACCTTCCTGGCAGCCTGCCTCTTACCTCGCAGCCCTGCGAACATGTCGCCAGTTTCGACACGTTTTTGGGTGTCCAGCGGAGTGACGCCCCGCGCAAACCTAAAGGAGACCTCGCCGCCCCTGGGGGGCTGCAGTCTGCGGAACGGTCGCCAGTGTCGACAGCTGTTGGGGGTCCAGCGGAGCGACGCCCCAAACATACGTACACTCGATATCGCCATCCGATCAGCCGAGGGGTTGCTGGGGAGTCCAGACGGCCCGCGCAAACCTAAAGTAGACCTCGCCGTCCCTGGGGAACCTGCGATCTGCGAAACTGTTGCACTTGCGAAGGCTGCGGTGGGCTCCAGCGGAGTGGCGCCCCACGCAAACGTAAGTTAAACCTCGCCGTCCGTGGGGGCTGCGATCTGCGAAACTGTCGCCACGTTTGGGGGGTGCTGGGGGGTCCAGCCGAGTGACGCCCCACGCAGACCTGAACAAGACCTCGCCGTCCCTGGAGGGCTGCGATATGCGAAACTGTCGTCACTTTCGAAAAGGTATTAGGGGGTCCAGCGGAATGACGGCCCACTCAAACCTAAAAGGGATCTCGCCATTCCTGGGGGGCCTGCGATCTGCGGAATCGTCGCCACTTTTAATCGCTGCTGGGGGGTCCCAAATAGTGATGTCCTACGCGGATTTAGAATATCCTTGGTTTCCTTCCCCGCGGAAGACCTGGCGGCGCGCCTGCGGGCGTTCAGCTCCCGCGCAGCACGGTGCAAGAAAGAAGCGGAGAACCTGGTCGGCGAGGTCGGCCTCGTTCGATTCTTGCACTGACTGTGAACAGCTGGTCCTTTGTAGCGCCAAAACGAGAGATGGCGCGTGCCGCTCTGCTTGTCCAGACTGCCGCTGGGAAATGATCGCCACCCTCGTTCCTCATCCGGCTTGTTTTGTTCTCTCTCTCTCTCTCTCTTACTACTTCGCCGTCTCACTGCTGCTGTCGCATTACTTTTTCGGCCCCTCTTCCGTTTTTGTTCGGCCCCTAGTTCCCCCCCACTTTCTCTTCGAGCCTGGGGCCTCAGTGTTCGTCCTTTTTGCTGTCCTGTGAGTCGCACGGCGCGCGCGCTTCCCATGTAGCTTGCGCAACCAATGACAGATCCTGCGTTGCCATCTGCCAGACTATTATGGACCAGCTCCTCTTGTCACTTAGTGCACATGGGTTGCACCGCAGGTAATCTTCATGTACTCCTGTATTATCTCCAATTCTTCATTCTGCGCCACGTCTTTCGTTTACTCATCTGCATCATCATTATCCTCATCGTCTTTGTCCTCCTCCTTCTCCGCGTCCGTGTCTGCTCCTCATCACTGTGCCGCCCTCGTCCTGTTTCTCGTCTTCCTCGACCTGCTCGTCTTCCTCGTCCTGCTCGTGCTCCTCCCCCTCCTCCACCTCCTGCTCCTCCCTTTGCCCTCCTCCCTCTACTCCTGCCCGAGCTCCCGCCCCCACTGTTCATCCTCCTCCTGCGCCCTGCCCTGCCCTGCGCTCCGGCTCCTGCTCCTCTTCCTGCTCCAGCTCCTGCTCCTGTATCCCCCGCATCCTGGTCCTGGTCCTGGTCGTCGTCGTCGTCGTCGTTGTCGTCGTCGTCGTCGTCGTCGTCCACGCATTCCCCTTCCTCCTTCTCCAAATGCTCCTTCTCCTCGTGCGCCTCCCCTGCCTCGTTGTCGCCGGCCACTCCCACTCCTCGTCCTCCTGCTCCTCCTCTTCCTCCTCCTCCTCCTCCTCCTCCTCCTGCTCCCCCCCCTCCTCGTCCTTCCCATCCCCGACCTGCTCATTCTCCTTCATCTCTGCTGCTGCTCATTCTCCTTCATCTCCTCATCTCTTCACACGCATTCTTCTCACCCCGCTGCATCACAACCGATGCGCGCAAACATACGGGAACGCAACACGCGCTGATCACGCACGAGGGGCCGTCGATTCAAGTCGCCCCGCTGGGCTCACATGCAACGCGCGCGTGAAAGCAGCAATAGGCTAAAAGGGGTTCCGATGACACAGCGAAAGTGTAGCCTCCCAGGCTAGTCAAGCGTTACAACTGAATATCAATTGTTTGAGTAAGCTCAATCACGGACATCGCCATTAGATAATCGATCCAGACTGTCGAGTCCAACAACTGCCCCACAGTACGAAAACGTGCCCTGACTGACTTTGGCGCCTCGCCAAAAATCCTGATCTCTCCCGCTGCGGGCTGCGGCTATGGAGACAGGAAGGGCTACGGGAGGCAAGGGATGACGAGCGTGAGGGAGGGATATTCAGGGGAGAGCAGGGAGAGGAGGCGAGGGGTGGCGATGGGGGAGGGGAGGGAGTTGAGATCAACGCGGGAGGAAGGAATGGGACAATGAGGAACAGCAGCAGGATTGTGTTCCTGCGCTGTGGGGAGGAGGAGAAGGACAAGGGGGATAATGATAAGACGGCGGAGGAGAAGGAGAAGGAGGAGGAGTAGCAGCAGCAGGAAGGCCGACGAGGGGAGATCACGACGGCGAACACAAAAACGATGATGACGACGACGTCGAGGACGAGCATGACGATGAGGACAAGGAGGACCAAGAGAACGCGGCTACCGCCGACAAGGAGGACGAAGAGACGAGCCCTGCGAATCTGACAACAAGCGCGAGAGGAAGATGAGGACGGCGAAGATGACGACGAGCACACCGAGGACGGCAATAACAGCGACGAGGATGAGGAGGCGGAGGA
>CAUYUJ010015971.1:473331-475831 GCA_963575745.1 Prorocentrum cordatum
GCCTGCAAGAACAACCACGGAAGGAAGTAATGTGGTTTGGCTGCGTGTCTCACGGTCTCACGCTATTTAAAGCACCTGTACCTTTGCCTGCTCCTCATCATCCCCGCCTTCATCTCCTTCCTCCTCCTCCTCACCATGGCGTCATGACTCCGCTCAAAACTGGTACCCAGGGTTAACCCTGGTAAAGTTTACATCCTAGGTCAATTTTCGGCGGCCCCAACGCCTGGGAAGGGCCCCCCCTGAAACTGATAATGGCGAAGCCATCTTGGAACCTCATCCCTCCTGGTTCCACCTCCGTCTCCTCCTCCTTCTCCTCCTCCTCCTCCTCCTTTCCTTGAACGCTGAAAGCTGGCGGCATCGGGGTCCGATCCGAACGCTGCCATCCCTCCCCATCCGTCGCGAGGGGGAGTTGAACAAACTAGGATATCTGTAAGATAAGTTCCTAGAGGGGAGGGAGGGGGGGAGAGGAACGACAGGACGGCGGTGACGACCCTGCGAATAAATCCGCTGGCCCCCTTGTGGGGCCACCAGGCCGTAGGACGAAGGTTTGCTGTTCCCTGCGCCAGCTCCAGTTTCCATTGTTACAATTCTGCTTCTTGCTGCTTACCGTTCCTTGTTGATGGACCGCGCGAGGGGGGGGGAGCCGAGAAGGAACCTATTTACCACGCCCGAATCGGGTGCTCTGAATTCCTGGGGGGGGGCGTGGGACACGTACAAATATATGACATTCGCGCCCCCGGAGCCGTAAGCCCTCGTAAATTACTCGATATTCGCGTCCCCGAGGCCATACACCCTAGCGAATTATACAATATTCGCGTCCCCGAAGCCATAAACACTCGCAACATACGCTGTATTCGTGCCCCCGAAGCCATCAACCATCGTACATTGCGTAATGCTTGCGTCCCCGAGGCTACAAACGTTCGTACATCACTCCGTATTCGCGTCCCCGAAGCCATGCACCCTGGTAAATTACGTAAGACTTGCGTCTCCGAAGCCATAAACCTGCGTAGATGACGCAATCTTTGCGACCCCGAGACCATAAACTTTGTACATTATGCAACATTCGCGTCTCCGAAGCTATAAACCAGCGTGAATTACACAATATGTGCGATCCCGAAGCCATAAACCCTTGTAAATTACGCGCTATTCGCGTATCCGAAGCCATAAGCCCTTTGAAATGCAACACCGAATTCAACAAGATCAGCAGAATCTCAATTTTTCTTGCCGATTACTCATTGTCTTCGCGTGAAGTCCCGACGCTGCTTCACGGCGGCGCCAAGGCCTCATGGTTTCGCTCTTGCATTGCCCATTATCCGGATTGAGGGGGGCCGGCGGCAGGGGGCGAAGCCCTTACGGATATTGACGGGAGGGAAGGGGAGGGGGAAAGGGAGTGTTACAGCTGCGGTGGACTCGGTGGTCCACGGCCCCCTGGCCATCGCCTTGGAGGCCCGTGCCGATTCGGCCGTGTGTCCTCCCACCCCCATGCGAACTTCATCCGAACCGCCCATATCCATCCTCCTCCTCCACCTTCTCCTCCTCCTCGTCCATCCCTTCTCCTTATAAATGACACCTCCATGTCGCAACCCGAGACGTGGCGGTAGGGCGGACGGGGGGGCATTTCGTCTGAGACCTCCTCACAATTTGTTATCCTTGACGTTTGAAGTTTGCAACACTTTCTCGGATGGAGTGCGGGCCGTTTTCAAAATGTGGCTCTCGCCTTAGCGCTGCGCACGTTCGTCGCTAAAATTTGTAAAGGTTTCATGGGTGGAGGGCGGCACCTCTTCACATTGTGGCTCTCGCCTTAACGCCGCGCGCATTCGTCTTAAACGTGTGCAGTAATTTCAACGATGAAGGGCGGTCCTTTTTCAAAACGTGGCTCTCGCATTAGCGCCGCGCGCACTCGTCTTAAACTCTTGCGAGAGTTTGGCGGATGGAGGGCGGTACCTTTTCCAAAGGTGGCTCTCGCCTTAGCGCCACGCGCATTCGTCGTAAGAGGTTACAGCAACTTTAAGGATGTTTATGGTTGTCGTCCCAAATATGGTGCTTGGGCACTGGGCACGATGTAGGACTGTCAGGGCGCAACAATTACTTTTGTTCTGGTGTTCTGGCACGATTCAGGATCGTCCGGACGCAACAGTAACTTTGATTCGCGGCGTTGAACTCCCAGGAATGGTGTTCTGGCACGGTTCAGGATTTCCAGATGGTTGTTAAAACACGGGGCACTTCCCTCAGTGGAAATGCAGGAGCCTATGTAGAAGGAACTTGGAGGGAGGGTTTATGGCCATATCGTTGATGAGCCTGGGGTCTACACTGGTCCTCGTCCTCCTCCCCCTCATTCCTCCCCCTGCCCGGGAGGAATGGGCGCCTGCTCGAAGCTCTGGAAGCGCAACACCAGATTGGTGACACCGAGGCCGCTGCCGGGGAGCACGGTCTGATCTGGCGCCTCCGGCGACAAGTCCGGGGCCGAGGGGAGGTGCAATAACAAAAGTACAACCAACAG
>CAUYUJ010015971.1:480831-510831 GCA_963575745.1 Prorocentrum cordatum
AAAAGAACTCCCCCTGGGGCTTCGGCCCGTCCCGCTGGGGTGCCGGGAGGATTGCCCAGGACCTCAATTCCGGAAAAAATCCTCCAAGATGGCCCAAGATGGCCTCCAAGATGGCCACGTTGGCCCCAAGATGGCCTCCAAGTCCGCCCAAGATGGTCCAAGACGGCCCCCAAGATGGCCCAAGAGAGTCCAAGATACCTCCACGTTCGCCCAAGAGGCCTCCAAGACGGCCCAAGACGACCCAAGAGGCCTCCAAGAGGTCCTCAAGGAGGGCCCGAAGAGGCCAAGATCATTGATTTTCCCTAGGGTTTTGAAGGACATTTGCATTTGCTTCTTTTCGGCCTTCCGACGGCTCAAGACGGCCCAAGAGGCCCCCAAGATCGCTCCAAGATCGCCCAAGAGGCCTCCAAGATGGCCCCATGACGGCCCATGCCGCCCCAAAGACCGCCCCAAGAGGGCCCGAAGACGGCCCAAGAGGCCTCCAAGACGCCCAAAATGGCCTCCAAGACGGCCCCGAAGCGCCCCAAGAGGGCCCCAAGCCCGTTCAGAGAGGCCCCAAAGACTGCTCCCGACGGCGTCAGACGGGCCAGGAGCCCACCAAGATGGCCGAAGTTGGCTCGAAGCTGGCCCAAGACGGCCCAAGAGGCCTCCAAGAGGGCCTCCAGGACGGCAAGAAAAGGCCCAAAACACTGATTTTCCGCATGTTTTTGCATAATTTTGGCATGTACTTCTTTTCGGCCTTCCGACGGCCCGAGACGGCCCAAGAGCACCCACAGATCGCCCAAATATCGCCTAATAGGCCTCCCAAATGGCCCCAGAACGGCCCAAGAGGCCCCCAAGACGACCCCAAGAGGCCCCCAAGACGGCCCAGGAGGCCTTTAAGACGCCCAAGATGGCCTCCAAAACGGCCCTGGAGCATTCCAAGAGAGCCCCAAGTCGGCCCAGAGAGGCGCGCCAAACGGCTTCCGACGGCGTCAGACGCCAGGAGCCCACCAAGATAGCCGAAGTTGGTTCGAAGCTGGCCCAAGACGGCCCAAGAGGCCTCCAAGAGGGCCTCCAGGAAGGCCCGAAAAGGCCAAACTCATGGTTTTCCCCTGAGGTTTTGCAGGATTGGTGGCACTTGCATTTTTGTCGGCCTTTCGACGACCCGAGACGGCCCAAGTACCCCCAAAGATCGCCCAAGAGGCCCAAGAGGCCCAAGACGGCCCCAAGAGGCCCCCAAGACGGCCCAAGAGGCCTCCACGACGCTCAAGAGGGCCTTCAAGACGGCCCAAGAGCCCTCCAATACGTCCTCCAAGAAGGCCCGAAAGGGTCAACATGGCCTCCAGACGGCCAAGATGACCTTCCAGATGCCCACGTGTTCCCCGAAGGCTTTCCAAACCGATTCGGGGATGGCAGGTCTGGCCTCAACGTTCGGCCACATAGGCGGCCCCAAAAAGACAGGGGGCGGCGGTGATTCGCCGTAGGCATCTTCGATCAGCCGTCCCCTGTTGGCTTGCCACAAGGGTGCCCGGCGTGCTAGACCCTTTCGGTTTTGGTTTTGGTTCTTTTTCCAATAGAGCTCTCCCTGGGGCTTCGGCCCGTCCCGCCGGCCACCTGGAAAGATCTTCCAGCTTGCCCAGAGGTGGTTGCCAAGGGTTTTCCCTGCTCCAGACGGCTCCAAGACGGCCCAAGATGGCCTCCAAGACACCTCCAAGACGGCCAACATGGCCTCCAAGACGGTTCGGATGGCCCCAAGATGCCTCAAAGATGGCCCAAGATGCCTCCAAGACGGCCTAAGATAGCCTCAAGATGGTTCAAGACGGCCCAAGAGGCCCCCAAGAGCCCCCCCAAGACGCCCCCAAGAGGTCCTCAAGGAGAGCCCGAAGAGGCCAACATCATTTGTTTTCCTAGGGTTTTTGAAGGATTTTGGCGCTTGCTTCTTTTCGACCTTCCGAAGACCTCAAGACGGCCCAAGAGGCCCCCAAGATCGCCCCAAGATCAAACCACGAGGCCTCCGAGATGGCCCCATGACGGCCCAAGAAGCCCCCAAGAAGGCCCCAAGAGGGCCCCAAGACGTCCCAAGAGGCCTCCAAGACGGCCAAGCTGGCCTCCAAGACGGACCGAAGCGCCCCAAGAGGGCCCCAAGTCGGTTCAGAGAGGCCCTCAAGACGGCTCCCGACGGCGTCAGACGGGCCAGGAACGCCATACGACGGCCCAAGAAGCCACCGAGAAGCCCCAAAATGACCCCATGAGGCCCTCAAGAGGCCCCAAGAGAGCCCAAGACAGCCCCAACATGGTCTCCAAGACGGTCCCAAGATGGCCCAAGCGAGCCCAAGAGTGCCTCAAGAAGCTCCGAAGAGGCATCCTCCCCCTTCTCCTTTTTCCTTCTTCTCCTCCTCCTCCCCTTCCTCCCCCCCGCGTTCCCCGAAACCTTGCCAAACCGACTCGGGGAACACATGGTCCGATAGCTTGGCCAAGGTCTAGCCCAGCTGTCGGACACATAGGCGCTTCCACACGGGCAGGGTGCGGCGGTGATTTGCCGTAGGCGTCTTCGATTAGCTATTTTCTCTCTGCAGGCCAGGGTGTCCCAGACGACCTTGATCCCCGAAGTGATCATATTGCGTAATGCGCAATCAAGAAGGCGGACTTCGTGCATAGGACGAGGGAGAGAAGGGGGAGGAGGGAGTGGATGAACAGGAGGATGAGGGAAGGAGGAGGGGGAGGGAGAGAAGCAAGAGTAGGAGGAGCAGGAAGACCAGGGTAAGGCGGATGAGGGGATCTGATCTGGACGGTAACGACGAGGAAGAATCGGATCCAGAAATGTGGCCCACAATGGGGCGAGAGCGCAACTATCAACGACGGAAGCAAAGCGCAGATCCTGAAATTCGGCCAACGACGCTGCAGCGAGAGCCACAGGTTTGAAGGACCGAACACGGGCCGATCGAACAAGACAGATGATATACTCGAGATATGCCCCCCCCAACAGTGGACAGTATCAGAGGAGAGTGGAGAGTAGTATTCATAGTGTGTAGAACGGACAAGGGAGACAACTACTAATGTTTAGGAGAGGAATTACAACGTGTAGGATACTGAAGGGGGATGTATGGGGAGGAAGGAGGGGAAGGGGGAGGCGGAGGAGGTTGCTGCTCTTCCTCCTCCTGCCTCCTCTTCCCTCCCCCTCCTCCCCCTGACGGACTGGGACACATGGGAATGGTAGGAGGCGAAGCAAGTTCGAAGATCAGCCCTCTATCACTGTTGACTAGCAGTTGGACGGGCGGGTGACTTCGTGCACTTTCGGGTCCGTCTGGCCCGCTTTTTCCTCCTAGTCACCCCACATCTTCTGGACGAGTTCTCAGAAGCGCGAGAACTTCTGTCGGGCCTGGCTCTCCGGGTGGTGGTGGCTGCGGGCACGGACAGGCACCGCTACTTAGTAACAGTCGCCAACGTAATCCCATGCCTCTCCCCTACCCCCTCTCTGCCGCTCCCCCCCCTTCTCCTCCTCCTCCTCCTCCTCCTCCTCCTCCTCCTCCTCCTCCTCCTCCTCCTCCTCCTCCCCCTAACGTTGCCCTTGACCTCCCCCCCCTCCTGTGCGCTCCCCTGGACGCATGAAAGAAACGGCACGCCTCTGCGACGGCGAGCATCTGGGGCCGCGCGCAGGCGCAGCCTGTGGCGGCCCATGCCGTCCAGCGGCGGCGGGGGCCGCGAGAGCCAACAGGGGCTCCCAACTTCGCGCTTCGCGCTGCGTGAAGCGCGAATAACTTCGCGCTCTCGCGCCGCCTCCCGGGGGAGAAGTGGAGGCTGAGGAGGAGTCGGAGCCGAACCACGAAGCGCGAACAACTTCGCGCCCTCGAGGGCGCCCTTGGCCAAGGGGGGGCGCACTCGGCGCACTGCCAGCGCTCGGATGCAGTCGTCGTGGTGCCACTCAGAACGCCCGACGAAGGAGGAGGAGGAGGAGGAGGAGGAGGAGGAGGAGGAGGAGGAGGAGGGGGAGGGGGAGGAGGGGGAGGGGGAGGGGGAGGGGGAGGGGAAGGGGAGGAGGAGGAGAAGGAGGAGGAGGAGGAGGAGGAGGAGGAGGAGGAGGAGGAGGAGGAGGAGGAGGAAGAGAGGAGCAGAACGGCCTCTCCAGACCCTGGCCGCGACCAGGCACCCCGACCTGGATCCAACGAGCGGCCTACGAGCCCGAGCCCCCTCCCGGGTCCACCGTGGCCCTTGCGTCCGCGGCTTGGCCGTGCGGGATCGGCAGAGAGGGGAGCCGCCCGCCTCCACGGAGGCGGCGGAGGCGGTCCGAGGCCGTCCTCGGCAGTGCCCCGGCCAGAGCCACCGCTCTCGCGCTCCCAGTGCGTCGGGCGGGAGGCTCTGGCCCAGCCGGGCCGTTTCCAGATCAGCGCCTGGCGCTGCGGCATCTTGTTCAAATCCTGCTGGATGTCGCTCTCCAGGCGGCCCTTCGGCGATGCTCCGGGGCTCGCCTCTGCGTCCCTCGCGTCCACGGGGCGGAGCAGAGCTGGGCGGGTGTCCCTGCTCTGCGCGGTGGGTGCTCGCGTGGGACTGTCTGGCAATGTATTCAGACGCCGCGCCCTCGACACTCAGGAATTACGCTCTCGCTGTGGGTTCCTTACGAGTTATTTGGGAATCGAGCTATCGCTCGAGACTTCCTCGCGATTCATGCGCGACGCACGCTTCAACAACCCGCCTGCCCCTTGTCCCTTCCTTCCATCCGTCCTCTGATCCCCTGCCTTCGGGGCTGCACGAAATACGCGTTGCAGGTATGTAAGACAGATGTACCCCTAAAGGGGTGCGATGGAAGACGAAGAAGGCGGGTATCGAGGGTTTTGGATATACGTGCTGATTGGCACTCGAGCACATAAGAACGAACAACCTTAAACTGTTTGTTGTAATTGCTGTTGTTGTTGTTGTTCTTGTTGCTGCTGTCGTCGTCCCGCGAACCGCCCAACGACCCACCCGCGGCCCGTTGGGCCCGCGACCCACCCGCTCCGCGACACACCCGCGCCGCGACCCCCACGCGACAAACCCTCGCCGTAACTCGCCCGCGACCCGCCCACACCGCGATCCACTCAAACTGATTGTTGATATCAAACCTGATTGGCGCCGCGGCGGGTGATTTACATTGTGCTATTCAGCCCGCAGGGCCCGCCGACGACACGCCCTGGGACCCACTCGCATCGATTTGAACCGCAAACTTGGCGTATGCGGTGGACCCACAGTACTTCAAGAGTGTTCGCCTGCGGCGGGCTTGTCGTGCAACGGGGCTTCAAAAACGGCAGGTGTCTACGGAGGGCTTCTCCGCACGAACTTTCGAGCCTCGCAGACTGCCGGCAACCCGCCCTCGCCCCTCGCCCTTGCCCGCAGCTGCAGGGGCCGTGATGATTTGGGCCGCGGGCCCGCACAGCCGTGCCCGCAACCCGCACGCGCGTCCGCAGCCTGGCATCACATTTCGGGCCGCAGGCACCCGCAGCCTCGCCCGCAACCGTATCCGCAGCCAGGCCGGCCAAGCCTTCTGGGCTGGGGTCACCTGCACTCGCAGCCGCAGCCGCGCGCGCAACCGCACCCGCAACGCACACAACCGGGCAACACTCGATGTGGGCCGCGGGCACCCGTAACCGCGTCCACTACAGTCAACCCGGATAGTAAGGATGCGCGATAAGGATGCAAGGGCCGTGGACGCCCATTACGAAGCGTTTCGAGCGGGGCGCGGCCAACGAAAGTGTCCACGGATGGACCCAGGAGGCAAGGATGCAAGGGTACCCTTGGGAAGGATGCCTATCCTTACTATGCGGGTCGACTGTAATGCATCCGCTAGCGCAGCTGGCCAACAATTTTCGTGCCGCATACACCCGCATGCACATCCGCAGCCGCGCGCTGCTCACCTTCGATCCTCACCGTCATCACTATCATCGCCATCGGCGTATCGTCATATCCCTCCACGCCCGTACCCGCGGCACCATTGTCGTCACCATCACCATTGCCATCGCCGCCGTCGCTTCCACAAGGGTCACTCCCATCATAAGCATGTCTACTATCTTCATTGTTCTTCGTTGCCGCTGTAAGCGGCACTTGGGCTTTGTCAGCGGATCTCCGCGGAGACAATGCAGCGGGAATCCGCATTCCACGCTGCTGCCTTTGATTATTGGTGAAGCCGCCGTGCAACTGTCCTTCTCTCCCTCCCCCCTCCTCCCCTCCCGTCGATGACGCGAAAAAAAAACACGACTTCGACGCCGAAGAAGACATGGTCGCCGACGCGGATGCCGACGATGACACGAACGACGACGCGGACGACAACGACGACGACGCCGATGACGATCGTGGCGAGGGGCGCGCGTCCTGTCCGCGGCTGTCAGGGCACGTGCGCAGCCAGCCAGCAGCTTCCAGGGCTCGAGGCTGGGCCGGCCAGCGAGGGACGGCGGGGGGACGACGAAGGGGAGGGCGAGGAGGAGGAGGGCTCCGCCCACTGCAGCTCCTCCTCCTCCTCCTCCTCCTGCTCCTCGTCTTCGTCCTCCTCTTCGTCAACATCATCAACACCATCGTCATCACCACCACCATACGCACACTCGTCATTATCGCTATCACGTCTACCATCACCGTCATCACCGTCGTTATCATTACCATCGTGGCCGTTCTCCCCCGCATAATCCTCGTCACCGACATGATTTACATCATGAATCATGCCCATCCCCCTCCTACACTACCCCTTCATCTCCCCATCCTCTTCCCCTCCTATCCACCTCGTCCTCTCCCGTCCGCTTCGCCGTCGCCGTTGTCCTCCCCCAGCGAGGAGCCTATTCTCCCTCCTTCTCTTCCACCTCCTCCTCCTCGTCCTCCTCCTCGTCCTCCTCCCCTTCCTCCCCCTCAACCACCTCTCCTCTCCTCTCCGCTTCCTCCTTTTCCTCCTCCTCCTCTTCCTCCTGCTCCTCCGTCTTCTGTCCTCCTCTGTCGTCATTCTCTTCCCCCTCCACCTGCTTCGGCCCGCTCCCCCAATAAGTACGCAGGAACGGGAGGGACGGTGGAGGATAAAGAGGAAGCGGTGGAGGAGGAGGCGGAGGAGGTTGTGGAAATGCGGAACTTCCGAGGCCTCTCGAGACCAAGAGAATGGAAACCACATCCCACACTCTCGATCCTCGGCCATCGAGGAGGAAGAAAAGGAATTTATCCAAACGCGACTGCATGCGTGCGCGGCGACACGACAAACCCAAATACACCCCGACAAGAAACACATGGGCCCGAACACCTTCCGCACGGGAGTGCCAGCGGGCAGGGGCACGAAACCAAGGCCCCTCGGTGTGCTCGTCCTCCACCGCCAGAGCGTCGCACAGGGCGTCGAGGACGAACTCGCCGAATGGCCGCGGCTTCAGCTGCCCCCGCTTGGCGGCCTGCAGCGGCAGGCCCGCGCGAGGGTGGGAGCCCGCCCCACCGCGGTAAGGGAACGCCAGCAGCTGCGCATTCGAGCTCGAATGGCCTCCGCAACGGGCGGAGAAACCAAACCACCTCACGGTCCATACCAGATGGCCTCCTCCAAGGGCGCACTCGGCAAGGGCAAAGGCGTCGCTTGCACGCGCGACGCGGAAGCAACGGGCGCATCTGAAGCCCGTGTCACACGGCGCGGGCTCATGTGGGCCAAGCGGCGGCACCGTGTCCGCCGTCAAGGCAAAGATCCGTCCCCGCTGCTTCGCACCCCGCAGGTGGCCGTGTCTCGGCACAGCCTGCGCCCCGTGGCCTGCGTGGTGCGGGCCAGGAACCTCGCCGCTCAAGCGGCGAGGTTGGAAGTGCGCGTGACGCGCCCGCGCGCGCGCGCCCTGGTCGGCAAAGTGATTGCCCCAGCGTTCGGCAGCGCCCCGCTCAACGTCGCCATCCTGGCAGCGGCGGGCGCGGCCTTTAACCTTGATGCCTCGACCCCCCCAGTCGTCCACCCGATCCCAAACCCGCTTCCGCAAGTCGGCGGCCTCGCATTGTGCGCCCGTAACCTCAGCTCGGCCGCCCGCTAAGCTCGAGACTACCCAATCGCAGTCGGACCAGAGGCGGGAGGGCCAGAGCGAAACGTGCGTGCGATACATCAGCAGGACGAGCGCCTCGGCCACGTCGGAAGCCTGGTGCGGGCCAGGCAGACGGCCGCGCAAGGGCTACGGGAGGGCGCCCGTCTCGTCTGCCTGCGCGACACCCCGCCCTGCGCGGCGGGGGCGTGCATCGCGCTGTGCAGGTGCCATGCGTGAGCCGTCGCCGAAGGCCTCGACTTCTCGGGCGCCGTCAGCAGGCCGCTCGAGCGACGAGGAGGGGGGCGGTGCCTCCAGAGAGCCCAGGTGGAACGCTCCCCTAGGTCGGAGCGGAGGGAGGGGGGGGGGGGGGCGTAGTTCCGAACGTCGTCCCAGGTGGCGGCGCACTGGCCCGAGACCCAAGCAGAAACAACTATCAAGGCACGCGCCGTCCTGGCCGCGCACGAGGCAAGTCGGGTCGGTCGCGGGACCATGCCGATGTTTCCGAGCCTGATCCCCAATTCCATTCTACACAAAAGCGCGGAAACAAGCCTGATGCTGCGGAATCTAGTCGGTGCCCCGAGCCCCGGCGCAGAGGCGGCGGAGGGGGGGAGGTGGGGGCGATGGGGGGGGCCCGATATGAACTCGCTCTGCCGCTGTGCTCGGTCCAGCAGCCAATCTTCAATGAGCTGGCGCGCTGAGTGCCAGACAGTGCGGGGGCACACCGCAGGGAGGTCTAACTGATGGCCGTCCTGGGTAACGAGAGCGCGCGCCACAGGGCCGAGCTTCCACCCGATCCCACGGCAGCAGGCGACAACAACAGAGATCGGGCCGCGGACCAGGGCCCAGCCGCTTTTTTAAACCAGGGTGCTCCGAGAAAAAACAGAATCCACGACGAAAAGCAACCTCGCAATCGAATCCCAGGGGGTCCAGGAGGTCCACGCCGCCTGGGCCAACGCGTGAATCGGTCCCGCGGTGCAGGCGACAGCGGGCCCGACAGGCCAGGGAGCAGCCAGCGAGAGATGGAGGTCGAGGGAGAACAGTATGAACGACAAGGGCCGAGTGCGCCGCGCGGCGCATCGGCTCGATCCCACTCCGCGCCCGTCCCGCCTCCCCGTCCCCCCGCGTCCCCGCTTTGGTCAGTCCACGGCTGACCAGCTGGCGAAAATTCCCTCGGGCCGATCTGAACACGCGGATGCGTGCCGCGCGACTCACGACCGTCGCGGCGCGCTTGGCCCGCGTGGCCACCCCAGAGCGCCTGCCGCGGCCGGAGTCCACGCCCAGGTTTCGCGCCGACCTGCGCGGCTTCCCCCGCAGCGCCGCGCGGCGCCGCATGACCTCGCGGCCCCGGGCGGCGTCGCTGGCGAGCACCGCGCCCTTGCCGTCGTTGGCCGCGAGGCCGTCCGCGATCAGGCCGCGGCGCAGCTTGGCGTGGGCCGAGCCGACGTGAGCGGGCGCCCGCTTGGTCAAGCCTGTCTTGCCAAGCTGGACATCGTCCACCATATTGCCGAGGTCCACCGTGCCAAGCGGGGTCGTCGAGCCGCGGGTCAAGGAGGATGCTCGTGCAGAAGTGCGCGAAGCTGCTTCCCGCGGCGCAAAGCAGGATGAGGACCCGCAGCAGCACCGTGTTGAAGCCCAGGTCCCGAGGGCGCTGGGCCGGAAGCGCCCAGGGGATGTGCTGGCGCGCCTTCGACGGGTTCATGAGCACAGGTCAGGCCGCCTGCTTGCGGTGGGCCCGGTGGGTCGCCAGTTCCGCGTCGGCTGCCTGGGCTCAGACGCAAGTCTCGTAGCTCTGGCCCGATGTGCCGAATGTGTAGTCGCGTTGGTGGCGCGTGACCCAGGCGGCGCCCTTCGTCTCGCGTGTCCAGCGCGTGAAGGGCCGCGGCGCGCCAGGGAAGAGGCCGATGGTGCGGGCGCCGCCCTCGGCCTTGGGGGTGCGGGACATCGGCGGCATGGCCGGTGCCCGCGGCGCGTGGCCCAGGTCTAGCATGTGGCCGCGCGCGCAGATGAGGGCTTGCAGGGCTCCGTCCGACAGGGCGGCGACGTGGCGCGGGTGGAAGGCGTCCTCGCCCAAGACCGCGGCGCGCGGGAAGGAGTGGCCGACGCGGCGCAGGCTCGCCGAGGTCCGCTGGCCAGCGGACGGCTGCGAGCCCGGCGCCCTCGCCCCAGAGCGCGTGCCAGGGGCGGGCGGCGGCCTCCGCCGCCTGCCGCCGAGGGGGGCCAGCGCGCCGCCGACCAGGGCGCGGGCCCGCGGATCCAGCAGAAGCCCTTCCGCGTGCTCTCAGGAAAGGTGGCCTCGCGCGCCCAGTCCAACCGTGGCTTGTGGCGCCCGTGGGAGGCGCGCCCCTCGGCCGCGTTCGCCGCGACGTGGAGGTCAGCCGCCAGCTGGTTGAGGCTGGCCTCGCTGAGGTGCTGGAGGTGGCGCGCCAGTCGGCGGCGGGTCTGCCGCGGCTGCTGCTGCGAGCCCTGCGCGGGGGGCTAGCAGCGGAGCGGCGTGGCCTGTAGCTGGCGCGCGCGGGTCGTGCCGCCTGCCCGCCGCGGGGCGCGCCGCTCGCGGATGGCGCTCCTGCAGCCAGCCGCAGTGCACTTCGGCGGCGTCGGGCCTGGCCGCGGGCTGCCAGTGGGCGCGGTCTGTCCATCTGCGTCTGGGCCAGGCGCGAGCACTCCCTCCGTCCGCGGTGGCGGACCTCGTCGCGCGGGCTCAGGAGGTCGAAGTGCAGGGCGAGCTCGTCCTTGTAGCGGCCCAGCACGCGGCCGCAGGCAGCCTCCAGGCATGCAGCGGCGGAGACGGTGCCGAGGTCGCCCAGCACGTCCACCCAGTCGGGCCCAGGCTGCCGCGGACCGATCCGCCCCCGCGCAGGAAACGCCTTGTGCCGCCGCGCGCGAGTAATTCGGCTGCCAGGCCGGGGCAACACTGGGCGCGATGTCGCGGCGCGATTCGTCTCAACTGCGAATCGCTCGCAGCGGCGGACATCGCAGATGGGCGAGTCCTGATCGACGCAGAAGGAGTCGATCTCACTGGCCGAGGTCGGCCCGACGCTGGTGGCGTGGCCTGAGCAGGCCGAGCGCGCGACCGAGGGCGGCGGCAAGTGCGCGTCGTCGACTGCGTCGGGCAGCGTGATCCGGTCAGCTCCGATCACGAAGGGGCGGTGCATGGCTCTAACCGCGGAGCCCATGTAGGTGGGCATGTCGAGGTTGTGGTCGCTGTGGTCCTGGCTGGCGTGGAAATGCGCCGACGCGAGCAGGGTGCCCTCAGAGGGGCCGAGGGGGGTCATCCAGAAGCCGATGCGGGGCGGGCAGCGTGCGGAGATGCGCTCGTCGGCGAACTCAACCCTCTTGATGAGGGTGGGCCCAGGGCCGCGCCGCAGTGCCCGCGCCTGCCGACGGGCCGCCCTCCGCCGTGGTCATGTCGGGGATGAAGTCGGCAACCCAGCCGACGCCCTTGGTGGCGCGGACCGCGGCGGCCAGCTGGAGGTCCTCCGTGGTGCGGCGCTCCTGGGTGAGGATGGTCTGGGTGGGGCCGTCGACGTTGTCCAACTCCAGCTCCCCGAGGCACGTGCCCCACCTGGTGGCGTTCGCCGTCGTGGTGTCCACGAAGTCGCTGCCGGACTTCTAGGCCCCGCGGGCCGCGCGGCGGCGGCGCCGCGCCGAGGCGGTCCCGGGCGCCAGGCCCGCGAGAAAACAGCGGGCTGCCCATGGCCAGCAGGAAGAGGCCGACGCCCCGCAGGTCTCCGAAGCTCGCGTGGCCGAGCGGGATCATCGGCAGGTGCCCGAAATCCAGGGGGCGAAGTCGCCGAGCGAGAAGGCGGCGACCCGGGAGTCCCAGTGCATGGCCCGAGCCCACTTCGAGGTGCCCTCCTCTGATGGGGGCAGGGAATGGCGCCGTGGGGGGGCATGGTCCCGCGCGCGGGAGCCAGGTCAGCGGCCGAGCCTGCAGCCTCTAAGGGCGATGGGGGGCAGGCGGCGCTGCAGTCGATGTCCAGGCTGGAAGCGGCGACGTCGCCCCAACTAACGTCGCCGATGTCCGTGTGCTGGTCGTGGGGCCCTGCTGCCAGGAGGTGCTCGCGCAGCTCGTGGAGCCACTCCTCGGGGGACCGCGCGCGCAGGTGGTCCAACCAAACCCTGTACCTCTGGCGCGCCCTATGACGCCTGCTGAAAGCAGCGCGGCAGATCTCGATCGCCATGTCGACCTGCGAAATGGCCAAGTTGTTGTGGCCGTCTTGAGTTGCCCTCTCGCGGACCAAGATGTCGAAGTGCGGGTTGGCGAGGTACCTGGCCACATACGGGACACAATGCTGGCGCCAATGCGACCTGTGCATCGCATCGTCGTCCACGGTCGGGTCCTCCATCCAAGGTCCCGTCCACGTGCGCAAGGAGTCCTCAGGTCTTCAATCATCTGCTTCGCGTGCTGGCGCGTGGGGTCGGCGTGAATTGCAGAGGGCTCGAACTCACCCACCGAATACACCAGGAACTCGGGCTGCTGGGCGGGCGTTGCCTCCGTCGCCGCCAACGCCTGGGGCCTCGCGCCGCAGCGGCCCGCGAAGGGGGGCGCCGCGCCCGCGGCTCGAAGGGCGCCTCGGGCCGCCTGCAGCTCCGCCAGCGCCAGGAGCAACGGGACCAGTAGCAAACACCAGCGGCCGCTTGCAGTGGCAAGACCACTGCCACCACGCCTCGTGCTTGCGACACCCGCAGTGCTGGCAGGCGGACCGCGGGCCGTCGCCGCCGCTGCTTGGGGCCGCCATGCTGCCCTGCGGGCCGCGCGGCGCTGCGGAGCCGTGGTGCCCGTCCAAGCGCTTTGCCGCGGCCTTCAAACGCAACCGCTGGCGGGGTGAAGGCGACCCGCGCCACGCGCGCAGCAAGGCCCGCGCCGAGGCGCGCTCGCGGCGGAGACGCCGATGCCATGCCGCCTCCGAAGGCAGCGCGATGGTCTCCGCCCGAAGGGAGCCTGCGGGGGCCTGTCCGCCCCCAGGCCGTCCGGCAGGAAACTTGAGCCAAAATGGCTACGGAGAGGAAGAGGAGAAGAAAGAGGATAACGAGGGGAGAAGGAGGAGAAGGAGGAGGGGGAGAGGAGGCGGAGGAGTTTGTCTATGCCTCACTCTTCCCCAATTCCAGCTTCTGTTCTCCTCCATTGGTGTAGTGCCTGACTGCCGCACCACCCTCGCAAGCAAAACGAACGGCGGGCGGGCGGGTGAACGCCAGCCCCCGGTAGCCTGAGCTGAGGGATGGCTGACGGCGTATCGGGCGAAGGGGGGAACCACCTGGGACGTCTGGGGAACACCTGCTGGAAAAAGGGCACGAGGAAAGGGCAGGGCAGGACTGCTCGGTGGTGCCCCCCCTTCATCCTCCTCGTCCTCCTTCTCCTCCTCCTCCTCCTCCTCCTTCTCAGCTATTTCTCCTCCTCCTCCTCCTCCTCCTCCTTCTCCTCCTCCTCCTCCTCCTCCCCCTTCTTCTTCTTCTTCTCCCCCCCTCCTCTTCCTTCTCCTCCTCCCCCCTCTCCCACCGCTGCGCGCAGGGGCCTCCAGGGCAGCCCCTGCAGCAGCAGCGTCCTCTTCAGCTGCACGTTCTGCGGGTAGGCCGGGCGCGTGACCACCTGCGGGCGGGCGAGCAGGACTGCAGGAAGTGTGCAGGCGCTTCAAGGGAAGCGGACGCGGAAACGCACTGTGACCGGACAGAGACCGACCCGCGAGAGGTGGAGTGCTGGAGGCAGGAGCTTAGGGGGGCTTGGACATTAACCCATCGCGTCCAGCGATCAAGAGGATGTTGTGTGTTGGCAGGTGTCGGACGGAATCGTGCCGCGTGGCGACCTGCAGCTCACTGGGGCGTGGACTCGAACATGCCACCCTTCACCATGGCATCACACTTGGATCCCCATGCCTGTTTATCCTGGGCGGCTTCTTGCCACGACGTGTTTTGGTAAAGCGCGTGCACCTTCGGCTCCCATCTCCACACATGGAGTTTGCGTCCATGCTTTTGGTGACCACCGTCTGCTGTAGTCCTGTTTGTTTCCAGTGCAAGTCTCGGAGGGGGGCGACGAGTATTAACTGGAGGAGGAGGAGGAATAGGCGGAGGATGAGGTGAATAGGAGGAAGAGGAAGAAGAGGAGAAACAGGAAGCAGGGAGGAGAGCGAGAAGACGGATAACGATGATCAGTGGGAGTAGAGAGAGTCAGAACACAAGGAGGATGAAGAGGAATGTACGACGAGAGAGATAACTAGGAAGAGACGGATAACGATGAAGAGGAAGGTGGGAAAGAGGGAAGAGAAGGATGTGAATGTGGGAGGGCGGCGATGGGCGGGATGGGGACAGTGCGGCAAGGGGTGGGTGGGTGGGGGGGGCGGGTAGGACAGGAGGCACGGGGGATCATGGAAGAAAAGGTGAGGATGGGGGGAAGTGTAAAGGAAAGGAGCGGAGGACAAAAGGGAGGGGAAACGGACGGGGAAGGGTCGTTGATTTCATGACTGGACGAAATGGCGGGGACGGGGACTACTATAACAATAGAACGAGGACGGCACGGGGCAATCACGCTACGGAATTGCATAACGCTATATGTTGTTACACATATATATATATATATTCATATATATATATATATATATATATATTCATACATACATACAATACAAATGTGTCGTCACACATGCGCGCGATGCATACATGTATATCTATATACACATATATACCGCTATGTGCACATCCATGTTTACACGTGTACACATCGATATACGTACACGTTACCCTACGTATGCATCTGTACACATGTAAAAGGGGGAGGGGGGGCGGTGCGCGATACATGCATACACGTGTTTACGTACGAACAGAGGGAGAGAGAGAGAGAGAGAGAGGGAGAAAGAGAGAGAGAGAGAGAGAGAGAGAGAGAGAGAGCGAGTGCGCAGGCGAGCGAGCGAGCGAGCGAGCGAGCGAGAGAGAGAGAGAGAGAGAGCGGAAGAGAGAGAGCGATAACGAGCGAAAGTGTGTGTGAGAGAGAGAGAGAGAGGGGGGGGGGGGGGGGAGAGAGCGAGCGCGAGAGAAAGAGAGAGAGAGAGAGAGAGAGAGAGAGAGAACGAGAGAACACGACAGCGAGGCTGCGAAAGAGAAGGAGAGAAAGAGCGAGAAAGAGAGAGAGAGAGAGAGATAGAGCGAGCGGGAGAGAGAAACAGGGGGAGCACGCGAGCGAGAACAAGAGAGAACGGGATAGAGAGAGAAAGAGACAACTGACACAGTTATACACATACGTCTGTATATACACTCCATGTATACACATTTGGAGGGGGGGAGAGAGAGAGAGAGAGAGAGAGAAATAGAGAGAGTGAGAGATAGAGAGAGAGAGAGAGAGAGAACGAGAGAGTGAGAGAGAAGGGGAGACAGAGAGAACCAGAGAGAGGGAGAGAGACAGAGAGAGAGAGAGAGAGAACGAGAAAGAGAGAGAGAGAGACACGGAGAGATACGGACAGAGGACACGACAGATAGAGAGAGGGAGCGATAGAGAGAGAGAGAGAGAGCGAAAGAGAACTGGAGGGAGAGAGGGAGAGAGGGATAGAGACAGAGGTACTGATCATACATATAGAGAGCGGGAGAGAGAGAGAGAGAGAGATAAAGAGAGAGAGAGAGAGAAAGAGAGAGAGAGAGAGAGAGAGCGAAAGAGAGAAGGAGAGAGCGAACGATATAGAGAGATATAAGAAGAGAAAGAGAGATAACGAGAGAGAGAGAGAGAAAAAAACATATAGAAGGAGAGATAACGGTACACAGGGAGATCGTGTGTTTGATAGATGCATTTGTATACGTCGGCATACAATGGAAACACATACAGTAACACGGTACCGCATACACATGTCTAGCTTGTATGTGTAGGCGTATACAGATATGGCTGCACACATTTACGCTCATGTATAGCAAAACGTATGATCACACGCTGTCTGTCCATTTGGAGACAGGCACGTGTATGTGCATTGATTTGCGCACATCTTTATAAAGACACGTGTAGAACACATTGAGATACATCAACCTGTGTATAATGATACGCCGTCAGAACCGACATGAAACGCGATGTGCCTCACTATCAATTGGGTGATGGGGGAGGGGTGGCGCCATATGCATGCGATGAAATTGCGTACATGCAGGCACACCGGCTTTCGAAACTATGTGGATGTGTGGGAATGTGCGTGTGTGGACATACACACATCTGTATATACACATATAGGTATTCACATACTTTTATATGTATGAATACATGTATATTATATACATACACAGAGGGATGGGAGGGTGGGCGGTACACATATTTATATTTATACACGGGCTCATAACAATAGAGGGATACACATGTATGTATGTTGGACTCTATATAAAACAGCGGGATGGGAGGGTGGGCGGTCTACTTACTTATACTTATACGCGCATGTCTATAACAGTAAAACGAGATCTATGGTGATCTGTATCTAGAGAGAGAGAGAGAGAAACAAAAAAAAACAAACAGCACAACACAGAGAGAGAGAGAGAGACACAACGAGAGAGACATAGAGAGACAGAGAGAGAGAGAGCTACACTGACGTATGATACACGGGTGCCGAGGACTACGTTTTACGTAGACATATGACCAAGGATTGCCGAATTGATTCTGCGAGGCGCAGGGATAGTGAGACCGGAAGTCATGTGTACAAGCAGCCATACTAATACACTGGGTACAGACATACATAGACATCTGATCCAGCTAGACCTTCGGCCCGCTGGGGGCCACTGGGTCCCAAGCGCGCCTGGAGGGCCCAAGACGGCTCCTGATGGCTCCCAGAGGGCCCGAAGCTGGGCCAAGAGGGCTACACGACGCCCACGATGGCCCTAAGACAGTCCCAGAGGCCCCGTTTTCGCCCCGAGGCACCCCAAGAGGCCTCCCCAGGGAGCCCCAAGAGGCCAACATCGCCCAAGTCCCTTCGTAAAGCTACATTTTCATCATCGGCAGCTTCTCGCCTTCCCGACGCTCCAAGACGACCCAAAACGCCACAAGACGGCCCAAGAGGCACTCAAGAGGCCCCCACGACGACCCAAGAGGGCCCTAAGACGGCCCAAGAGGCGCCCAAGACGGCCCACGGGGGCCCCACAACGGTCCCTGAGAGGCACCAAGGGCCCCCATTGAGGCCTCCAAGAGGCCCCAGCTCCCCAAGAGCCCCCCCCAAAGACACCAAGAAACGTTAACACGGCCCCCAAGACATCCCAAGAGGCCGCCCAAGGGAAAACCAAAATGCCAACATCGCCAACTTCCCTTCGTAAACCGTGCGTTTTCAGCATCAACAACGCTCCAAGACGGCCCCAACGCATCAACAACGTTTTAAGCCTTCCCGACGCTGCAAGACGGCCCCAAACGCCCCCCAGATCGCCCCACGACGGCCCTAGAGGCACTCAACAAATCCCCACGACGGCCCAAGAGGGCCCCACAACGACCCAAGAGGCGCCCAAGACGGCCCAAGGGGGCCCCAACAGCGGCACCAAAGCGAGATGAAGGACCACCACAGAGGCCCCCAACAAGCCCCAGCTCCCCAAGAAGCACAAACACTGCCCCCCAAGACGCCACCACAGCCCCCAAGACACACCCAGAGGTTCCCCCTGGCAGCCCCAACATGCCAACATCGGCGAATTCCCTGTCGTAGCAAACATACTGTTCCAGCATCGACAGCTTCTCGCCCTTCCGACCCCCCAAGGCGGCCCACGACGCCCCCCCACATAGCTCCAAGACGGCCCTAGAGGCACTCAACAAATCCCCACGACGGCCCAAGAGGGCCCCAAGACGACCCAAGAGGCGCCCAAGACGGCCCAAGAGGGCCCCAAAACGGCCCGCGAGAGGCACCAACCAAGGACCCCCACAGAGGCCCCCAACAGGCCTCAGCTCCCAAAGAAGCACAAACAAGGCCCCCAAAGACGCCACCGCAGCCCCCAAGACACACCCAGAGTCTCCCCCTGGCAGCCCCAAGGGGCCAACATCGGCGAATTCCCTACATCGACAGCTTCTCGCCCTCCCGACCACCCAAGGCGGCCCAAGACGCCCCCCACATAGCCCCAAGACGGCCCAAGAGGCACTCAACAAATTCCCACGACGGCCCAAGAGGCGCCCAAGACGGCCAGGCCCCCGAGAGGCACCAAGGAGCCCCACCGAGGCCTCCAACAGGCCCCAACTCCCCAAGAGGCACAACAAAGGCCCCAAGAGACGCCAACACAGCCCTCAAGACACACCCAGAGGCTCCCCCAAGGGAGCCCCAAGAGGCCAACATCGGCGACTTCCCTTTGTAAGCGTGCACTTTCAACATCAACAACTTCTCGCATCCCCGACGCTCCAAGGCGGCCCAAGCCGCCCCCCAGATCGCCTGAGAGGCGCTCAAGAGGCTCCCACGACGGCTCAAGAGGGCCCCAACACATCCTACTAGGCGCCCACAACAACCCAAGAGGGCCCCAGCACTGCCCCCGAAAGGCACCGAGGACCCCCACAGGGGCCCCCAACAGGCCCGAGCCCCCCAAGAAGCCCCCAACATACTCCAAGAGACGCCAAAGCAGCCCCGACGAAGGGTTAAAGCTGCTTCCGGAAAGCAACCTGCAAGCCTCTTACCCCCCCCCTGGACTAGTACAGCGGCGGTCAAATAATCAAGGTGGGTGTGTCTGTATGTACGTATGTGCGTATGTGTGTATGTATGTATGTATGTATGTATGCATGTATGTATGCATGTATGTATGTATGTATGTATGTATGTATGTGCGCATACATACACACATATACGTGTGTGTATATATATATATATATACAAGACTGCATTGGCGCTGTGCGCCATGCACCTTGGTCCTTTGGAGTTCCGCACGCAAGCGGAATGCGTGCGTGCGTACATGCGCGCATGCATGTATTCACGCGCGCGCGCATGCACGTTCCGTAGACTTCTATATCTATGTCTAGGTGTATACACTCTACTTACATTATTGTATGTGTGTGTACAGCGTGCATATGTACATATACATTTATGTGTGCAAGGGTATGAACATGCATATGCAACTCGTACGTGCTTTGTCGGTGCACGCCCATATGTGTACATACACATCTATATGTATGTATGTATATGTATAGAACTATGGGTTCGCATACTTATGCGTATCTCAAGCGGTAGTGGCCTGACCAGTTGCTCAGGGCATCTCGCAACTGCAAGGTGCGAGGGTGTCAGGCGAAAATGGCCAGATGACCATGGGACAATGCATCGCCGAGGTCAGTGTGCGAGGATTTCTCAAGCGAAAATGGCCTGAACACTTCCGCTCAGGACATACCGGAACTCAGAGTTGCGAGGATGTCTCAAGCGAAAACGGCCTGAACACCTCAGCTCAGGACAGACCGGAACTCAGTGACGCGAGGATGTCTCAAGCGAAAGTGGCGGAATACCATGGGGCAAGGCATCTCGGCACCCAGAGCTGCGAGAACGTTTCTAGCGAAAGTGGCCTGAACACCTCGGCTCAAGGAGCCCTGGAACGTGGAGTTGCGAGAAAGTCTCAAAGCGGAAGTGGCTGGACCACCTTGGGGCAGGGCTTCTCCGAGGTCAGAGTTCGGAGGAGGTCTCAGGCCAGTGGTCTGATTTCCTCAGCTCAGGGCACCTCGGAACCGAAAATTGCGAGGATGGCTCTGGCGAAAGTGACCAGAACACCGCAGCTTAGGACATCCCTGGACGCAGAGTTGTGAGGGTGTCGCATGCGGAAGTGGCCGGACCACCTTGGGGTAGAGCACCTCCGAGGTCAGAGTTGCGAGGATGTCTTAGGCGCAACTGGCCCGAGCACTATGGGGCGGGGCATCTCCGAAGTCAGCCTTGCGAGGAAGTCTCAAGCGAAGAGTGGTCTGAACACCTCAGCTCAGGGCATCCCGAAATCCAGAGTTGCGAGAAGTCGCAGGCGAAAGTAGGCTAACCACCATGGTGCAGGGCACCTCCGAAGTCAGACTTGCGAGACTGTCTCAGGCGAAATTGGCCTGAACACCTCAGGCCAGGGCGTCTCGGACTCCAGAGTTGCGAGGATGTCTCAGGCGAAATGGCGGGACCACTGCGAGGCAAAGCGTTTCCGAGGTGGGACTTGTGAGCATACCCGGGCGAAGCGGATCTCACGACTCCCTCTTCCTCCTCCCCCTCCTCGTTTTCTGTCTGGGTGATACTCGCCACTCGTCCTCCGCTTTCCCCTTGCGTATAATTCCCTCTTCCTGTTTCTTCATTTTTTTATTCGCGTTTGCCTGGTCCACATCCTCTGCCTCCTCCTCTCCTCCTCATCCTCCTCCTGACTTGCCGGCCGGGCCGGGCCGAGCAAAGCCGGCGGGCTGGCCGAAACGGGGACGACGCCGATAACGACGACGATTACGACAACGAACGACGACGACGACGACGACGACGACGACGACGGCGACGACGACGACGACGACGACGACGACGACGACGACGACGACGGCGACGGCGACGACGACGACGACGACGACGACGACGACGGCAGCGACGGCGACGACGACGACGAATTGGTGTTTTCGGGGCCCTCGTGGGCAGTTTTGGCGCCTTCATGGGCCGTCCTGGGGCCTTCTTGGGCCGTCTTGGGGAGCTCGGGCCCGCTGGAGCCCCCTTTGGACCCATCTTGGGCACTTCCGGGGGACCTCCCATGGCCCCTGTGGGTCTGTGCTGGGAGACCTTGGGGAGCCTCTTGGCTCCATTATGGGCTGTCTAGGGGCTCTCTTGGGCGATCGTGGGGCCCGGCTCGGCCGTCTTGAAGCTTTCTTGGGGGCCTTTTGGGGCGTCTTGAGGCGATCTCGGCGGCTTTGAAGCCGTCTTGAAAGCTGATGAAATCCGAAAGGCGAATAAGCTAAACTTGTAGGTTTTACGAAGGGAATGGGACGATTTTTGTGTTTTGAAGGCCCCTTGGAAAGCTTTTTGGGGTGCCTTGGGGGTCTTTTGGGCCGTCCGGAAGCAATTGGAGTCCCTCTTGGAGCGCTCTTGTGCTGTCTGGGGCCTTCCTTGAGCCTTCCTGATGACCCCTCTGATCGCTCTGGGTCTGCTGGCGAGGCGTTTGTGGAGACCCAGAAAGCCGGGTGATCTTTTCCAAGGACGTCCGAGGGAGCCCGAGAGCCCCAGATCCCGGGGATCCAGTTTTTTTTTTTTTTGGGGGGGGGGAGGGGTGATGTTTTTTCCCCCCCCCCGGGCTTGTACAAATACAGGACGAAGAATATATATATATATGTTGTGCGTATACATACATTCATATCTGTTTATATATACAAATCGACAACTACACAGCATCAGGAGGGGTATTAAAGATAACGATGAAGCTAGACAGAGAGAGAGAGAGAGAGAAAGAGAGAGAGAGAGAGAGAGGGAGAGAGAAAATACAAGAGATAAAGACATAGACAGAGATAACAAAAGAGAGAGAGAGATAACATAACGAACAAGAGAGAGAGAGAGAGTGACATATATATAGAGAGAGAGAGAACGATAACGATACAGGGAGGCATATATACAAACATACGCAGCGAGACACATATACACACATCTGTCTACATGTATATAGACAAAGAGAGAGAAATAGAGAGAGAGAGAAAGAAAAAGAGAGAGAGAGAGAGTGAGAAAAGAGAGAGAGAGAGAGAGCGAGAGAGAGAGAGAGAGAAGGAGATAAGCACATACATATATATATATATATATATATATATATATATATATATATAACACTATAATGTGAGAGAGAGAGAGAAAGAGAGCGAAATGTAACGAGAGAGAGAGAGATACTACATATATATATATATATGCGCACACGTATGTCGTGTATTCTTACATATAACTCGGGAGTGAAAATGGGATACATTTAGCTTTGGGCTCCCTCTTTTTTACATCCATGCTAGCAGCGAAACGTCGTAGCGACAACACTATGCCCTGAGCAAACCAGGAGCACGCGACCCAAAACCTTGCACGCTGGATCTCTCACCGAGAGTACTAAACTTCTGCAGCTAGTCAGGGGATCAAAGCAAGGCGGGCGGGCATTGGGAGCTTTGAGCCCGAAAAAGTCCGGAGAATAATTACGCAAGCAAGCGCCCAGCAGTTTGTGTGCAACAGGGACGGACAACGGCCTTTCGTCAACGTGCCCGCACAACGCTAAAACGATACCACGATGATCTACCAAGCTTTGGGCTCGCTTCTGTACATCCAGGCCAGTAGCGATATGTCGTAACGACACAACTATGCCCTGAACAAAACAGGAACACGCGACTCAAAACCTTACACTCTTGACTGGTCACAGAGAATATTCAATCCCGACATGCCGAACGTTTTTCACTGGAGACACCAGGCCAAACATCGCAGCATCCGTAGATCTCAATGGCAGCAAGGGCATCTTTAAAGCTCTGATCGAGAGCGTTATACAATGTCTTAGGATCTGGCTCGGCAATTAAAATCCGGGAGACTCCATGGAACTTTCCGGACAGCTCAACGTGGGTTTTACAGCTATTGCTACATATACCTCGGCATTTGCAAGGGCGGGAGCACCTATCAAGGTCAGCGTGCATGCTTGCGATGTTTGTTCTCTTGCGCCACGGCATGCCCAAAATGCAGAAGTCAGGTCTAATTGAATGCGCGGGGCGCAGGTGGCGGGCGGGCGCAATGGCTGGGCGCAACCAAATCCTGCTGGCCGCTGGATTCTCAAGTGCGCAGGGAATGACAAGACGAGCGCCGAGCTTGAGGAGGGAGGCCGATAACGTCATCAACACATTACCCACTCGCACTATTTCTGCATCCCCTGGGGACAGCCCTGGCAGGCCGAGAGGCAATACATCGCTCCGCAACCTGGGCGGGCCACCCCCTCTATCTCTGGCAGGTGAGAATCTAAAGCAGGGGGTGCCCATCCAGACGGCAATCGCCGAAGGCGCCGCCAGCCCGCCTCGAACTAGTTTTTGAGCGCTCGGCACAATCAACTCGTGCTGCTCACCATGACGAGTATCGAACTCCACAATCGGTCACCCAATCTGGCGCCTCCAGACCGCTGAGAAGTTTCCCGACCCAGCAAACAGCTCTACAGCACACTTCACGACAAGGAAATTGGCCTTGAGGAGCGAGAGGGAGAGAGCCTGTTCATGATGGCGCCAATCACGGAGGCGCATCTGGCCGCAGCGAGCTGCGCGCCGCGTGGCAGGTGGCGCAACTGCTTCGTCAGCCTTCCTGCTTCCCGCCAACGCCGCGCCGAGCTCGTTTGAGCCGAGCCTCCGAGATGCCGCGCGCCCAGCGGGCCTGCGCAGCTCCGGAGAGTCACCAGCAGCGTGGTCACGTGAACGAGGTCCGTCAGGTCGAGAGACCGAGAGCCGTCCCACTTGTTCGCCTTCGACGGCTTTCTGAACTCCTTCGGGTGAGGGAAAGCAGCCCATCTGGAGTTGCGCTGGCCCCCGCATCTCCTGGGCGGCGCCAGCTGGCACCTCGGGCGCGCCAGCGCCGTTCTCGGCCCCTGGTAGGACATCCCGCACATCGGGGCAGCTGTCGCCGTATTCCAATAGCCCGCGCCCGCGAGCCAGTCGCAGAAGCTGCGCGCCCTTGCCCAGGGCGTCGGCAGCCTCGACATGCTGGGGCAACTCAGACTCCAGCCTCGCGCAGCTTGTCGCGCCGACGGCGGGTGAGCCCCCATCTGCTGGCCCCGCTGCGGGTTGAAGTCGCTGGCTGCTGGCGCCATGCGCGCGTCGTGGCTGGGGTGCGTCTCCCTGACGTACCGGGGGCCGACGAGGCCGACGATCGCGCCCTCCGCCTGGGCCTTGGACGCGAGGGGGGGGCGCTGGTCCTTTGCCCACTCCCCGAGCACCCTCAGCTTGCCAAGTACCTCCGCTGGATCCGTGGGCCCGCGCTCGCCGTCTGCAGGTAGCCCAGGTCGGGCCCCCTCTGCGCGCCGAGCCCTGGCGGGCAGCCGCGCGCGCAGCTGCGCATCGACGTCGTGGATGGGCCCGCCGCCGAAGGGGCGCCGTCGGCCCGGGGGCCGGGGTAGAGGGCGCTTGCTGGTGCTCGCTGGAGGCGGTCTGCTGCCCGTGGCCGCCGGCTCGCGCACAGCTCTGCCAGCTCCGATTCCCGGTGCTCCTGGCGCAGCCAGCCCCCTCCGCGAGGGAGCATCAGCGGGGTTCTCCTCGCTGGAGATCCACCGCAAGTACTCCGCGCATCCAGAGACCAGCGTCAGCGCTGCCTAGCGACGAACCGCTCGCAACATGCCGGGGGTCGAGGTTCGCCCCCTGCTCAGAGCCGAGACAGCGGACATCGAACCACGGAGAACAATGGCCGCTCGTGCCAGTTTGTTTTTGTGATTTCATCTTCTTCTCTCTTTCTCTGAGCATGTGACGATGTCCCCATCAGGCAGCCCGCGTCTCCAAGATTGGGATACTCTCGACGCGCTCCCAGGCTTGAGACCCCACCGCCTTCCAGGGCCCATCGATCAGTGAGCGAGCAACGAGATCCACGCCTCGCTCTGGGCGCTCACGTCCACCCACCTCCTCCGTCACCTTCACCTCCTTCTCCTCCTCCCCCGTGGCCTTCATCTCCTCGATCCGATCGCGTGCCTGCTCGCGGGCCCCCTCGCCGCCCTCCTTGAACCTCCGCGCCTCCGAAAAAACCCATGGCGTGCTTGACGTCGGCCCCCAGGCCCTCAGTCTCCGTCGCCCCAAGACCCCGCTCAGAAGCGTCGGTGGCCAACGCGCGGGTGCAAATGCGAGCGAACAGGTCCCTCGAGCAGAAGCAGATCAGGTCCGGGGCCCACCGGAGCTCGCGTCTAGCCGCGCTCCTGACTCCCGCGCTGTCCCCGCGATGCCTAGCAATGAAAGCGTAAGCGCCAGTGAAGACATACAAAAGCTCCCGATGAAGTAAAAACAGAATGCAATGGCCAACCGAGACCTCCACCTGCTTGCCGCTCAACAAATGCATGCGCGATGCGTGCTGAAGTGCAAATCGGAGTCGCCGCAGTCTTCTGGTTTTTTCCCATTACCATCGGACGGTCGCTCGAACACATCCAGCCGAGAACCTCGCCTCCGGGCCCCGCCTCCGCTGGGCGCGAGCGTTGGCCTCTGCGCGCCAGCTCGGTCGCAACCCCCTCGGCCGCTGAACGAGCCCTTCCAGTGCTTGGCGAGAAAGGCGACAACGTTATCTACATATGCTGCGTGGGCAACTAGGAGTAGACTCGGAGGAGATCGACGACCCTGAACTCTGCTTTCGCTCCCGAGCCCGGGGACGCGATCACAGGCTGCCTCGAGAACTTTCTGAAACCAATGTAATGCGTGCGTCCGTCCCATCGCCAATGCCTTCAGCCTGGGGTAGAGCCAAGCACCGGGAGAAACCTGCGCCCCTTCGACAGTTTCGGCAACGCCCACTCGCCCAGCTTTCACGCGTTGGAGGCCGAAATAGGGCCTCAGGACCTCTGGCATCGCCATCAGGTAGAAAGCGTCCTGGATGTCGGTTTGGCCCAACTCGAGGGCCAGGTCGGCCGCGGCAAAAAGACGCGTCAAAACAATCTCCCGAGGCCAGTCGAGTCTTAGGCGGGTCCCTAAACCAGCAACTCGACCGACGTGTATTATTAAACGCTGAGTCTGGTTTTTCATTCAAACCGAACAACGACCGCACTTCTCTTTGACATCTAAGCAGAACCCTAGCTTCCCACGTTGAGCTAACGACCGGACGAGACGCTCATACTCGCGAGGGCGATGGAGGAGGGGGTCGAGAAAAGAGAGCTTGGGGGCACTTGCCGAGCTCAAACGCTCGCCTGCTGACTCCTTTGGCAAGAGGTAGTCTTCCAAAAACCCCTGGACTTCAGCGCGACCGTTCGCAACGAGACCCTCCGAGTCCCGAGGGGCCCCAGGCGGAGGGGGGCTGATGCGATCAATGTCCAAGGGCGCCACGGCCACGGGGGTCCCCTGGTAGCTATGGGAGGCCTGGAGCTCTCGGGAGGCTCTCCGACTCCTGGGAGTTCCCCCCTTGAGGTCAAGGCTCAATGGCCAGCGCATCCGCACGCGTGTTAGCTCCCGTCAGTGGCTGCCCAGCCAGGAGCTAGCCTTTGTCGCCCACCACAGTCAGGGCGGCATGGGGGATGACGAGGAAGGCGCTGGAAACGCAGACCACAGAGGCCGAGGCAGCTCGATTTCCCTGGCCGCCCGCGGCGCCGTCTAAAATTGAATTCTTTGAGGTGCTTCGTTGGGCGAGGGCGGCCGATCATTCAGTGTCCTCGGCCGCTCGGGTTTCTGAGAGATCATCTGCGTTCTGGCGCGAAGAGAGATCGATGTCTCTAATGGTGGTCCGAGGGTGACGTAGGGGGTCTGCGCCAGGGGGTCTTCAATGGGGGCTGAATTGCCCATGTGTGATCTATGTTTCGCTCATGTATGTGATCGGGTATGCTTGGCATCCAATGTTGGCGGTCATGGAGGGCCAGTCGCTCGCGCCCGCGCGTTGCCCGCGCGGGCGCGCGCGCCGCCCATCCATTCTCGTTCATGCGTAAGGGCGTGATTGCGGCAGAGTGGCATGCAAGTGTCTTGATTGTGCGATTGATGATCGCGTGTGATCCAAAACGGTGACTTGTCGACCCTCAAGACAGATTTGGTATGGGTCCAGCGATCCTCCCCAAACTCGAATTCACATTTCCCTTTTTTCCACCATGTGAATTCACATTTTCCTTCTTCCCAGTATTTAAATTCACATTCTGGCCCTTCAAACATACTCCTAAGCAACGCTCCAAATTGTGAGTTCACATGCACCTTTTCTCCAACATGTGAATGCACATGTTCATTTCTTCCCAGAATATGAAATCACATGTTGAATCTCCCCGCGATGTGAGTTCGCATGTTGCCCTGGCCTTCGAGATCCCCAAAGCTGACGCGCTGGGTTCCGCGTGTCAGATTGGCTGGGCAGATTTTGACACTCACCTCGCCGCTTTGTTTACTTCAAACTTTTATTTTGCGCACTCAGCGCGCGTCGCCCTCGTCGCCTTTCCCGAGCCCCCCGCCCCCTTGCCTCGTTGACCCTCGAGTCTCGCGCGTGGGTGCAGGCGGGGGGCTTCAATTGGTTCCCCCGCTGGAAACAGCAATCGAGGATGCGTCGCCCACGCGTGGCCCATAATGACACCAGTGCCGGGGCCCTGCGCCCGACCCCCACTCTCACCCTCCAAGGTGGAGGGCTCTCTTCAATGCCGTTGCCTGCGTCGCTGCCGGTCTGCTTCGTCTGGCGCTGCCAGGCGTCGGCCCCTCTCTGGGAGGCAGCGGGGCGCGACGGGGCGACGTGCGGGCCCCCCGTGAAAGCACCGCGTCCAATCCGAAACATAACTTTGTTTTCCTGGCCTGGCAACTGCGCCGCTGCTTCGCGGCGTCGCTGGCGCCCGAAATGTCAGAGCTCCTCGAGCGTGCATTCTGACTGGATCGAGTCGATCCCCCCATGATGCATTGCCGAAAGCACTGCTGAGATCATGCAGGTGCGTGGGCATCGTGCGACCCTGCCTGCGCGTCGCGCCGCGTCGCGCGCTGTGCTGCCGTAGCTGTCGCCTCCTGTGAGCGACCATCTACAGGACCGCGCGCCCGTGGCGTTCTCGGGGCGACGCTTTGCGTGGCGCGCCGCCCTTTCCCAGGGGGCGAAAGAGGAGGCGGGCCGTTCGGGCCGCGCCGCCGCGCCCCCCGCCGACCCAGCCTCTGTGTATTTCTGTTGGGGGGGATTCCCTGGCTCAGGTGCTAATGGTTCGGGGTCCTGCCAGATTGCCTACTGGGCAGGCCGCCCTCGAGGGCAGCTCTTAAGTTGGGGGCCCCCAAGTGGTCCTCGGGGGCGCCGAGACCTATGCGCCCCTCTCGGGGGTGGGCCTCAGGGTATGAATCCCACCAGCCCTTTGGGCGTGAGTGGTTTAGCGAGCTCTCTCTGTTCCAACCCCCCTTCTCCCCCTTCGGGGAGGGGTTTGCCCCTCCCCCTACCCCTCCCCCTGGACCTGGAGAGGGGGTTTCGCGGGTGGTCAGAGGGTCTTTTTTTCTATCCCTGGGGGGGCTAAAATTCTACACCCCTCACGAGGATTGTGGCCCCGACGGGGGGGGGGGGGGGGGGGGGGGGGGGGGGCAGAAAAGTGCCCCCCTCTTCTTTGAAGCCAAAATCATTGATTTTATTACGGTTTTGGCCCCATTTAAGCCTTCTGAGGGGGCAGCGCTAATTAAAGCTCCCCTCTTCTTTCAAACCAAAATCATTGATGTTACGAAGGTTTTGGCCCCATTTTGGCCTTCTGAGGGGGCAGCGCTAATTAAAGCTCCCCTCTTCTTTGATCGATTTCCTCCAAGATGGCCCCAAGAAGCGCCCAGGAGGCACCGAGAGGCCCCAAGATGGCCCCAAGAAGCCCCCAAGAGGATCCCAAACGGCCCAAGAGGCCCGCCCCCCCGAGGCACCCAAGACGCCGAAAAGCCCATCAGGACGACCCTCTACTCGCCTGGGCGTCGTTTCTGGACGGGCAGGAGGAAGGGCCCGAACGACTCGCACCAGGGCGAGGGGCCCGAACAACTCACACCACGAGAAGCCCGAACGACTCACACCAGGACGAAGAGCCCGAACGACTCACACCACGAAGAGCCCGAACGACTCACACCAGGAAAAAGGGCCCGAACGACTCACACCAGGACGAGAAGCCCGAACGACTCAAACCACGAGGAGCGCTTTCTCTCCCTCCTCCTCCGCCTCGTCCTTCTCCCGCCCCCACCACAAGGAGGATGTGCAAGGAGGCGGGGGGAAGGAGGGGCAGGGGGGATATGCGGGGGCAGGCGGAAACACGCCTGAAAAAACACGACTGTCGGCATGCTTCGCTAGAGTTGCTGTTTTGAGATGGGCTGGTGGGGATGCGCGAAGCGTGAAGAATTCAAGAGAATAAGCAGGAGCTCCAGAGGGTAGCCCACGGGGGCGTGGCCCTCCTCTCGGGGGCCCTGCTTGCCCGGCGCTCTGTCATGGCCTGGCTTTGGCCAGTGCCCCGTCATTGCAATGGCTCCCATCGCTTTGGCCGTCGGGAAGTGCCGTTTTTTACTCCATAGTTGGTGCTGGTCGCTCGTCTCGAAAGCGTATGCGCCTCTGCCATGCTGCGCACTCGTCAAGACTCTCAAATCGGATATAACAACTCATTACGGTATGCTCTCCACTCCGCGTCTCGGTCCTTTTCCATGTCAGCCGACAATTTTAGTAACGCCCCTCCACACTTTCAGTTTTCATCATAGGAGAGCTCGCATCATGCCATGCCCTAAAACCTCGTCGAGCCTTGAGGAGGGTCTTCCTTATTTCTCGCAGGGCCTTGTATCCTTCGTCTCGTTCGAGTTCCATTGCGCAGAACTGCTGGTCCGCTTCAATCGATCTATGCTCCGTGAGTTCGAACATGTAATCCGCCGAGGTGCGATTCGCCAAGTCGAGCAGCTCGCCCCGGTGCAATTCCAGCGCTGCCTCACTTCCTCGATGTAGGCCCGCCATCATCGCCTCCGCATTCCATGTTTGATTTGTGTCGTCCTGTCCGCGCTGCTCGCTTATGGTTGGCTTGCAATGGCTCGCGTGCGTGTGCGGGCAAGTGATCATGTCGTTGTTTGCTCGGTATCATCTGAATCGACCTGCCAAGCCTCGCCGGTCGCCCGCAGATGGTTTCCCATGCCGCCAACGCAGAAGGGATGCAGACGAAGCCCACCAGCAAGGAAACCGTTCTCGGATTTGTCACTGTTGCCGTACAATCTGTCGTCTGCCTTCTGCATGATAGTGGCCACCAGGTGGTGTCCTTCAAATGACTCTCGGAAGCGTCGTCCTGAGTAGTGTTCCCGTCGCGCTCCTGATCTGTGGATGGCAGGGCTGTCCAAGAATTCCGATCCCTTGCCATTGTCGGTCGCCACCATACCCATGCCGTCGTAAGGTCAATACATGGTGGCAGGTGAGCTGCGACTGGGTGTGTGCTGCAATATCTCTTGGGGCCAATCCATCACCATGTCCACGAGTTGTTTCGAATGTCGATCGGGTCGCAGATGTGCTCGGTCGGGGCGGCACGTAAGAGGCCCACGATAGTGAAGCCGAAC
>CAUYUJ010015971.1:515831-520831 GCA_963575745.1 Prorocentrum cordatum
ACCTGGAAGAAAGCAGAACAGCATCTGCCTAGGCATCATGGATTCGGACATTACCTTGATCCTGTTGATCGGCTCCTCTTCGTGTTGGTCTTGTACCTGTTGTCGCGGTTCCAATTTCCACCTAACAGGGGACGTACTTGTCGCCATGGCTGTCATAAGTTTTCGGGAAGCAAAATGCACTAGAATCTGATGTACGCAAGCCAGCCGGCCGGCTGGGCGCTCTTTTCGCTCTGGGCGCGAATGCCCATCAATGTCGCTATCATCGCTGCCGCCGCCAAGCCATATAGCAGGAAACGGCGGCGGCAGCGGCTAAGCGCACGCGGAGAGTGTATCCAAATGGGTTTAACCACGGGTGAGCAGGTGGATGAGCAGGAGAAAAATATGGATCAGGAAGGAGGAGGAGGACGATGACGAACATCAGCAACATGAACTGGAGTGGAAGTAGCGGGAGGAGGAGGAGGACCAGGAGAAAGCGAAGGTGAAATGAGGGGGGCGATTATGATGAGAGAGGACTCGGAAGTGGCCCGCGCTGGGGCGAGAGCGCCAGTCTGAACGACGGTAGCAAAGCGCCGAACCGGAACAGAGGCCCGCGCTGCAGCGGGAGCACCATCTTGAAACACCGAAGCCGATCGGATTGTAAACAGCTTTAACACGAATCACCATTGCCCAAATCTGTGATAAAATCCGTACGCGGAGAGGGCGGGGCATCTTCAGGACATAATGCGTAATTGTAGAAGGGGGTGGGGAGATGGAGAGAATGGGGAGGGAGGGGTAAGGAATAATAAGGACAAACATGTTGAGGAGGAGGAGGAGGAGGAGGTGAATGATGAATGATGAGGAGGAGGGTGAAAGCAGCCAGGAGGATGATGATAGTGAGGAGGCGCGAGGGGAGAGCTTCCTCTCCATCTCCGTCTTCCACCCTCCTCCTTCTCCTCCTCCTCCTCCTCCTCACCATCTCCTCCTCCTCCCACTCCCCCTCCCCCTCTCCTCCTCTTTTTCCTGCTCCTCCCCCCTGCTTCCTGCTTCACCTCCTTCGGTCTTCTCCCCCCTCCCTCCTGCTCCCTCCCTCCCTCCTCATCCTCTTCCCCCTCCCTCACCCCTCCCCCCTCCCGCGGGCCTCGACTTCTGCACCCGCACCCGCACCTCCTTGAACAATACCCCGAAGACGCGCGGGGCATCCATGCACGCCCGGTCGCGCCCTGGCTTGCGGGGGGCGGCCGGATCCCGCCGGCGGGGGCGCCCGCCGCGGATGCCGCCCTGCCCTTCACCCCCAGGCGGGCGACCAGATCGAAGGGTAGGACTGAGGGATGAGGGGCGAGGATGGCCAGGAGCAGGGAAAGGAGGGGTGGGAAGGATGACGATGATGACGACGATGACGAAGACGACGATGACCTATGAGGATGACGATGATGATGATGATTACCTATGACGATGACGATGATGGTGATGATGGCGGTGATGATGATGCTTATGCTTATGCTTATGCTGATGCTGATGCTGATGCTGCTGATGATGATGATGATGATGATGATGATGATGATGGTGACGATCACGATGATGCTGGTAATACCAATGATAATGATGATGACGATGATACTAATGATGCTGATGATGATGACGATGATGGCGATGATGATGACGATGCTGATAATGACGATGCTGTTGCTGATGCTGCTGCTGCTGCTAATGATGATGATGATGATGATGATGATGATGATGATGATGCTGCTGCTGCTGATGCTGATGCTGATGCTGATGCTGCTGATGCTGATGCTGCTGCTGATGATGCTGCTGCTGATGATGATGAGGAGAAGGAGGAGGTGGAGGAGGAGGAGGAAATTGCTGGGCTCCTGGGCCCACAACTTGAACGCAGGGGGACAGACAGTCCTCCGCCTCCTCCCCCCCGCCTTCACCTCCTCTAGCCGCCGTGAGGAGTGCAGACGGCAATGCCAGTGAACAGGGAGCGCAGCCCCCACCGCCGCAGCCAGAGTCGCCCGCCAGCCCTCGTCCCTCGCTGCGAGAAGCCTGCTAGTATTATGTCGGGCGTGTCCCCCTACAGGGGGATTTTCGACGAAAAATAAGCATACCCCCAAAATACCCCAAAAAGGTCAAAACATATTCAAAGAATAGTCCCCAGACTATTTTTGGACTATTTTTGGGGTATTTTTTAAGTTTTTCGTCGAAAATCCCCCTGTACGGGGATAGGTCCGACTTAATGCTAGTACGTCTCCTTCCAGTCGGGGAGCGGCTCCCTCTGATCCCAGCCGCCCCACCTCTTGTTCGCGTCGAGCGCGTAGTACATGCCGACCTCGCCTGGAATCGGCCGGTATCTCCAGTTGGGGTCGTTGAGTGGCGGCTGCATGTACTTGCGGTGGATCTTGTGACTCGTGCCGTAGTCGGAAGAGATGACGGTGTCATGGAGGCTCGGCTCGGAGCTCTCCGCCTGCGCCGTGGGGGTCCTCGCGCAGCTGCGCGGGCACGGGGATGCAGAACGGCACCGGCTGCTTGATCTCCTCGCTCCTGGTGAAGTGCAGCAGGGAGTCCGCAAGCAGCGTGACGTCGGTCTCCTTCTCCGCGAACTCGAAGGGCTCGGGCATGTTCACCGCCCACTGCTCCATCGGAATGTGGTGCTTGTCAAGCATCTACATGCCCGGCTGGCCCTATGCGTTCATGGATCCACACACTGGGGCGAGAACCATCAGGGCCACCTGCACGTGCCAAAGATCCTGCACGATCTAGTGCACACCAACAGGGAGCTTCGTCAGGGAAGCCTTCCTTTGGACGTGTTGAGGGCGATGCTGGACCCAAATCTGGCCGGCCTCAGCCTTACCCGGGACGGAAGAAGTAGCCTGCCCCTCTTCCGTTCATGCGGCAGTCCCGACATTGCCGTTTCCATATGTGTTCAGGTATTCCAGTTGGGTGGCTGCATACTTCGAGCAGCTCTGCTACGTGTACTTCAAGTTCCTGAGGCAGAGCAACTTCTGAGGGGTGCCCTTTCTTACCACTTCGGCCACGTTCCAACGTGAGCCCATCTTAGGCCGCGATTGCTGCACCAGGCCTCTAAGCAGCCTGACTCGTTTGTTTTTCTTGTGGCTGGGCAGCCCCCAGTCTTTTCCATTTCATGCGTTCATGGATCTGATGCGCGCGGTCCAGAAGGGGGTCGGGCGGCACGCTGCCGGGCGGCAACTTGCCGCCTCCCACGCGGGAGCCTGGGGCCACGACGCTGTCCTCGGAGGGTTCCGTCAGGGACAAGGTGACCTTCTTCTTATCAACGTCAAGCCTGGCGATGTACACGTCAAGCGAGTCGCCGATCTCAAGCGCCTCCATGGACATGCCCTCCCTCGCCGTCACGAAGCTCGCGGGCAGCAGCCCCTCCTTCCTGCCCAGGCCGATAGCGACGAAGGCGCCGTACTCCTTGTGCGCGCGAACGGTTTCCTTGAGCTGCTGGCCCTTCAGGTTGCCGATCTTGACGCCGCTGCCGCTGCCTCATGCGGCCTCGACTCCAGCCTCTTTGAGAACCATCTTGTTCTCCGCCGTGTGGACATTGACGACAACCAGGCCCTCGATCTTGTCACCACTCTAGTACTCTGTGCCCTCCTTCATCAAGCGCGTCGGAAGCAGCGCCTGAAACGAGGCTCCGATCTCGATAAAAGCTCCGAAATTCATGACCTTCTCGACTTTTCCATCGATCACCTCGCCGTCAGAGAAGCCGCCAGCAAGCTTCCTCGAGGAGACGGCCAGGCGCTGCCTAGACGGATCCGCCTGGATGATCTTGAGGCCCGTCATCTCCTGTCCGCGTTTGAACTGATCAATGGGCTTGACGAGTTCGGATACCGAGTACAGCGCGTCGCGCTTGGCGCCCACGTCCACGAAGACGCCGGAGTCCATGACGCGGGATACTTTGCCTTCCACCGTGTCGCCGACCTTGAGCTCGCTCAGGGACATCGTCTCGTCCTCCTGCTGGCTATTCAGAACCTCGATGGAGCTCACCTCGAGCTGGCATCTGGCGGCGTCAGACGTGACGACGAAGAGGTTGGTGATCTCATCGCCCTTGTTATCCTCTGACAGCGGCTTCGGGAGGTTCTTCTCGCGGATGCTTTGCGTCGCGAGTGGCGCCGACGGCGACGTTGAGGCCGCCCGCCGTCCTGCGCGCCGCGGGGGAAGTCGGAGATCGGGGCTCCCGCCTGGGTGGACACAGAGATCCTGTTGGTCGCGGCCTCGATGGTCATGATGGTGAGGTCGGCCGCCTCGCCGACGGTGTGCTCGCTGGCCTGCTTGCCCAGGACCGAGCGCGGGCAGAGCACCGACACCGTGAGCCTGGCGTCGAAGAGGACCCCGAACTCGGTGATGCTCTCGACGGTGCCCTCGAGGACCTCGCCAACCTTGCACTCGGAGGGCATCTGCTTCTCGGAGACCTCCACCTCCTGCCTCTCGAGGTTGATGGACGAGACGCGCAGGCCCGACCTTCTCGCCCTCCGCGTACTCGCTGATGGGTTTCTCCGACTGGTTGGTACGATACAGGGCGTCGCGCTCAGATCCGATGTCCATGAAAAGGCCGAACTGGGGGTTGACCCTGATAACGGTGCCCTGGACCTTCTGGCCCTCGACCAGATCCTCGATCTTGATGCCAGCCGCCTTGGGCTCGAGGTCCAGGGACACGGTGATCTTGTTTCCGTCGATCTGGACGACCCTCAGCTCCACCTTGTCGCCCTTTTTTGTAGTCCTCCAGAGGCTTCGCCAGGAAGCGCAGCGGCGCCAGGGCGTTGGACGGCTCGCCGATTTCGCAGAAGGCGCCGATGTGGGGAGCGGACCCCTCGCAGGTGCCCTGGATAATCTCGCCCTCCCCCACCTTCAGAGGGGCCGCCTTGACGTTCAGACAGATCTTGCGCGTGGCCGGGGTGCCTCCAGTTTGGACCTCCGTGATGGTCAGGCCGGAGATCTTGTCGCCCACCTTGTACTTGGTGCCCTTCGGGATCATCATCGATGGGAGCAGAGCGTCC
>CAUYUJ010015971.1:528331-545831 GCA_963575745.1 Prorocentrum cordatum
CATCACCGTCACCACCATCGTCACCATCATCGTTAACACCATCGTCACCACAACCGTCACCACCGTCGTCACCACCATCGTCACCACCATCGTCACCATCATCGCCACGACCACCACCAGAAGCACCATTATCATCACCATCACCGTTTCCACCACCATCACCACCACTATCACCACTACCATCACCACAATCACCATCATCATTATCATCACCACCGTCATCAGCATCATCATCACCATCACCAGCATCATCATCACTACCACCACCACTATCATCATCATCATCAGCATCATCATCATCATTAGTATTAGCATCACCATCATCAGCATCATCATCACCACCATCACCACCACTATCACCATCACCATCATCATCACCGCCATCATCATTATCATCAGTATGCTCATCATCACCACCTTCATCGTGTGCAAAGTCAAAACTGAATTCACGTGCACCATCGTTTTCAACACCACAGGCAGTCTCATCATCATCATCATCATCATCACCATCACCATCGTCATCTGCATCATCACCATCATCATCATCATCATCATCGTCATCATCATTAACATCTTCATCCCCACCGCCATCACCATCGCCATCGCCATCACCACAACCTCATCACCGTCATCACCGTCGCCATTAGCATCACCATCATTATCACCATCAGCATCACCACCATCATCACCACCATCAACATAATCATCAACAGTATCATCGGGATCATCAACACCATCATCGTAATCACCATCCTCATCCTCTTCCTCAACATCTTCATATTCACTATCACCTTTGACATCATCAAAATTACCGACTTCTCAACCATCAACATCACCATCACCAACAACGTCCCCACCATCATCACCATTAACATCACCAACCGTCATCGTCACCATCACCATCACCACCCGTCATCATCAGCAACATCGCCAGCAACTTCATCAACATCACCATCGCCACCACCCTCATCATCATGAACATTGTTGTCGTCCCCCAATGGAAGCCGGGCGCAGGGCGGCGGCCTCGTCGCCGACGGAGAGCCTCGGCAGAGACCGGCGAACCGCCAGGGGGGGCTCCAGTGAGGGCGCCGAGGCCTCTGCGTACCCATCCTCTCAAAGAGGGGGGGGCAGGAGGGAGACGAGGGGGGAGGAACGGAAGAGGAAAGGAGAGGAAGAGGAAGAGAAGGGAGAGGAGGGGAAATGTGGAAGGAGGGAGAGCAGGGAGAGGAGGGGTGAGGAAAAAAAGGAAGAGGACGGAGAGGATGGTGGAAACAAGGAGGACAAGGAGGACTTTGGGCGTAAGACCTCTTGAAATTCTGTCGAGATAGGCCAGGCGTGTCTTGGTAAATGGGACCGTGGGTGGACACTTGCACTCATCAGCCAAGGAACGAATATGCAGCTGATGGTAGCTCCCTCGAGCCGCACAATACCACACATCCAAATTACAATGGTACATCATCTGGTCGCTTGGGTGAGCCCAACCACCAGCGAAATGTAAAAGCTTTCCACGAGGAGCCCTACAAACCCCAGACGACTGAGTTTCAAGGCGAAAACACGGCGACTTCAAAAACTCCCCCTTCGCGGCCACCGGCGTGGTGCCTCTACAAACTGTGCATCGCTTGCCACAATGGGCCAAGACGTACTGGGTGCTGAAGAGGGCGACCGCGGATGGAGCGGGAGGGGGAGTTCGGACGGCGGTAGCCGATGGACGAACCCTACTCTTTTTTGCCATCTTTGGCAGCAAGTTCCAGCGTGGCCCGCAGGAGCTGGTGCCGTACGGAACGAGCCTCGTGTTCCACCAGCTCGACCCGTGCTCTCTGTTCGCCAAGGGCTCTGGCTTCCTTGGCCGCCACCGACGCCAGGTTGTCCACGAAGTTGTTGCCAGCGACATGCCAGCCCACGAACCTCCGCTGTATGACCTCCTCGCCCGTAACGTGTGACGGCACTTTGATCACTGCAACTTTCGAGTGATGTCTACCCTGCTCATGAAGAGGCCGCCAGATTTGCCGCATAGATCGGTATTGCACGTCTTGGTCGACGATGCGATCCGACTCTGAACTTGGATGAAACGCCGTTTCCACCGTTCTTGACAAACATCCTCATCGTTCGCGATGTAGACCGTGAAACCGCTGGACCACCTTATGCTCAGAAGTCGAGTCAACAACTCTCCACGGGGTACAGTTTGCCTGGCTCCTGGCAGAGGTGCATACACAAACTTTGACTCTGGTCCAGGAGACTCTCCAACGGCCGATATTGCTAACCCGACCCAGCGAAGTCGAGGATCATGCGTGTCGAGGCCGCCAGACGCACCCCCATGGACATATACTGGCGGCTGCTGAGATCTTTTTCCAACAATCTTGGTCAAGTTCGTCCTTGTGACTAACCGTCCATGGCTCCTCTTGTGTTGGAGGGTCGACTGCTGTGAGCCGGGATGGGATTGAAGCTCGATTTCAAAGACATTCCATGCTAACTCCTTGAACTAGTGCTCTGCTGCACCAATCCTGAGACATGTCAAATTCTGGCGAGCCTGAATTACACTTGCCTGCCCAGAAGCGATGGCGAGGGGTCTCTCGTTCCTTGTCGCACCTGGCACAATCGGATGGTATTTGATATCATGTCTCTGACTTCCGGGAAGCTGTCCAAGCTTCCCCGCTGTGATGGTAAGCAACAGGTGAGCAAGACTTCTCCCACCTTGGGGATACTCTCGAGCTGTAATTGCTTGCGAAGGGGCAAATTATCTACTCCGTGCTCCATCCCACTGCCACATAATGTAGACAACGCTGCAAGCTGCCACTGCTTCCGCTGAGTGGTCCGAACGAAAGCGTCCAGCAACTCCTCCGCCTGATCGATGGGCTCGAAGTCGCCGCTGGAGGAAACCCAACCTGCCTGATGGCCCGTCTCATCCGTTGGCGGGCGCCGTAGCGTAGGCCGAGGAATATCCCGGCCAACGTCGACCAGATAATGGGCCACCACCGTCAGAGGACCTCGTATATGGCGAGCTCGATGCTGAGCCTCGCGCTGTTGGTAATTACGAGCCGTACTTTTCCAAACACGTGCCGCTGGCCCGCGTGCCCGAGGAACAGCAAACCATGCTTTGAGCCACTCTGCTAGACAGTGGCGACGCAGGGAAATGCCTGGATCCGCGGCGAGCGCGCGGATGTCCAACAAAGTAATGACACAGTGGCCCCGTCTGTGTCTCCCTGCCACTGCTCCAAGGCGCCTCCTCAAATGAATGATAAATGACCTCGGCAGCCCGTGTATCTGATTGCCGTGCCTAGCGCCAGCCTGAGGGCCAGCCATCTCGACCCTCTGAAGCACCTTAAAACGTCCGCTGATTTGCGCAAGCCTGCGGGCAATGAGATGTTGACGCAAAGTGTCGCTGAACCTTTTGCGCCTGACGGCTCGCCCGAGCAGCTTGCCGCTAGACAAATCCACGCCCGAACGAGCTGTCTGCGGGACAACCAAAACCTGAATACCTTGCCGACGTAGTCGCTTCTGAAGGAACTGGGCACCTTCCATTTCCGAGCAAGTGATGGTACTCTTCTGACAACTGCGAACAATAATCGGCTAACAGGTCATGTGTAGCAACGGTGCCATTGACAATTTGATCACAAACATGAGACTCATACCCAACCGGCGTCTGAAACAAATCATCAACCCAAAGCCGCAAGGACACCTGCGGATGACTTACAGTGAGCTTAGACATGATGAGTCTGGTGATGCTCCGAGCGAATCTGGTTCCACTCCTGAGCCCTTGAGTGATGCTGCGTGCGCCGCGCGCTCTGGAACGGGCAAGGGGCTGCGCCCCTTGGTCCAGGAGCCTCGTGGCCGCGCAAGTCCGGAGCTCGAGCCCCAACATAATTGGCGGGGGCCCGCGCGAGAGATCCTTCGACCAAAACCGACCACTCTGCTTCGTCATAAAAAGGTTGAGTTTCAAGAAGGGCATGTCCATGAGGCCTTGAGCTTCGCGAGGAGTTCTTCGTCTCGCCGCCTCCCGATCAGGCGCCGAAGCTGCAGCCCGTTATCGAGTGATCGGTTCCCGCGCCGGCGACCAGATTCTGTAGGCCATGCCGATGAGGCCGACCACGCGGTTGGCAGAACTCTTTTTGGCGAGCAGCCTTCCCGGCACAGGTAGAATTGCCGTGGCAAGGTTTGGCGCTGCTCGCTCATGGTGTACATGACTGTGAGGTCCAACGAAGCCTGATCGGGCAGTCGCTCCAGGTCGATGGGCGAGAACTTGTCGACCCTTGACCTGTCCTCGGCTTCGTGGACCGAAGTGCCGAACGAGCTTCATCAACCGATAATGGGGCAAGCGGCGCTGCCGCCAAATGCCGCCGAATGTTGTCGAACAGATCCCGCGTGCTGGCCTTTGTGTGATCAGCCATGGGGGCCCATGGCTCGCGCCAGTGCGCGGCCTCGGTGCCCGCCGCGTCGCGAGGGTGAAATACAGGGCCTTCTGGGGAATCGAACTCAACGGCGCCCATCGGTTCCATCCTCGTAGCGAGATATATGGAGCCCGTCTGATCATTCGTGGCGATCCAGTCATTAAGCTCCCGGAAAGACGATGCGACTGCATGCCCGCGAGCGCGAGCAGCGATCTGACGCGTCTCTTGAGCAAAAACATCTGACTGCATGTGCGGAGCCTCGTGTAGCGAACCGATCTCAGCCCTTTTCAAGTAGCCCAGCGCGCGGTCGCCGACTTGCCCGCGTACTTATGAGCAGACCTAGATGCTTGACTCGCCAACTTGCCACCTGGGATGGCCAGGGGATCAATCTGCGAAGGGCCGTTACCTCCCATCTTGTGCTGAGCCAGTCTATGAAGAACCACCTGAAGGCGTTCCCACCAGTTGGCCGCCACATCTTGGAGCCCCGCGTCGCGGAAGTGGTCGCTCGGGCGCGCCCTCTGGACAACGAGGCGGGGGCCCGCCGCTCTGGGCGGCTTGTCCGAGGGAGGGGTGTCGCGATGCACCTGAAAAGCGTGCTCCACTGCTCGATCCCGCGAATCGTATGCTCCGCTGGCCTGCGTGATGTGTGGCCCTCCGACATGAAAGGCAGTGGAACCTCGGACTGGCTCCCAGACCTCTTCGCGTGTCTGGCACCGGAGGCTCCTGACGTGTAAGGGATGGCTGACAGCGAAGCCAGCGCGTAGACAACGTGGGAGGCCCGCTGTTTGCTGACGCAGGGTTGCTCTACAGGGGTGCTTGCGGACACGGGCCCCGGTTTTGCCTGAGTATCCCGCGGACAAGAACACCGAATGTGGCATGTTGAAAAATCACCGAGCACGACCCGCGGGAGATGTAGGCCCTGCAGGATGGGCTCTGACCTGGCCAGGCGCCCAAGGTTTTCCCCGGCGCACCCTTGGGAGTGAAACCCATGACAAGTAAAAGCGGCAATGCTGTAACCGTTCTGCCTCGGGACCACCGGGGGGAATCCGTCAAGCATGATGGCGCCTTCTACGCGCAAATGAGCCCATGCACTGCAGCGCTGAGACAGGGGGCGTGCTTGCCTATGGCCCTCAGACAAGAACATCTCGCCGCCTTCCGTGCCGCGCAGCTCTCCAGACACTGCGAGGCACCTACTGCCCGTGGGTCTGGCGTGATTCTGAAGGCATCGGACATTGGCTAGACGTGCTTTCTTCCGCCGCTCCGCTGGCTGCTGCGGGCCGAGGTGCGTCTCGCAGAGAGCGAAGTGTTGGGGGACTTTGGAAGCATGCAAGTGACGGATGAAGTCCCAAGCTTTTCGACAAAGGAACGTGACGCGAGTGAGGGCAATTTGCGTAACAGGAACAGACTCACGAGATGAGTCAGCACGACGTGTTCTACTGGGGCGGGTTTTCGACGACTGCGACCTGAGCGCCTCCCCGCCTGAGCTGCCAGCTGCTGTCAACCCGGGCGAAGTACCTGAACCAGTGGATGCTGGAACTAACTCCGCGCACTGTAGGTAATGCGCTCCCCACTTGAACTGCGCCTGGAGATGAAGGCGCTGAAGAGGCCGATGTAGCTGGAGACGCCGCTGAAGACGAGTCAACACTCAGAAAGTCTTCCTGCGAAGATCCATGGCGACTGCGGCCCGCAACCGCAATCGGGCTTGGTGTGGATCGTGGTGGCGAGCCTGGCGCCGTGGCAGGCGTGCTGGGCGTGTCGCCCGCGCCCCGCGGCCGCCGCCTGCGCCGCGCTCGCTGCTGCTGCCCCGGCCGCCTCCTTGGCCTGACGAATCCTCTAAGCCCCCGCCTCAATCGCAGCCTCCTGCTCGCGATCGACTTGGCCGCGTGGAGGTCCCATGGTGGCGCCCCCGTCCGCTAGAGCCTGCCCGCCGCCTCCTCTCGATGCTGCCGCGTCGGGGGACTAGGGCGCTCCGCTGGACGTGGCGCCCTCGTTGTCGCCCATGCGCTTCTCGGCTGAGCGCTCCGCGGCTTGCGCGTGAACCGCCGTCGCGCGGTCCCTCCGAGCCGCGACGTTGGCGCCGCGGTTGTGGAGCTCCTACTTGGTGGCAGGGGGTCGGCCGCAGCTTCGGCATCTCCTCCGCCTCGGCGCCCTCGAAATTGGAGGCGTCGCCGTGGGCCTTCGCGACAAATTTCGCGTTCCACTCGAAGTCGAACTTGGCCTTGCCGCATGCGTCGCCTGCTGGCTCCTCCTCGGCTGTCTGGCCCCCTCCTGGGGGGCCGGCTCGATGCCGGCCTGCGCCGCGAGAGCCCTCGCTGCCGCGCGAGGGCCCGCGCCGTCTCGCTTTCTCTGGCATCTGCCCCCTCTAAAGCATCGCGACGCCGGGCGACTCGATGGGCAGTTTGTTCATGTTTAGCATTTGCATCCCTCCGTGCGCCCGCTGCTCCCCCGGCGGCCTCGACCGCAGAAGCGGGCAGGGCTGGCGCCCGGGCGCGCCGCTGAATGGCCGCCGTGGGCGCCGCCAGCAGCGGGGGGTCGCTGGCCGCGCCGAGCGCCTGCGCCGGGGCGGCCAGCGGCGGCGCGGACTGGCCCGCGAGCGAGAGGCCGAGCTGGTCGCCCCCAGCTACGCCGCGCCTGCGCCCGCAGCCTCTGCCGCCCCCTTTGCCGCTGCCATCGCCATTGGCGCCGTTGCCGCCGTCGCCCTCCGAGCGCTCGGCATGTGGAGCTTCGCCTGTCGCCGACGGCGCTGGCGCCCGTTGAAATCGCGAGCGAGGGCGTCGCCCCCCTCTTGGCGGCGGCGCCCGCTGCGCGCGGGCCAGAGGCGCCTTGCGGCGCCTCCGGCGGACGTGGCTCTGAGAGAACGCCCACTCTTTGCAATGGTCAGAGGCTGCTGTCGAGCACTGGCTGAGACCGCGCCCCTCAAGCGCCGGCGCGGAGGTGGCGGGCCGGCGCAGATGCCAAGACGGGCGCCTGAGCCGGCATCTTGAGCGACGACGACGGGGGGGGGAGAGAGGGGGGGAGGATCAAGACGTCTACGCGCGAATAATCATGATCAAGATTTGTTGACGCCCGCGCCCAGCGACCGGCCCGGCCAGCGGAAGCAGGTTGAGAAGGCGGAAAAAGAAGGCGCCGTGGCCTGAGCGTATCGGGGCCTCGCCAAACAGGGAGGTCCGAGCCAGAGGCCCAGGGCGGGTGGCCCTGCGACCGAGCCTGCGGCGTCGCAAGACGCCGCGGGCAGCTCGGGGCGGCCGCGCCAATAAGCTGCAGCGCAGGTAATCCGAAGACGAACCATCGTCTCACACCGCGCAGAGCTGAATCTCAGCCGTTCCCGCAAAATCGGCCACGGCCACGTTGCTCATATATTGCGAGCTGTAGCAGCCAATGGCAGTCTGAGGAATGCCCGTGGCCCTGGGGACCTGGAAGACCCGCGCAGAGAGAACCGAAAGGGGGGCCGCCCGGGAATCCGAACATCACATGCTGACCTCATCAAAGCCCCGTGCGTGCTGCAAGAGCTCCCATGTTCCGCCTCTACGAAGTTATCTCGAATGTGGCGGCCCCTCGCGCCCTGGCGCTGCTGCTCCGTCGCCGCCGCGAGGGCTGCCCCTCTCAATCCAATGCGCAACGCGTCCGAAAGGATCTTAGCGTCTGTGTTGGAGAGCAAAAGGGGTCGGGTAGAACCAAGCGCCCTCGAGGCGAATGCCCCCTGACTGGCGAGATCTTCGCCCGTGGGCAGGGGCGCCATTCCGCTGGCCTGACAGTCCATGGGAAGAGCAGCGCCTGCGCAATTGTAGACGGCTTCGCAAACCTTATGTAGTACTTCAGTAGCTTCAGGCACCGCCGAACAACCGTGAATAATGAATGCCGTCGGGGCCAGGGGCAGAGTGACGCTTGAAACGAGCCCGCTTTTCAAAGTCATCCTGGCCCCGGCGCCGCATGGGCTCCAAGGGGAGCTGGCCCGCCGATTGAACGTTTTACAGGAACGCTGGCCAGCGCCGTTCCCATGAGGAATGGGCGACAACCGTCTTCTCCCAATATGTGGCCAACGCTCGAACCGCGTCGTCGGGGCGCGGGCCAGGGCGTCCGCTCTCGCCGGGTGCCCCCTTCAGACCAATGCGCCGTCTCATCGGGGCCTAGCCTCTTTTCGAAGCCACGAGACGTTCTTCTGCTTGCTCGGAACCTCCTCAGGCTCCCCTGCTGTGCTCAACTTGTTTCAACTCCTCCTCGAACCAGCGGTTCTTCGACGTCGCACTCCAAGACTGCGACCCATCGGCATCAGAGCAGAGACCGCGGTCAACGTCAAATAAGGAGAAGAGCGCATCAAAGCAGCGCAAGGCTCGGATGACAAGATACCAGTGCTGCCCCCCCACCCTCGGTATGCCACGAATGCAAAGTGGAACCCGTCAATTCTTGAGAGACGGCCGAAGCTCAATCGCCACCGTGCCGAACATCGCTTTCACCTTCCGAACTCGCTGGGTCCGGCCCTCGGGACGTGTGAGCTCTCTCAACTGCTCAGAGACCATCCGTCTGTGCGTGCATTCTGGCTAATCTACTTCGTAAGTGCAACCCACCTGGCTTGGGACATGCAATCGTGACGGCGACTAGGATGTGGTCAGACGACGCCCCCTCGTGGGTCAAAGTCCCTAACGCACACGCAGCGAGTACCATCTCATTGATAAGTCCTGCAGGAAGAGTGGTGTATACCCTAAGCCGAGAGATCCCCCGAAGCTCGCCACCGACAATGTCCCTGCGAACGGGGTCAGGCTGAAGTGTTTTACGCCATGAACGGCGAGGGGCGGAGGGTGAGGATGCGGATGCGGATGAGGATGAGGAGGATGATGATGATGAGGAGGAGGAGGGAAAGGCGAGGAGGAGGACGATTGGAGCAGGAACCGCAGCAGCAACAATAAGAGGACCAGGAACACCAGCAGCAACGCAAACAATATAACCTGGCAGCAGCATCATGAAGGACACTAACAGTACCAACACCAGCACCAGCAGGGGCAAAGAGCAATGACGCGGACGAGGACGGAGTGCGGACTGAGGAGGAGGATGGGGATGATGATCCAGCATGATGAGAATGTGGAGGTGGACGAGGAGGATGATCTACCTGGATCTCGCTGGCCTGACCGACTCCACAGTACAAACGACCTCTGGAGACGACGGGAACAAACGTTCACCATCCCACAGTCCTATCCGGAGCGACGTTGAGCGGTCTCAGAACAATCTAGCATTGCGCACAAGTTCCACCTGTAACTGATAACATGGGGCTCTCGCTGTTCGCGCCCTCTTCCGCCCTGGTCCCCTCTTCTTTTTTTGGGGGGGGAGGTCGTGGGGCGGGCCTGACCCTGCGTCACCCAGCTCCACCCTGGTCCCTGGCTTGCGGCAGGGGTCATGTGCCGGCCCTGGCTCGGCTTCGCTCCCAGCCCTTCCTCACACTTCGCGCAATGTGCACTATCACTGCCTTTTCTCCCGCGTGAACTACTCCCAGCATGGTACTTGGGATCGCGCTCACTGCCGCCCTCCTCAAATGAGCTACCCCTCTCGCTGTAGCTGATGTAACGCGCGCTGCCTGCCCTCTCGCGCGAACTACTCCCAGAGTTGTAGCTCATGTGCTGCTCACTGCCTGCCTTCCCGCACCAAGTACCCCCAGCGTTGTAGCCGATATGTCGTTCACTGCTTACCCTCTCGCATGAACTACCCCCAGCGTTGTGGCTCATATGTCGCCAATTGCCTGCCTTCCCGCACGAAATACTCCCAACATTGTAGCAGGTGTGTCGCTCGCTGCCTGCGTTCTCCCGGCGTTGTTGCCCATATGTGGCTCGTCGCCTGCCTTCTCGCACGATCTACTCTCAGCGTGGTAGCTGATATTGCGCTCGCTGCCGACTTTCTCGCTTCAGCTGTACCCGACGTTGTGTAGCTGATGCGCCGCTCCCTGCCTGCCTTCTCGCCTGGACTACTCGCAGCGTTGTAGCTGATATATCGCCCGCGGCCTGCCTGGAGGTCCCGCGGCCCTTTCTCGCATAAGCGACTCCCAGCGTTGATTCCTTCGTTCGCAACCGCCCTTCTGGCATGAGCAACTCCCCGCGCTGTACCTGATGAGTTACCCACTGTTTGCCTGGAGCACGAACTTCGTCCACAGCTCATCCTCGCGCGCGCGACTCGAAGCGTAGTAGCTGACCTTCCTCCCCGCACGGAAGACTCCCAACATTGTAGCTGATCTTGGCTGCTCACAGCCGCCCTTCCCGCACGAACCGATCCCAGCTCTGTAGGTGATTTGCCTTCATACGGCTGCGCTGATCCCAGCGCTGTCGCTGAAGATCGCGGGGTGAAAAGGGAAGGGTAATGAGACAGGGCATGGGGAGGGGACAGCCCACCTTCTTGACGGGCCTCTGGCGACTTGGCCTGCGCACGGCCGTTGGCCTCCACAGAAAATGCGTGGGCATGACTCCTGAGGTCATCGCCACTTTCACGTTCGGCCCATCGGAACACCCTGACCCGGCGTATAGGACCCTGGGTTGAACATGGCTGCGCTGAGATGGATCGTGATGATGAAGTTGTTGTTGAGGATGCTGAGGGTCATGCTGATACTGATGATGCTGCGGAAACTGATGATGATGCTGATGGTGGCGATGATGCTGCTGATGGTGATGATGAGGAGGAGGAGGAGGACGGGGAGAACGAAGAAGAGGAGGAGGATGAGGATGACAATGAGGGTGGAGGTTGCGAGAGAGGGAGCAGGATAAGGGGATGGAGGAGGAGTAGGAACATGGATCAGGATGGCGGAAGATGGTAGAGTAGGAAGAGGAGGCAGAGAAAGGGGACGGGATGCCGGAGCGCGCAGGCGGAGACGGAAGATGAGGAGCGGCAGGAGGGACAGCATGAAAGACGGATGAGGATACTCACGGATTATGGTGATGATGATGATGATAATGGTGTTGGTGATGACGATGATGGTGCTGCTAAGGTGGATGATGATGATGCCGACGGTGATGATGAAGATGGTGCTAATGATGCTGATGCTGCTGCTAATGATAGTGGTGATGATGATGGCGATGGCAACGATGTTGATGATAACGACGATGGTGATGCTGATGCTGCTGCTGCTGATGATGATGATGATGATGATGATGATGATGCGGCTGCTGATGATGATGCGGATGATACTGCTGATGATGGTAATGACGATGATGATGCTGATGATGATGATGATGATGATGCTGGTGCTCATGCTGCTGATGATGATGGTCATGATGTTGATGGTGACGTTGATGATTATGCTGATGATGGGGTAATTATGACGATGAGGAGGATAAAGAGGAGGGGGAGAAGGAGGAGGAGGACGAGGAGGACGAGGGGAAGGAGTAGGAGGAGGTGGAGGAGGTGGAGAAGGGGGAGGGGGAGGAGAAGGAGGAGGACCAGTGTAAACTCAAGAGCCATCAGCGATGTTGGAATAAACCCTCCCTCCAAGCTCCCTCTCCATAGGCGCCATACAGGGGTTCATTTCCACTGGGGGAACTGCCTCGTTGGAAGACAACCACTTGAAAACCGTGATGCGTGCCAAAACATCATTCTCGGGATTCTAACGCCACGGATCAACCTGACTGCTGCGTCTTGACGATCCTGAATCCTACCGGAAACGCCATTCTTGGGATTTCAACACCGCGAACCAAAGTAACTGTTGCACCCACATGCTCCAAAATCTGTCCAAAACATTTCGGGCACGCTAATCAATAGAATACGTGAAACTCTTGCATGTTTTTCAAGCGAATGGTCGCGGCGCTAAAACGAGAACCACTTTTTGAAACGGATCCGCCCTCAATCCGTGAAGCTCTTGCAAATGTTCTAACGAATGTGCGCGGCGCTAAAGCGATACCAACATTTTGAAAACGACCCGCCTTCAATCCGTGAAGCTCTTCGCATTTTTCAGACGAGTGTGCGCGGCGCTGAAGCGAGAACCACATTTGAAAACCACCCGCCTTCAATCCGTGACGCTCTGTCAAAGTTTGAATACAATTGTGCGCGGCGCGAGCCACATTTTTAAAACGACCTGCCATCAATCCGTGAAGTTCTTGTAGGTTTTTCAAACGAATGTGCGCGGTGCTAAAGCGAGAACCACATTTTGAAATCCACCCGCCCTCAATCCGTGAAACCTTTTCAAGTTTTGAAGCTCAATGTGCGCGACGCTAAGGCGAGAGCCACATTATGAAAACGACCCGCCCTCCATCTGTGAAGCTGTTGCCAATGTTTAAGCTTCAGGGTCATAGCTGGTGAGGAAATCTCAGGCGAAACGCCCGGATCGCCCCAACAAATGGTCTCGGGGTGCGATAGGGGAAACACAGTTATACATAAGAAAAAGGAATAGAGGAGGAAAAGGAAGAGGAAGAGGAGGAAAAGGAGGAGGAAGAGGAGGAGAAGGGCGGTGATTAAGGAGGGGAAGGAGGAGGGGGAGGCTGCGGACGCGCATGAAGAGAAGGGGCAAACAAGCAGGAAGGACGGACAGGAAGGAAGAACGGATGGACGGACACACCAGAGGAAGAGGAGGAGGAGGAGGAGGACGAGGAGGAGGCGGAGGCGGACGAGGAGGAGCAGGAGGAGGAAGAGGAGGAGGAAGACGAGGAGGAGGAGGAGGAAGGAGGAAGGAGGACGAGGATCAGGAGGGCCGAAGGGCAGGAAACAAAGGAGGATGGAGGGAGGGATGGGGAGGACGAGGGGGATGAGGAGTGAGGAGGAGGAGGCCATGTGGGTGGCTGCAGCTGAGGGAACTGTAGCCCATCCGACGCACCTTGTGTCCCAGGACCCGGTTCGATCAACACCATAAGGTCAAGTACTCGGAGGCCGACGTCGTCAGCAACATTTTGGATAGTGCGTCGATGAGGAATCATTTACGATCCGCGCGGGCAAACAACTTTTTGGGGGGCACGCGCACCACGGTTTTTCGTGCTGCGCCGCGGCCCCCCTTAGGTACTGCGGATCAGAAAAACGATAACGTCCTGAATTCGCTCCTCGCCAATGCCGGGAGGCTCCCAATAGGTCACGTCATGCAGCCAGACTGCGATACTTGGCACGCCTGCTGCGCCGGGAGCCAGGCCCTCTGTTCAATCTGCTCGACTTCTCGCTCGAGCAGAAGCAAGGTTGGCCATCAATGCTGGCCCCTGGCGCGCAATGACTTACGTTGTTTGCTTTCAACAAAGTTCCACGTTAAGGAACGGTGCGAAACTGTATCATACATTTTTTGCGTCGGCGGCTGGGCAGGGGTCGTCTGCGCTGGCGGAAGAAGCTAACTAAACGGGGGCACCGTTGTAGCGAATTGGCTAACATGCAAGAGGAGGGGAGGAAGGAAGAGCGGGTGGCCGCGGGGAGGGGGAAAAGGCGAGGGCCGCTCCAGGGGACGGGTCGCTCCCAGAGCGAGCTGGCGCGGCTAGCCTCGCCGGCGGGGACAGAAGCGGCTGCTGTGCCAGGGTTCCAACGGCGGCGAGGACTGTATCAAACACGCCAGATGCGATACTAGAGCGTTCTTGCGCGGGGTCAAACAAGCTGCCCAATGATACCTGGACCACCTGGCTGTCCAGGCTTATCCCGAGCTGTTCCGGAAGAGCGGCCAGGTGGAAAAGGGGCCCTCTCCCCATGGGTGATAACGAACCCGATGATCCCCAGGCCCGTCAGGTTCTTCTTTACAAGTGGGGGAATCAGCCGAATACTTGTCTAGTGGGCACCATGTGCCAATGCTGCTGCAAGGAATTTCACTCGTACAACAAGTTGGTTGATCACATCAAGCGCGTCCCGTCTTGTTGGGACAGGCTTTTGGCCACGGGAGTAAGAGCTAAGGAGGACGATATTCAATAATGGTGCGCCCTCGAAACTACGTCTCAGCAAACGAATCGGTCGAAGGGTTCCATTAACATCACACGGATCAACCACAATGCCAAACTTACGGGCCGAGCAGGTGCTCGGACGAGATGACCCTCCTTCCGAGGACCCCTTGTTCACGCCCGGGCCACGCGAGCAGGGCCATCAGGCTATACCTCGTCGAAGCGGCAGGATTCTACTCGAAACATTGTGAGCAGGAGCGCTGTCAACCAGGAGCCGAAACTCTCGCTTAGGTGTCGACGGCAACATATGCGAGGAATATTTCCAATATTCCCCAATCAGAGCTTGCCTCTGTAGGGGTCCTAGCGGATCCATATGGTCAAATTAGGTTTGTCGCCGATTTTCGCTGCACGCCCGGGTGCCCGGGTGCCCAGGGGTGCCGGGGGGTGCCCTAGAGCCCTAAGCCCTATAGCCCTATAGCCCAATGGCCCTACAACTCCATAGCCCTATAGCTCAATAGCCCTATAGCCCCCCTAGCCTTATAGCCCTGATTTGTGTTTTTCTCTGGTATCATTTTTAAGAAAAAAGAGCTTGTCCAGGTTGCCTCCCAGCCCGCCTCGCAGGTTGGTTTGAGTGAAACCTTTTATGGTAGTGACGTGGCTCAGCGATGTTGTGACATGATCGCGTCTGGCAGAGTCCTTTGGAACTTCGCCTCCCCATCGATCACCACCTGGTGGTTGCAATTCGCGTGGCCTGTTGCTAAACCCCCCCCCTCGCCCAGAATCCTGTGCACGCACTTGGAACCATGGGGCCGGAAAGGTGTCGTAGAAGGGGCATGAGATGATAGCCAGAGCCAACAACAAGGAATTCATAACCATGGTAAGGATAATACTTGCGTGTGTAGCTGCTTGCGTATCGTTCACGATGGAAATGCCTACCAGATCCACCTCAAGCACGAGGGCCAATCCCTGGGAATTGCCTGAGGTGAAGAGTATCGCCAGACCTCCGAATTCTAGGATGGTGGAGATTAGCACCAATACTGTCATCATGTGCCACATATGTCCAACCCGCCGCACATGCTTAGTCCTTGGCACGGTCGCATTGACGATCTGACCGCTGCCGCCGCTTTTGCTGAGCTGTTCCGTGACAGTGTGCAGATACTGGGAGGGGAGGCACTTGAGCCTGTGCTGTTGGGCCTCCTTCGGCCCTTGGACCCTTTTTCAGTCGAAACCGCCGCGGTGGAGCCAGGGACCTTGGACTACGGCGGCCGCTTGACGGCTGGTGCACTGCTCTTCTTTTCGGGCGTAGCCCGAGTTTGTTTCTCGCGAGGTAAACTGGACTGGACTGCATTGGGCAGAAGTGAACTGAACTGAGCTGAACTGACTGGTCGGACTCGTTACGCGACAGTTTTATTCTTGGCGGCCGAGGGCGCAACCTATGGCGCAACCAATGGGAGACGGATGTATCTTCGGCCGCCGAGAGCGCAACCAATGGCGCAACTGGTAGGAAACGGTTTTATTCTCGGCGGCCGAAGGCGCAATCCATCGCGCAACTCAGGTGACGGTTCTACTCTCGGCGGCCGAGGGCGCGATCTATGGCGCAACCGATCGGAGACGGTCTTATTCTCGACCGCCGAGAGCGCGACCTGTGGCGCAACCGATAGGAGACGTTTTGATTCTCGGCGGCCCAAGGAGCAGCCTATGGCGCAAACGTTAGGAGACGGTTTGATTATCGGCCGCCGAACGCGCAAACTATGGCACAGCCGTTAGGGGACGGTTGTATTCTCGGCGGCCGAGGGCGCAACTTATGGAGCGACCTTTTTAGGAGACGGTTGCATTCTCGGCCGTAGAAAGCTCAACCTATGGCGCAACAGGTCGGATAATGTTTTATTCTCGGCCGTCGAGGGCGCAACACATGGTGAAACCGATCTGAGGCGGTTTTTATTGTCGGCCGCAAAGGGCGCAAGCTATGGCGCAACCGTTCGAAGACGGTTTTGTTCTCGGCGGCCGAAGGCGCAACCTATGGCGCAACCGATAGGAGGCGGTTTAGACGGTTGTATAATCTGCCGCCGAAAGCGCAACCTATGGCGCAACCAATAGGAAACGGTTTAAGGCGCAACCTTTGGCGCAACCGATCGGAGAAGGCTTTCTTCTCGGCGGCCGAAGGCGCAAACTATGGCACAACCGATCGGAAACGGTTGTATTCTCGGCCGTAGAGGGCTCAACCTATGGCGCAACCGATAGGTGGCGGTTTGATTCTCGGCGGCCGAGGGCGCAACCTATGGTGCAACCAAGAGGAGACGGTTTTATTGTCGGCGGCTGATGGCTGCAATCTATGGCGCAACCGATAGGAGACGGTTTCATTCTCGGCGGCCGAGGGCGCAACCTATGTGTGCCCCTGGTACCACCAGGACGCGATCAACGTACTCACCGTGCTGGGGGCCCGCGAGTAGTACGAGGACGCAGCGTGGGCATCCAAATGCGTGCGGTGCTAAGCCCGATTTATGCTCGCCGTTTGGGCTGGCTGTGGGGCCCAATCGGCGAGCTGTCGTCTGATTCCCGCGTCCCTCTTGCACTTGCTCTCCTTTGCTTGCCCAGTCGGCGGACACAAACGTCCAGAGTTTCCGACCGACCGACCCACCGAGGAGGAGGAGGACGATGATGATAAGAAAGAGGAGAAAGAGAAGGAGAACCATGATGAGGAGGAGGAAGAGGAGGATGAGGAGAAACGGTATGATAATGAGGAGAGGCGGAGGAGGAGGACGAGCACAAAGAGGACAAGAGGACGAGGATGATGATGATGATGAGGAGGAGGAGGGGGAGGAAGAGGAGAAGCAGGAGGCCGAGTAGGACGATTATGGGGGAGGACGAGGCGGAGGAGGAGGAGGAGGAGGAGGAGGAGGAGGAGAGGGAGAAGGATGAGAAGGTGGATGATAAAGAGGAGGAGGAAAAGGAGTAGGGGAAGGAGGAGAAGGATGAGGAAGAGGAGGATGAGGAGGAGGAGAAGGAGAAGGAGGAGGAGACGAATGAGGAGGAGGAGGAGGAGGAGGAACAGGAGGAGGAGAAGGAGGAGCAGGAGAATGAGGAGGAGGGGGAGGAGGAAGAGGCGAACAAGGAGGGGGAGACTGGCAGGAAGGAAGGACAGAAGGAAGGAACGAGGAGTCGGAGGAGAAGGCAGGAGGAGAAGACAGGCAGGAGGAGGAGGAGGAGGTTGAGGAGGAGGAAGAGGAGGACCGAGGAGGAAGAACGGTGCGCGGGAGGAAGACGGCCACTGGGGCCACGACTCCGGCTGCAAGTCCTCCAACCACTCTG
>CAUYUJ010015971.1:548331-563331 GCA_963575745.1 Prorocentrum cordatum
CTCCTCCTCCTCCTCCTCCTCCTCCTCCTCCTCCTCCTCCTCCTCCCCTCCCTCCTCCTCCTCCTCCTCCTCCTCCTCCTCCTCCTCCTCCTCCTCCTCCATCCTCCTCCTCCTCCTCCTCCTCCTCCTCCTCCTCCTCCTCCTCCTCCTCCTCCTCCTCCTCTCCTCCTCCTCCTCCTCCTCCTCCTCCTCCTCCTCCTCCTCCTCCTCCTCCTCGGCCCAGACCAGGAGGCCGCAGCCCGGGTCCCGGCCCCGGCGCCCGGGTCCCAGCCCTGGCCCCGGGCCCCAGCTCCGGCCGTGGCCCCAGCTTTGACCTCGGCCCCCGCCCTGGCCCTGGTCCTGGCCCCAGCCGCGGCCCCAGCCCAAGCCCCAACAGAGCCCAAGAGGCTCCCAAGAGAGCCCCAAGGAAGGCTCGATAGCGTCAGCGTCGTCGTCGTCGTCGTCGTCGCCGCTGCCGCCGCCGTCGTCGTCACCGTCCCCCTTCAGGGTCGGCGGCACCGGCCGCTAGGCCTTCCCAAGACCCTGGACCGGATGCGGTCTAGCAGGGCCCATCGGATCCTGACGCCAAGGGCAATTTCAACAAGGATCCCTCTGGCTGCCGATACCGATCACATTCCTCGCCCTTGGCCCTAAGTACGTTGTATCCTTCCCCAGGCCCTACATCGCAGGCACGTCGCTTCGCAGGCGCATGTGTACATGTTATAGCCAGTCCATACACATGCCCATGTAAAATTCTAAACTCATGCGCGCATCTGGGTAATGGTGTTGGTGAAGATTGGCGCGCCCGTGTGTCCCGCATTGAATCGTTTCACAATGATGGTGTTTGCTTGCGTGCGCATGTGAAGCACAGCTGGGTTGGCGCACGCGCGTGGCCCGCATTCAATTATTCGACCAGGGTTGTGCCCGTTTGGCGCCCGCGTGGCCCGCGTGCCCGTTTAGAGCACGTATGGCCCGCCTGGAACTGCTCGACGAAAGAAATGCGCGCCTTGCGGTCCGCTTAAGCGTATTTGGTAAAAGGAAGTGCTCTGGGCCATATCCGGTCTGTCAAGGCCCAGTGGGGATTGAAGATGAGGGTGATATTAGCAAGGATCCACAGACTTGCCGAAAGCAATCAGGCACCCTGCCCTGGGCCATACAGATCATGTTGCTTTCCCCGTCCTCAGGCGCGGGGTGCGTCGTCACGCGGACGCATGTGCGCAGGTCTAAAGCCAGTCCGTGCAAAAGCCCATCCAAGTCTGTAAACTCATGGCGCGCATCTGGATAACGGCGTCGGTGAAGACTGGCGCGCCAGGGTGGCCCGCATCGTAGCATTTCGCGAGGATGGTGTCTGTTTAGCGCGCGTGCAGTGCATTGCTGGGAATTGACGCGCGCATGCAATGTATTCCTGGGAATTGCCACACGCGTGTGGCACGCATGCTATCTCTTCACAAAGCTGGCGCTTGCTTGCCGCGCGCGTGGCTGGCAATCGATCATGCGACAAGAATGGTGCCCGTTTAGCGCACGCGTGTGCCCCGCCTTTTTTGGGGGCAGGGAGAGTCTTCCTTTCGGCCAGATCCGGTCTGGTAGGGCCAGGTGGGGCTCGAGGCCAAATTGCACCTGTTAAGGCTAATCATATTTGAGCCAGGAAGCAGGCAGCGGGAGGGAAATGCTAGGGAGAACAAAGGGAAGGGATATGGGGAGGGGATAATGGAGAGGGGCCAAGGAAGGGAGATGAGGGCTTACGAAAAGGACTTTGGAAAGAACGAGACGGAGTGAAGACGCTCTGCGTGCCCATGCTGGCCCTATGTCGCACCCACCATCGCTGCGAATGGAACAAAGTGGTCCCTGCCGAAGAAGAAGAGGCAGGGGTAAGGCAGGAAAATGGGAGGGGACAAGAGGAAGGGACATCGGACGTCGGGGGGTGAGACCGAAATGTAAAGAGTCCCCCGACCGGAAATTCGATGTCGGTTTCGCTTCGTGCCATGCGTGATGTGACGTGCGTGCGAAGTGATGCTACGCGAACTTCTGCACCACTTATGCCAAAGACGCAACCAAGTCAACTGCTTCTCCGTCATCTGGGGCGTGCCAGGAATGGTCCTGCGGTAATCCCGTGGTTGTCCCAGGCGTCCCGCGGTTGTCCCGTGGTTGTTCGGGGGTTGTCCAGTGGTTGTCCCATGTATTTCGTGATTCTCTCGTGGCCGTCGCGCGGTTGTCTTGTGGTTGTCCAATACTTGTCCCGTGGTTGTCCCGTAGTTGTTCCGTGGTTGTCTCGTGGTCGTCGCGCAATTGTCCAGAGTTTGTTCCAAACTGTCCCATGATTGTCCCGTGGCTGTTTCGTGGTTGTCCTGTGGGTGTCTCGTGGTTGTCCCGTGGTATAGATATAGATCGTGAAGCCGATATATGGTTAGTGATAACGGTGTCCGCCACCGTGCCTTGAGGTACGAGTTGGAGTGCCCTCAGGTCCCTGCGAGTTCTCCAAATCAGATGCTGCAAGTGTTCTGAAAGGAAGGACCCACGGCCCAGAGTTCCGCGCGCTCCTGGGCGCTTTTAGGTGCTCTCGGGGGTTCCCCGCGCAACTTTTCCAGAGGCCAAGAGCGCGTTGTTCGGGACACGCATGTCTAGAATTGCCTAAGCTGGCCCAGAGGACCGTCCTGGAGCCCTAGTGGGCGCCTCCTGGGCCGTCTTGGAGGCCCTAGAGGGCGGCCCAAGCGGCCAACACAGACAATACCCATTGGTTTCGATTGTAGCATCACCACACTTTTGGTTTTCCGAGCGTCCAAGACGGCCTAAGAGCCTCCAAAGAATGGGGCCAAGTGGCCCCCGAGACGTCCCCAAGATGGGGGGAATACGAACTGACATGTCGAGCCCTCCGTCGCAAGATGGCCCCAAGATCCCCCAGAGGCCCCCGAAGTGCCCCCAAGAGGCCCACATCAGGCCCCAAGAGCCCCCCAAGAGGCCCCCGTGACGCCCCCAAACCTCTCCAGAACAACCTCCCAGGGGCTTCCGAGAGGTTCCCCAATCGATCCTCACAGGCATCCGAAGGGCCTCTGACCGACAACCCAAGCACGGTGGCGGGGTGGGCCGAAGGTCACTATCTCCGCCGCCCCCTGTTGGCTTACCACAAGGGTGCCCAGCGTGTTGAGGTTCAGGAGTTCTTGGTTCGTCTAGAGCTCCCCCCGGGGGCTTCGGGCCCAGCGCGCGGGCCACCCGGAATCAGTAACGCCTGTTGGTCTCCCTAGTCAGAGCGGTGCCCAGAGTGCCGCCAAGACGGCCCAAGATGGCCTCCAGTTTCGCCCAAGATGGTCTCCAAGACGGCCCAAGAGGTTCAAGATGTTCCTAAGTCCGCCCAAGAAGCCACCAGGACGGTCCAAACTTGCTTCCAGCCCAAGGTGCTCCGATACGCCCCCAAGAGGCCTCCAAGACGACCCAAAGGCCTCAAGGAGTCCTCCAGGAAAGCCCGAAGAGGCCAAGATCATTGACCTTCTTTAGGTTTTTGATTGAACTCTTGTATCTGTTTCTTTTTGGCCTTCCGACGGCCCGAGACGGCTCAAAGAGCCCCCCAAGATCGCCCACGAACCCCCCCCGCCCCACGAGGAACCCAAAACGACCCACGAGGCCTCCAAGAGGCACCAGATGGCCTCCAGGACGGCCCTGAAGCGCCCCAGGATGGCCCCAATACGGTCCGAAGAGGTGCCCAAGACGGCTTCACACGGGCCAGCAGCTCCCTAAGACGGTCAAAGAGGTCACCAAGAAGCTCGCAAAGGCCCCCAAGATGCCTCCAAGAGGCCCCCAGGAAGCTCCCAGGAGGCGCGAAGAGTGACCCAAGAAGTTCCAGAGAGGTCTCCGCATCCTTCTCCTCATCCTCCCTTTTCCTTCCTCTCCTCATCCTCCTCTTTATCCTCCCCCGCGTGTTCCCTGAAGGGCTTCCACAACGGCTGGGGGAACGTATGGTCCAATCGCGTGGCCAAACTTAGCCTAAGCGTTTGGCCACATAGGCGTATCTTGAAAGGCAGGGGCCGGCGGTGATTCGCCGTATCCGTATGTGTCTTCGATCCGCCGCCCCCTGTGCCAACAGGGGTGCTTAGCGTGCTGAGGTTCATATGTTTTCTGGTTCTTTCAGAACTCCCCCTGGGGCTTTGGCCCAGCGCGCCAGCCACCCAGAAGGCCGCGTAAGCCGCCGAGCAATTAGCCCAATTGCTTCCTAGACGGCTTCAGAGGGTCCAAGATGCCTCGATATCCGCCCAAGAAGCCGCCAAGACTGCCTAAAATGGGCCCAAGATGGCTTAAGACGGCCCAAGAGGCCGCCAAGAGGCCTCCAAGACGGCCCAAAGGCCTCCAAGAGGGCCTCCAGGAAGGCGTGCAGAGGCACAACTCATTGATTTTCCCTTCGTTTTTGAAGGACTTTGGCATTTATTTCTCTTCGACCTTCCGACGGCCCGAGACGGCCCAAGAGCCCCCCAAGATCGCTTCAAGATCGGCCAATACGACTCCACAACATGGCCCCAGAACGGCCCAAGAGGCCCTCAATACGGCCTCAAGCCAGTCCAAGAGGCCTCGAAGACGCCCAAGATGGCCTCCAAGACGGCCCTGGAGCACCTCAAAAGGGCTCCAAGTCGGTTCAGAGAGGCCCCCAGCCAAAGAGGCTCCCAAGAAGCCCCCCAAAGCCCCCCAAAAGGCCAAAGGAGGCCCCAAAGATGCCTCCAAGAGGCCCCCCAGGAAGCTCCCAGGAGGCGCCAAGAATGCCCCCAGACGCTCCTCATCTTCCCCGCCATCCTCCCCCAAGTGCTCCCCGAGTTGTTTCCACAACGGCTGGGGGAAGACATGGACCGATTGCTTGGCAGAGCTCTGGCCACAACGTCCAGCCACACGGGCGCCTCCCAAAGGCAGGGGGCGCCGGCGGTTCGCAGTGGGCGTCTCCTGGCTCGGCGATCGTGATGAGAGAATCCAGGAGGACACGGCCTGGTGGGAAATGAAACGGAGAGGCCCGTCAGGAGCTCACAAGGGTGTAACTGACCAGGCGGAACCCCGTCGGGGGAGAGCACGACGAAGGGGGTGTGAGGAGGAGGAGGAGGAGGAGGAGGAGGAGGAGGAGGAGGAGGAGGAGGAGGAGGAGGAGGAGGGAGGAGGAGGAGGAGGAGGAAGGAAGGAGGAGGAGGAGGAGGAGGAGGAGGAGGAGGAGGGTGAGGCCCGTCGGAAAGTCATGCCTGACCAGGCGAATGGGGGGCACTGTGAGGGGCCGCTGCTCCCCCTGGTCAGGCCCTGAACTGACAGAACGCTGCGGACTTGAGCCGAAATGGCTACGGACCGGGCGAGGAGGGTGACGATGAGGAGAAAGAGCAAGGAGGAGGGTGAGGACGAGACTCAGGATGAAGAGGATGCAGAGGAGGAAGAGAAGGAAAAGGAGAAGGAGAAGGAGGAGGAGGAGAAGGAGGAGGAACGCCAATCTACGCTGGACGAAGAACGGAGTTTCTGGCCGGTCGCCAGCCTCCTCAGTCGCGTCGGGCGGCAGGTTGCTGAGGACGATCGACCTGTCCTCGAGTCGCAGGCACGGCTCGGGGGAGGAGGAGGAGGAGGAGGAGGAGGAGGAGGGTGAGGAGGCGGAAGAGGCTGATGACGCGGTGGACGGGAAGGAAGAGCAGGAGAGGGAGGTGGAGGAGAAGGGGGAGGAATCTGACGCGGAGGGAGGGAACGAACATGGTGGGAGGAACGGGACTGGACTGGGGGCGGCATGCCGAAGAGGAAGACGTGGTTAGTGAGTACGAGAGGAGGATGGGTAGGGGCAGGAGAAGGAGGAATGATGAGGAGAAGGAGGAGGGGGGGCAGATGATGAGCAGGATCGGAGGTGAAGGAAGGAAGGAAGGAAGGCAAGAGGAGGAGAAATAAGTGGAGGAGGAGGAGGAAAAATGACGGCAGGATGGGTGGATGGAGGCAGGACGAACGGGAGGGGAAATAAGGGTGGGGATCAGGACGGGAACAAAGGAGGGCGGGGTCGAGCACGAGGATGGGGAGCACGAGGAGGACGAGGAGACGCTCGAAGCGAGCGGGTACCACGGAAGGAGGGTGCACGCAAAGGAGCAGCACTCGCTTCTCAGTCTCGCTCTCTCTCTCTCTCTTTCTACTACTTCCTCCTCCTCCTCCTCCTCCTCACCATAGCTCCTCCTCACCATAGCTCCCCTCGTCCTCATTCTCCTCCGCCGCATCCTCCTCGCTTGTCAAACTGATCCCTCTTCCGCGTATTTCATCTTTGCTGAGCTCACTAATGCGCTGTCTGCTAATCTTCTCCTCCTCCGCCTCCTCCTCCTCCTCCTCCTCCTCCTCCCCGTCTACCTGCAGCTTCTGCTTCTCCTCTTCTGTTTCCTCTTCCTGGCGCGAACTCCTTCGTATGGGCACCTCCTTACCAGGGAAGAGGGGGGAGGTGGGAAGGAGGGAGAGCGGATAGGGGGAAGGGTGGACAGGAATGCGGCAGAGTGAGGCAAGAAGGGGCGGGAGCGGAAGGGAGGGGACAGATAGAGGGACGGGGGAATGTGGGGGGAAAGCGGCAGCCAGGGACAAACAAAGGCTTAGAGAGGGGGGGGCAGGAACGGGGCAGGAGTGAGATGGGATGAGGGAGGAAGGAGGGGATGAGAGAGGCGAGGGAAATGGAGGGGAAAGGGAACTAGGGGAACCCACCGCGAAGGACACTACAGGGTGCATCAGCTGTAGCCTGCTCCCTCTGGCGGGGGGAGAAGCATCACCAAGAAGAATGATAGCAGGAAGACGTAGCCGGATCATGAGGGTGACGGGGGGCAAGATACTGAGGGGGAGGAGGAGCAGGAGAAGGGCACGAGAGCACGAGGCAGCACGCAACCGTCAGAGGACAGACGGTCGGCGGCGACAGAAGGCGGAGCAGGCGGAGGGAGGACGAAGGGCGAGCAGGAGGGCGGAGGACGAGGAGGGGGGGGGGGACGAGGACGAGGACGAGCAGGGGCAGGAGCAGGTCGAGCGTGGCCTGGGCGGACGCGGCTGCCGTGGCGAGAGCGGGCCGGGAGGCGGACCACGGGCCGCAGAGGGAGGACGGCGGGTCGGGCGCGGAGGTCGCGGCCGATCTCCGCGGACGGCGGCGCTGCCAACGGCGGGGGCGTCCACGACTCCACCTCGGATGGCCCCTGTCTCTCCCGCAGGGGATGGCTGGGCGAGGAGGCTTTCCCGTACGTGCGTCCTCGGAAGCAGCAGTATTCAGTGGTCCAAGAAATCAGCATCGTTCTGTGTTTGCCAGCGCGGACCCCAAGCAGTGATTTCTTGCAATGTGCGCGGTGCAATGTAGGTGGCCACATCCACGTGGTGCAGCTCATACGGTGTAAGGCAAGGCAGCGCAATGATGCAACGTGATGCAAGGCACCGCGCAAGAATGCCACGCAGTGCAAAGCACTGCAAAACAATGTACAGCAACGCACAGCAATTATCAGTGCTGCACAGCAATGTAATGCGATGTAATGCAATGCGAATCAAAGCGCAGCAACGTAATGCGATGCAGTTGCAATGCAATGAAACACTTTCGGTGCGAACGAGGGGGATGCAACGTGGGAAGGTGCAACAGGGCGGCGGCGACGGACGGGAACAGAGCCGCCGGGCCAACAGACGGGCCTTCCATGGAGAAAGATCAAGCAGGGTCGGACGGGAACGGGGTCGCCGGACCAACAGACGGGTCAAGTTCCTTGGAGGTGCAATACAAAAACCCGAAGTGCAAGCACCGTTTGGGGAATGCCGAACTTTTGAATCTTAATCGTTCGGGCAAGAAGGCGTCGAGGTAGTAGGAATAGTCGTCGTCGCCGTCGTCGTCGTAGTACCAGTGCGACAAGGGGTAATAGTAGTAGCCGTGGCAGTCGTAGTGGTAGTAGTAGTAGTAGTAGTAGTAGTAGTAGTAGTAGTAACAGCAGTAGTAGTAGTAGTAGTAGCAGTAGTCGTCGTACTGGTCGTAGTAGTAGTCGTCGTCGTATGATGATCATTATTATTAGTAGTACTAGAAGTAGTAGTAGTAGTAGTAGTAGTAGTCGTGGTAGTAGTAGTAGTAGTAGTAGTAGTAATTAGTAGTAGTAGTAGTCGTAGTAGAAGTAGTAGTAGTAGTAGTAGTAGTAGAAGTAGTAGTAGTAGTAGTAGTAGTAGTAAAAGTAGTCGTCGTAGGAATAGTAGTAGTAGTCGTAGTCGTAGTAGTAGTAGTAGTAGTAGTAGTAGTAGTAGTAGTAGTAGTAGTAGTAGTAATGGTAGTAGTAGTGGTAGTAGTAGTGGCAGTAGTAGTGATAGTAAAAGTAGTAGTAGTAGTAGTGGTCGTCGTAGTAGTCGTAATCGTACTCGTACTCGTAATAATAGTAGTCGTAATAATAGTCGTCGTCGTAGTAGTAGTCGTCGTGGTGATACCAGTAGAAATAGACGTACTATTAGTAGTAATAATAGTAGTAATAATGGTAGAAGTGGTAGTAGTAGTAGTAGTAGTAGTCGTAGCAATAGTAGTCGTCGTAGTAGTAGTAGTAGTAGTAGTAGTAGTAGTCGTAGTAGTCGTAGTAGTCGTAGTAGCCGTAGCAGTAGTAGTAGTAGTAGTAGTAGAAGAAGTAGTGCTCGAGGTTGCAGCAGTACGACTGGTAGAATTAGTGGTAGTAATCGCAGTAGTAGCAATAGTAGAAGCAGCAGTAGTAGTATTAGTAGTAGCAGTGGTAGTAGTATTAGTCGTAGTGGAAGAGGTGGTAGTAATAGTCGTGGCAGTAAAATGGAAGCAGTACTAGGAGTAGTAGTAACGGTTTTAGCGGGCAGCCGTAGTAGTAGTAGTAGTAGTAGTAGTAGTAGTAGTAGTAGTAGTAGTAGTAGTAGTAGTTGTAGTAGTACTAGCCGTAGTAGTAGTAGTAGTAGTAGTAGTCGTAGTAGTAGTAGTAGTAGTAGTAGTAGTAGTAGTAGTAGTACTAGTAGTGGTAATACTCATACCAATGGTAGTAGTAGTAGTAGTAGTAGTAGTAGTAGTAGTAGAAGTAATAGTAGTAGTAGTAGGAGTAGTAGTAGTAGCAGTAGTGGTAGTAGTAGTAGTAGTCGTAGTAGTAGTAGTAGTAGTAGTAGTAGTAGTAGTAGTAGTAATAGTCGTAGTAGTTGTAGTAGTCATAATCATGTACTAGCACTAGCATTCGTAGTGGTACGTCTAGTAGTAGTAGTAGTAGTGGTAGTCGTAGTAGTAGTAGTGGTCGCCGTAATAGTAGTAGTAATAGTAGTAGCAGTAGTAGTGGTAGTAGTCGCAATCGTGGTCGTAGTCGTGGCAATAACAATCGTAGTGGTAGTCGTAGTCGTAATCGTAGTCGTAATCCTAATCGTCGTCGTAGTCGTAGGATAAGTATTAGAAATATTAGTAGTAGTAGTAGTAGTAGTAGTAGTCGTAGTAGTGGTGGTAGTAGTAGTAGTAGTAATAGTAGTCGCAGTATTGGTGGTAGTAGCGGCGGTAGTGGTAGTCGTAGAAGTCGTAGTAGTAGTGGTAGCATGAGAGCAGTCGTAGCAATAACCGTGACCGTAGCAGTAGCCATGGAAGTAGTAGTAGTAGTAGTAGTAGTATTATTATTAGTAGTAGTAGTAGTAGTCGTAGTCGTAGTCGTAGTGGTAGGTAGGTCGTAGTAGTCGTAGTAGTAGTAGTAGTAGTAGTAGTAGTAGTAGTAGTAGTAGTCGTAGTAGTCGTAGTGGCAGTGGTGGCAGTAGTAGTGATCGTAGTCCTAGTGGTATCAGTCGTCGTAGTCGTAGTAGTCGTGGTAAAAATATCCGAAGTAGCTGTAATAGTTGTCGTAGTGGTAGCTGTAGTTATAGTAGTAGTAGTCGTAGTAGTAGTAGTAGTAATAATAGTAGTAGTCGTAGCAGTAGTAGTGGTAGCAATAATAGTGGTCGGACTGGTAGTAGTCGTATTAATAATAAGAACAATCGTTGAATAACAACCACAACAACAGAAGAAATCGTAGTAGTTGTCGGAAAACAATATTCGTAATAGTAGTAGTGGTCGTAGTCACCACAGCAATAGTCGTAGCAATAACCGTCGTAGAGTGAATCATTGAACCGCTAAACGCAGCAAACACAGCCAAACAAGCACACCTGAGAGACTCGCCACCCTTTCTCCTATCCTCCTCCTCCCGCTCCCAACAAGTTTCTTTGTTTGTTGTGTGTGTGTGCCTGCGCGCGCGTGTGTGTGTGTGTCTGTGTGTGTGTGGATGTTTCAATGGTTCCCCTTCCGGAATGGAACTGTGATTGGGATCGGGTGGGGGCGGTTGTGGGGGGGGGGGGGCGAAGGGGCGGGTATGGCGGGGGGGTATCGCCAGCATTTTGATTTTTAAAACATAATCTGTATTTATTAATATATACATATTTGAACACACAAACATATTATTCAATACGTTCATTTCTATATACGAAAAAGGTTGTTCAACGCTTCTTTCCCCGAAAGAGCACGCTGATTGGGAGGAGGAAGAAAAAGGAGGACAACGGGGGAGAGCCAGAGAGAGAGAGAGAGAGAGGGCGAAACATAGAAAGAGAGAGAGGGAGAGAGAGAGAGAGGGAGATAAAGACAAACGGGATACGAAAAGGACAGGGAGGATGAGAACGAGGAGCACGCGCGCGAAGGGCCCGCGGGGGTGCCGAATCGAACGGGCGGGCGGTGGTCGTACTAGTCGTCGAACGGGCGGGCGGTGGCCGAATCGAACTAGTGGTAGTGGTAGTAGTAGTAGTAGTAGTAGTAGTAGTAGTAGTCGTAGTAGTAGTAGTAGTAGTAGTAGTAGTAGTAATAGTAATAGTAATAGTAGTAGTAGTAGTAGTAGTAGTAGTAGTAGTCGTAGTAGTAGTAGTAGTAGTAGTAGTAGCATCAGTAGTAGTAGTAGTCGTAGTAGTAGTAGTAGTGGTAGTAGTAGTAGTCGTAGTAATCGTGGTAGTAGTAGTAGTAGTAGTAGTAGTAGTAAGTCGTAGCAGTAGTATTGGTAGTAGTAGTAGTAGTAGTAGTAGTAGTAGTAGTCGTAGTAGTAGTAGTAGTAGTAGTGGTGGTAGTAGTAGTAGTTATAATAACAATAGTCGTCGTAGTCGTAGTAAGAGTCGTAGTCGTGATCGTATTACTGGCAGTAGTAGCAGCGGTGGTACTCTTAGTAATAGTAGTCGTAGTAGTAGTAGTAGTAGTAGTAGTAGTAGTAGTAGTAGTAGTAATAGTAGTGGTAGCAGTAATAGTAGTAATAGTAGTAGTAGTAGTAGCAGTAGTAGCAGTCGTCGTAGTAATACGATTCGTCGTCGTAGTAATACTAGTCGTAGTACTAGTAGTCGTAGTAATCGTAGTAGTAGTACTAGTAGTAGTAGTAGTAGTCGTAGTCGTAGTAGTAGTAGTAGTCGTAGTAGTAGTAGTAGTATTAGTAGTAGTCGTCGTCACAATAGTAGCAATACCACTAGTTGTAGTAGTGGTAGTGGTAGTAGTAGAAGTAGTAGTAGTAGTAGTAGTAGTAGTAGTAGTAGTAGTAGTGGTAGCAGTAATCGTAGTAGTAGCAGTGGTAGTAGCAACAATAGCAGTAGTAGTAGTAGTCGTAGTAGTAGTCAAAACCATAATAGTATGACTGGTAGTAGTAGCAGCGGTGATACTAATAGTAATAATAGTAGTCGTACTAGTAGTGGTAGTAGTAGTAGTAGTAGTAGTAGTAGTACGGTCCGTGATCGTAGAGGTAGTAGTAGTAGTAGTAGTAGCAGTAGTAGGCGTAGCCGCACTCGTAGTAGTAGTAGTAGTAGTAGTAGTAGTAGTAGTCGCCAGAGTAGTGGTGGTAGAAGTCGTAGTAGTAGTAATAGTAGTAGAAGTAGAAGTGGTAGTAGTAGTAGTAGTAGTAGTGGTAGTAGTAGTGGTACTCGTAGCAGCTATAGTAGTAGTCGTAGTAGTAGTAGTAGTCGTAGTAGTAGGAGTATTAACAAACATCATACTAATGGTCGTAGTCGTGGGAATCGTGGTAGTAGTCGTAAACGTAGTCGTAGTACTAGTCGTATTATTAGTTGTACTAGTACTAGTAGTCGTATTGGTACTAGTAGTGGTAGTCGTAGAAGTGGTAGTAGTCGTAGTAGTGGTAGTAGTAGATGGGCTGGTATTAGTGGTGGTCGTGGTAGTAGTAGTGGCCGTAGCAGTAGTAGTCGTAGTAGTAGTAGTAGTAGTAGTAGTAGTAGTAGTAGTAGTAATAGTAAAAGTCGTAGTAGTCGTAGTAATAGTAATCGTAGTCGTAGTCGTAGTAGGAGTAGTAGTCGTAGTAGTAGTAGTAGTAATAATAGTAGTAGTAGTAGTAATAGTAGTAGTAGTAGTCGTAGCAGCAGTAGTAGTAGTAGTAGTAGTAGTAGTAGTAGTAGTAGTAGTAGTAGTAATAGAAGTAGTAGTCGTAGTAATAGCAGTAGTAGTAGTAGTAGTAGTAGTAGTAGTAGTAGTAGTAGTAGTCGTAGTAGTAGTAGTAGTCGTAGTAGTAGTAGTAGTAGTAGTAGTAGTAGTAGCAATAGTAGTAGTAGTAGTAGTAGTAGTAGTAATAGTAGTAGTAGTAGTAGTGGTAATAGTCGCAATAGTATTAGTGGTAGTAGTCGTGATAATAGTCGTAGTAATGGTATCAGTCGTAGTGGTCGTACTAGTAGTACCAGTGGTCGTCGTAGTCGTAGTAGGTGGTGGTAGTGGCCGTGGTAGTAGCCGTGGAAGTGGTAGTCGTAGAAGTAGTAGCGGTGGTACTAGTAGTAGTAGTAGTAGTAGTAGTAGTACTCGTAGTAGTAGTAGTCGTAGTTGTAGTGGCCGTGCGAGCAATCGTAGCAGTCGCAGTAGCCGTAGTCGTACTAGTAGTGGTAATATTAATATTGGCAGTAGTCGTAGTGGTAGTAATAGTAAGTAATCGTAGTATTAGTAGTAGTAGTAGTAGTAGTAGTGGGTGGTAGTAGTAGTAGTAGTAGTGGTAGTAGTGGTCGTATTAGTCTTCGTAGTACTGGTAAAAGTAGTAGTCGTAGTGGGCGTAGTCGTCGTAGTCGTAGTAGTAGTAGTATGAGTAGTAGTAGTCGTAGCAATAGTAGTAGTAGTCGTAGTAGTAGCAGTAATAGTAGTAGTAGTACTAGTAGTCGTGCTAACAGTCGTAGTCGTAGAAATGCTAATACTGGTAGTCGTAATAGTCGTCGTAGTAGTCGTAGTAGTAGTAGAAATCATTTTAATAGTAGTAGTCGTAGTAGAGGTTGTAATAATAATTGGAATAGTAGCAATCGTAGTCGTAGTCGTAGCCGTATTCGTAATCGTGGTAAGAATACGAGTGATAGGGATAGCCGTGGTCGTACTAGTAGTCGCGGAAGTAGTAGTAGTAGTAGTAGTAGCAGTAGTAGTAGTAGTAGTAGTAGTAGTAATAGTAGTAGTAGTAGTAGTAGTCGTAGGAGTAGTAGTAGTAGTAGTAGTAGTAGTAGTAGTAGTAGTAGTATTCGTAATGGTAGTAATGGTAGTAGTCGCAGTAGTAATCGTATCCGTAATCGTAGTTGTAGTGCTGGTAGTAGTTGGTTGTAGCAGCCGCAGCAGGAATACTACTAGTGGTCGTAACCATAATTATGATCAAACGAACCGTAGTTCTCGGAAGCGTAGTGGTACTGTTACTAATGGTATCAGTAGTAGTCGCGGAAGTAAAGCAATAGTAGTAGTAGTAGTAGTAGTAGTAGTAGTAGTAGTAGTAGTAGTCGTAGTAGTAGTAGTAATCGTAGCGGTGGTAATAAAGGTAGTAGTCGTAATCGAAGTATTGGTGGTCGTAGGCGTAGTCGCAGTCTTAGTCGTAGCCCTGGTCGCGGTAGTAATCGTAGTAGCAGCAGTAACAATACTAGTCGAACTGGTGGTAATGGTGGTAGTAGTAAAAGTCGTAGTAGTAGTAGTAGTAGTCGTAGTAGTAGTAGTAGTAGTAGTAGTAGTAGTAGTAGTAGCCGTAGTAGTCGCAGTCGGCGGAGGAGTCGCCGTCGTAGTAGTAGCCGTAGTCGTCGTCGTAGTAGTAGTAACAACAGTAGTAGTAAGAGGGGGTAATTGGTAGTAATAAAACTAGTACTAGTACTAGTAGTAGCAGTAGTAGTAGTAGTAGTAGTCGTGGTAGTAGTACTGGTAGTAGCCGTGGTAGTAGTAGTAGTAGCAATAGTAGTAGTGATAGTAGTAGTAGTAGTAGTAGTAATCGTCGTCGTCATATTCGTAGTAGTAGTAGCAGAGGTAACCGTAGTAGTAGCAGTAGTCGTAGTAGTACTGGTGGTAGTAGTCGTAGTACTAGTAATAGTTGCTGGGTGAGTAGTAGTAGTAGTAATAGTGGTCGCAGTCGTAGCTGTAGTAGCCGTAGTACTAGTAGTATTAGTGGAACTACTAATTTCAATAGTAGCAAAAATCGTGGCAGTAAAAATAGTAGTAGTCGTGGTAATAGCAATGGTCGTACATAGTAGTAGTAGTAGTAGTAGTAGTAGTGATAGTAGTAGTAGTAGTAGTAGTAGTAGTAGTAGTAGTAGTGCTAGTAGTTGTAGTAGTAGTAGGTGGTAGTAGTAGTGGTAGCAATAGTACTACTACTACTGGTGGTAATAGTAGTAGCAGTAAAAGTAGCAATAGTAACCGTAGTCGTTGTCGTAGTAGTAGTAGTAGTGGTAGTAGTAGTAGAGGTGGTAGTAGAAGTCTGAGTCGTAAGGCAAGTAGTGGTAGTAAGCGTAGTCGTCGCAATCGTAGTAGTAGAGTACTCGTAGTAGTAGGCGTAGTAGTAGTAATCGTAGTAGTAGTAGGCAGCAGCAGTAGTAGTAGTAGTAGTAGCCGTAGTAGAAGGTAGTAGGTGTCGTGGTCGCATTAACCGTGCCCGTAGTAGTGGCAGTAGTAGTAGTAGTAGTAGTGGTATTAGTATTAGTGGTAGTCCTAGTCATAGTAGTAGTAGTGGTCGTAGTAGTAGTAGTAGTAGTAGTAGTAGTAGTCGTAGTAGTAGTAATAGTGGTCGTAGTAGTAGTAGTAGTAGTAGTAGTAGTAGTAGTAGTAGTAGTAGTAGTAGTGTAAGAACTAAT
>CAUYUJ010015971.1:568331-570831 GCA_963575745.1 Prorocentrum cordatum
CTTGATTTGACCCCGATACCCCCTTCCTGGGGGACTTCCCCCCCCCTCTGCCCCTCCCTCCCTGAGGAGTCCAATCATTCGCTTCATGGGGGGAAGCCACGGCCCCATGAAGCGAATCCCGCATGCTCGGGGGGCGAAAGTTCAATTATCCTGGCGAAAGACCCAACCATAAGCAATTGTTGGTAACGCGTTGTGGGTGCCGCTTTCGGTGGGGCTCCATATGGGGCCACGAAGCGCTGCCATGGATGGGGGAACCGCATGCGGACTGCGCCACCGGGGCGGGCCTTCGGTGGAGCTCCCTATGGGGCTACAAAACGCTGCCCTGGGTGGGGGAACCGCATGCGAACTGCGCCACTGGGGCCTTCGGTGGAGCTCCCTATGGTGCCACGAAACGCTGCCCTGGGTGGGGGAAGCGCATGCGAACAGCGCCACGGGGGCTTTCGGTGGAGCTCCCCATGGGGCCACGAAGCGCTGCCCTGGGTGGGGGAACCGCATGCGAGAGCAGCCACTGGGGCCTCCGGTGGAGCTCCCTATGGGGCCACGAAACGCTGCCCTGGGTGGGGGAACCGCATGCGAGAACAGCCACTGGGGCCTTCGGTGGAGCTCCCTATGGGGCCACGAATCGCTGCCCTGGGTGGGGGAACCGCATGCGAACACCCCCTCTGGAGCCTTCGGAGGACCTCCCTAAATGGTGCCACGAAAAAAGCGCTGTCCCTGGGTGGGGGAGCGCTGAGAACACCCTATTGGGACCCCGGTGGAGCTCCCCATGGTCCACGTAAACCTGGCCCTGGGGGGGAAACCGCATGCGAACACCCACCCACTGGGGCCTTCGGTGGAGCTCCCTATGGGCCTCGAAGCGCTGCCCTGGGGTGGGGGAAAAAACCGCATGCGAACACCCCCACTGGGCCTTCGTGGAGCTCCCTATGGGGCCACGAAGCGCTGCCCTGGGTGGGGGAACCGCATGCGAACACCCACACTGGGGCCTTCGGTGGAGCTCCCTATGGGGCCACGAAGCGCTGCCCTGGGTGGGGGAACCGCATGCGAACACCCCCACTGGGGCCTTCGGTGGAGCTCCCTATGGGGCTACGAAGCGCTGCCCTGGGTGGGGGAACCGCATTCGAACACCCCCACTGGGGCCTTGGGTGAAGCGCCCTATGGGGCCACGAAACGCTGCCCTGGGTGGGGGAACCGCATGCGAACACCCCCACTGGGGCCTTCGGTGGAGCTCCCTATGGGGCCACGAAACGCTGCCCTGGGTGGGGGAACCGCATGCGAACACCCCCCACTGGGGCCTTCGGTGGAGCTCCCTATGGGGCTACGAAACGCTGCCCTGGGTGGGGGAACCGCATGCGAACACCCCCACTGGGGCCTTCGGTGGAGCTCCCTATGGGGCTACGAAACGCTGCCCGGGGTGGGGGAACCGCATGCGAACACCCCCACTGGGGCCTTCGGTGGAGCTCCCTATGGGGCCACGAAGCGCTGCCCTGGGTGGGGGAACCGCATGCGAACACCCCCACTTGGGCCTTCGGTGGAGCTCCCTATGGGGCTACGAAACGCTGCCCTGGGTGGGGGAACCGCATGCGAACACCCCCACTGGGGCCTTCGGTGGAGCTCCCTATGGGGCAACGAAACGCTGCCCTGGGTGGGAGAACCGCATGCGAACACCCCCACTGGGGCCTTCGGTGGAGCTCCCTATGGGGCCACGAAACGCTGCCCTGGGTGGGGAACCGCATGCGAACACCCCCACTGGGGCCTTCGGTGGAGCTCCCTATGGGGCCACGAAACGCTGCCCTGGGTGGGGGAACCGCATGCGAACACCCCCACTGGGGCCTTCGGTGGAGCTCCCTATGTGGCCACGAAACGCTGCCCTGGGTGGGGGAACCGCATGTGGACACCCCCACTGGGGCCTTCGGTGGAGCTCCCTATGGGGCCACGAAACGCTGCCCTGGGTGGGGGAAACGCATGTGGACACCCCCACTGGGGCCTTCGGTGGAGCTCCCTATGGGGCCACGAAACGCTGCCCTGGGTGGGGGAACCGCATGCGAACACCCCCACGGGGGCCTTCGGTGGAGCTCCCTATGGGGCCACGAAACGCTGCCCTGGGTGGGGGAACCGCATGCGAACACCCCCACTGGGGCCATCGGTGGAGCTCCCTATGGGGCTACGAAACGCTGCCCTGGGTGGGGGAACCGCATGCGAACACCCCCACTGGGGCCTTCGGTGGAGCTCCCTATGGGGCCACGAAACGCTGCCCTGGGTGGGGGAACCGCATGCGAACACCCCCACTGGGGCCTTCGGTGGAGCTCCCTATGGGGCTACGAAACGCTGCCCTGGGTGGGGGAACCGCATGCGAACACCCCCACTGGGGCCTTCGGTGGAGCTCCCTATGGGGCCACGAACGCTGCCCTGGGTGGGGAACCGCATGCGAACACCCCCACTGGGGCCTTCGGTGGAGCTCCCTATGGGGCTACGAAACGCTGCCCTGGGTGGGGGAACCGCA
>CAUYUJ010015971.1:573591-646091 GCA_963575745.1 Prorocentrum cordatum
CTCGAAGCGCTGTGCTGGGTGGTGGATGACGCATGCGGGCGGTCCCACTGGAGCCTTCGGTGGAGCTCCCCATGGAGCCACACAATGCCGTGCTGGGTGGTGGATGATGCATGCAGGCGGTCCCACTGAGGCCTTCGCTGTACTGGGTGGTGGATGACGCATGCGGGCGGCCCCACTGGAGCCTTCGGTGGAGCTCCCTATGGGGCCACGAAGCGCTGTGCTGAGTGCGTAAACCGCAAGGCGGAATGGGGAGGAGGGGGGAGGGGGAAGGAGGAGGAGAAGAGAAGGAGGGACGCGGGGCGCTGTCCCTTCAAAACGAGGGCCCAACACCACAGGATGGTTGGAATTAGCCTGGCGAAGGACCCAACCATATGCAGTTGTGAATGCCGCAATTGTGCTGGGTGGTGGCGGACGCATTCGGGCGGTGCCACTGGGACCTTCGGTGGAGCCCCCTATGGGGCCACGAAGCGCTGTAGTGGGTGGGTGAAACGCAGGGGGCACTGTGCACGCATGCGGGCGGTGTCAGTGGGACCTTCGGTGGAGCCCCCTATGGGGCCACGAAGCGCTGTACTGGGTGGGCGAAACGCAGGGAGCAAGGGCTGTGCTGGGTGGTGGCGGACGCATGCGGGCGGTGCCACTGGGACCTTCGGTGGAGCTCCCTATGGGGCCACGAAACGCTGTACTGGGTGGGTGAGGCGCAGGGAGCAAGGGCTGTGCTTGGTGGTGGCGGACGCATGCGGGCGGTGCCACTGGGACCTTCGGTGGGGCCCCCTATGGGGCCACGTAGAGAGCAAGGGCTGTGCTGGGTGGTGGCGGACGCATGCGGGCGGTGCCAATGGGGCATTCGGTGGAGCCCCCTATGGGGCCACGAAGCGCTGTACTGGGTGGGTGCAGCGCAGGGAGCACGGGCTGTGCTGGGTGGTGGCGGACGCACGCGGGCGGTGCCACTGGGGCCTTCGGTGGGGTCCCCTATGGGGCCACAAAACGCTGTGCTGGGTGGTTGAAACGCAGGGAGCCAGGGCTGTGCTGGGTGATGGCGGACGCATGCGGGCGGTGCCACTGGGGCCTTCGGTGGGGCCCCCTATGTGCAGATCGGGTTCGGGGCAAGCCTGAGCATGTGGATTCGAGATTATGAGAAGAGTGAGTGAGGTGCTGTGTAGGGCCCCATCCACATGTGTACTGCCGCCGTTTTGGCCCTGGCGCCCCCTCGCTTGCGCTTAGAGGCGCGGACAGACAAGGAAGCTCGATGGGTCGAGCTTGAGCTTTCGGAGTTCAAGGAACATGTAGAAAAGATAGACACCACTGCGCAATTCTGCATACCACTTGCATGGTAGCGGAGCTTCGTAGTCGACGCGAAGTTCGACGATGAGTGAAGACCATCGAGGAAATGTGCCAAGCTGGGAGGATATCCGAAGACTTGGCGAACCTACAGGAGGAAGGCCCTCCAGTACCAGGAGGGCACGAAGCGTGAGGAGCGGTACCTGTGCGGCCCGAGGCTCGAGGCGAAGCTCACGGGCCGGGCTGAAGTGGCGGTGGGGCGCTGCAAGCCTGGATGGCTATCGCGGGCTGACGGCGTAGAGCGGCTCCTGGCATGGCTAGAGCGACGGTGCTCACGTCAAGCCGTCCCAGACGTGGGCCAGGAGCTGGAAACTTTCCTGATCAAGACGAAACCCCGGAAGATGGGGCCCGTGCAGCAATGGACCGACCGCTTCGAGACAGGCTACCAGTACCTGAGGCGCGCGCTGGCGCGCGCCCTGGGGCATGCGGTCCCAGTGCCGAGCTCGTTGTCGGGGAGAAGGCCGGAGAGACCATTCAGGTCGAGAGGGGATGGCCATGGGACGGATTCGAATGGAAGTGGGAGTACACTGACGGCCTGCCCGACGACGCGACTGAGACATCTCAACGCTGGAGTGCTGCTGACCCAGACGCCGAGGCAGAGGAGGAGCTCGGGAGCATCCCCGAGGTCTTCCTGGCGATAATCCTCGGATGGCTGATGCTTGTGCGGTCTGGCCTCGACTCCCGTGAGCGCGCGGCGATCATGACCGCTAAGGGAGGCTCACTGGGCGTCAACCTGGTTCGCGAGAAGCTGATCTCCAGCTGGGAGGGCGACGACTTGGCGGAAAGGGATGGACACTCCAAGTGCCCGAGGGCGTGCGCGGCCCAGCTCGGAGAGGATGATCGGACATGGCTAGACGGCGCAGAGGACGAACCGAATGCAGGAAGTTTCGCAGCTGATCGGGAACCTCTAGAGCCACTCGCGGAGGAGCCAGACCAGGTGGAGGCCGCCGACGAGGACATCGGGGCGTTCCTGGCTGCGCAGTACGAGGAGTCGGAGGCGCTGGCGGCGCCCCACACCGCCCAGCGCACCCTCCGCCAGGCCCGCGAGGCGCAGGCGGACAGCCGCCTGGGCAGAGCCTTCTACCGTGGAGGTCGGCCTGAGGGCAAGGGAGCTGGCCGTGGATTCCCAGCGGGATCACGTCGGCCGACGCCTCCCTCGTGCGGCGCCAGGGGCCAGGACTTACCGCCGAACAGGGGACAGAAGAAGCGTGCTAAGTGTAGCGGCGCTCACGGGACACAGGACTGCCAGGATCGCCACGACCCCCGGCTCAAGCCCGGGGCGGCGGGCCCGCCAGAGGCTAGCGCGAAGGTGGCGAACTGCAGGAAGGAGCTGGAGTTCAACCTGGTGGCGTCGATGGTTGCCGAGCGGGAGTCAGGGGACTCGAGATGCGAGGCGATGTTTGCGGACCAGGCGATCCAGGAGGGCAAGGGGATTGTCGACCTAGGCTACGCGGGCGCGATGGGCGGTGAGCGTGCGCTCGACACCTCGGCCCGCAAGAACACGGATAAGTATGTACGGCGACACGAGGCTACTGGAAGTGAGCCGGGGCTACCGGCCGGTCTACAGGTTCGGGAACGGCAAGAAGGAGCGAGCCTACGGCCAGGTGGAGTTCGGCATCACTGGCCGGGGCATGGAAGGTGACATCTCCATCAACGGCTTCGCGGAGGATGTCCCGATCCTCGATGAGGTGCTGAAGAAGCTGGGGGCCGTCATGGACTGCGACGCGGGAGCAGCGGTGTTTGTGAAGTTGGCCCCGGGTATCCCGATCCAGCTAGAGGGGCCCCTGGACGGCGGACACCCTCCTCCATCTCCCTCCTCCTCCTCCTCCTCCTCCTCCATCTCCCTCCTCCTCCTCCTCCTCCTCCCCCTCCTCCTCCTCCTCCTCCTCCTCCTCCTCCTCCTCCTCCTCCTTGGCCCCTGGACACTACTGCATGAGCCTGGTGGGCGACCTGCTCGAGCAGAGGGTCCGGGGCCCAGCCGAGCTGCAGCACTTCAAGATGACCTGCCACCGCCTCTCCGAGTGGGGCACGGCGTGCGCGGCGCCAATGCCGGGGGCCAGACCTCGGCCCGGGTGGAGGCGCAGCGCGAGTCGGAGCATGCGTGGACCGAGCATCATCTGCTCCTCTCGGCGACGTCACCCCCAGCAAGGAGGAAAGACTGGTCTACTCTGTAAGAACGGTTTTTTGAAGGCAGATCTGCCTTCAAAAAATGGTTTTTGGAAGGCAGATCTGCCTTCAAAAAACCGTTCTTACAGCGTGGACCGATCATCATCTGCTCCTCTCGGCGACGTCACCCCCAGCTCTCCTCTGGACGGTGGTCGGGGCACGCAGTGAGAGCCCGGGCACGTCCGCAGCCGTTCAGGCTCGAGCCCGGTGAGGCATTCCGCGTCGAACGCAGGCGTTAACGTGCAGCAGCCAGCAGTTCCTGATCCTCCGGATCCTACATATACCCGGCCAAGGGCCGCCGATGGCAGAGCGATGCGCTGGGGCAACCTCCTCCGTGGGGCCGTGCCGCTCGCCTGCGCCAGGGCGATCTGCCAGTGCGGCTCGAACGTGTAGGATGCCAACGTCACGCAGTGCGGTGCAGGGACTCCACAAAGGCGGAGGTCTCGCAACTACTCCAGGAGTTTGGCCTGCCCTACAGCCCGGCCTTGATCGTGGACGAGCTCAAGCAGATCCCCTAGGAGAACCTGTTCCCGGGGGCAGAGACGAAAGCGCAGATCGAGATGAAGGGCCTCAACTCCACGCAGAAGGCCCATCTGATCACGAAGGCGACGGAGGTCAGGGCCCACGCGGCGACACCAAGCATGACCAACCCTTCGCTCAAGCTCTCGATCCGCAAGGCGATTCTCCAGAAGCACCCGCCGGAGCCGACCGACTACATGGGCTTCGGGAAGTATGGCGCGCTGATGTACCAGCAGGTCCTGAGGCAGTGCCCTTCCTACGCGGCCTGGTGCCAGGCAGAGGGGGGCGCTGGGGGCAGCTGAGGGCTGGCCAGGTTTGTCTCGCGGCTCAATGAGCAGGAGGTTGTCCACGTGAGAGAGGAGATGGCCAGGGGCCCCGGGGAGGTCCCGATGGAGCCTCAGAAGGCTCGAGAGGGCGCGAGGTCATCCCGCCGAAGGACGATGGACGTGATGATGGAGGACGAGCTCGAGAAGCAGGAGAGGCTGGAGGCCGCAGCCCAGGAGGAGAAGAACACGAACCAGTTCATCCAGCAGCAGATGCTGACCACCCTGAGCCAGATCAGCCAACGACTGGAGAAGCTCGAGGGTCAGCCGAGCTCCACGAGCTCCAACGGCGAGAGCTTCATCCAAGTGGGTTCCAGTCCGAGTGGTCTGGCCGGGGTTTGAACAGCACGAAGGAGCTGGATCCCAGGAAGCAACGCTGGCTGGCGAAGTGCATCCAGGAGAATGGCCACACGGAGGACCTCGACGCGCTGCTAGCCCACGGGGGAATCAAGCTCATGGAGGTGGCGCGCAGCCCGGCCTCCATTCTGAGCACCAAGATGGCGGAGAAGTTCGGAGATGATGTAACACAAGTAGCACCATCACCATCAGCACCGTCACTAGCATCATCATAGCCATCATTTTTATCTTCATCATTTCCACCACAATCATAATGGTCACCATCACGACACCATCACCGTCATCATCACAATCCCCACCGCCATCGTCGTCATCACCACCATCACCATCATCATCACCATCACCATCACCATCACCATCACCATCACCATCACCATCGCCATCACCATCATCATCATCAACATCATCAGCATCATCATCATCACATTCTTAACCCCCCATCGTGATCGTCACCGCCATCAGCATCGTCGTCGCTATCGTCATCATCATCATCCTCCTACTTCCTCCACAGTACTTCCTGTTCCCCCCTGCGCCCCACCAGGCTAGAATAGAGGCCAGGAGGGGGACGACGCGGAGGGCGGAAGAAAAAGAGGAGGCAATCCTCCTCCTCCTCCTCCTGCTGCTGCTCCTCCTCCTCCTCCTCCTCCTCCTCCTCCTCCCCATCCCTTCTCCCACTTGACTCCTTCCACCACAACCTTCCACCCTCTCGCCCTCCCTCCTCCTCCCTCCTCCCTCCCTCCTGCCTCCTCACGAGCTGCCCGCCATGAATGCACCTCCCCCCTCTCACCGGACACTGTGCGAGCGGGGCGCCGCCCCTCCCGCATACTTCTGGCTTGCGCATCTGGCTCACCATTCTTCGTGCCACTGGTGCTCCCGCTGCTGCGCTGGCTTCAGCGCCTTTCCCGCCGTTGTCGCCCCCTCCTGTCCCCTCCTCAGCCATCTCCAAGTCCTCGTGTTCGTCCCGCTCCTCCTGCGCCTGCTGCTGCTGCCGCTCCTCATCATCCTTCCTCGTCCCCTTCCTTTTCCTCCTGCTCACTTTCCTGCTTACCCGCCACCTCCGCCTGCTCCTCCTCCTGCTCCTCCTTCTCCCGTCTACACAGCTCCTTCTTCCTGATTGCTCATAATACGATGGGGTCAATTTGGGGGATCCAGGTCGAGGGGATGGGCGGGATGGGTCGGATGTCAGATATGGCGCACGCGCACCTCGCCCCTCCCTCCTCCCTCCTCCCTCTTCCCTCCTCCCTCTTCTACACCCCTTCCAACCCAGCAGCCCCGCACCCGACGACGACAACTCCTGCTGGGGCCTCCAGAGACCAAAGAAGGGTCAACAACGCAAAGAAACCTCGGACCACGATCTCCGACGACAACTCAGACGACGACGACCGACGAAGGACGACTGATGACCGATGAACGATGACGACCATGACACCGACGACGACCAGCGACGGCGTCGACGACATCCTCTGCCAGTAACCAGAGGTCTCAAGAGGCCCCAAAGAGCGGACAATAACGTCAAGAAGCACTCGCAACTGCATCTTCGAACCTCGATCCTCATCGACGACCGCGGCGGACGACGAAGGACGGAGAACGAACGACGACGACAATCGAAACGTGACGACGAACGATGACGAAAGACGGGCGAAGACGACGACGAAGACGACTAATGTCAGACGACGAATGCCAGACGACGACGAAGACGACGAATGTCAGACGACGACGGAGACAAGGAACGACAGACGACGGACGACAACGACGAACGACGAGCGACAGATGGCGACGAACGACGGCGACGGCGAACGAACGACGGCAACGATGACAATGAAGACGACGACGAACGTCGAACGACGCGCCGCGCTGGGGCCGGGCGCGGCGCCAGCGCGTCCAGCGCAGGGCGCCGGAAGAGCGGCCTGCTCTCCGAGGCGGCCCTCGGAGCGGGGGCGGCGCGGGGATCCTCTCTGCCTCCCCGTTCTCCTCCTGCCTGTCGTTCTCCTCCTTCTCCTCCTCCTCCTCCTCCTCCGCCTCATGCTCCCCCCTCCTACCCCTCGTTCTCCTTCTCCTCTTCCTCCTCCTCCACCTCCCTCTCCCCCTCGCCCTCCTCCTCCTCCTTCTCCTCCTCCTCCTCCTCGTTATTATCATCATCATCATCATCATCATCATCATCATCATCATCATCATCATCATCATCATCATCATCATCATCATCATCATCATCATCATCATCATCATCCTCCTGTCCAGATCCTCTCCTTCCTCATATACTGTACACGCTATATGCCACCCCCAGATCAAAGCTGTAGAGGGGATGCGCCGCACACGTGCGTTGATGCTACCCTTCACTATGCACTGACCATCCTCCTCCTACTCCTTGTTCTCCCTGCTCATCCTCCCGATCCTGATCCCGGTAATCCTCCTCCCCATCTTTTCGTCCTCTGTACTATCCTTCTCCTCCCTGCCTCCTCTTCCTGCCTCTGCCTGGTCATATCCCTTCTACTGTTTCTTATCCTCGATATCATTCTCCGTGAACGCCAGGGAAGGCCGTTGGCATTTTTCGTCCATGGTGCAGTAAGACCGTGACAGGCCACAAGGGGGTGGCTGACGAGACCTTTTGCGGGGCAGCAGAAGAGTCACTGACAGCGTTCTAAGGGTCTCACTGACAACATCCCGGCGGGTCCGACTGAAAAGGCGTTGTGGCGGGATGAGCTATGCTGAGGATTCCACACGTCGCCGTCCTCCATCAGGTCAGTGGGCCCTTCCAGCGATGTGGAGGGAGGTGGGCAACTGGGGTGGGCTTCGCGTGGGAGGGCGGAGCGGCACCTGGCCGCTGGGCGGCTGCCGGCACAACTCAGCAGCCTGGCCGCCAGCGCGGAAGGCGCAAACCCCCCCCACACCCCGTGGACCCCCCTGGGCGGCCACGGGTCCCTCCCTCGGGAGCCCTTCGCCCGCCTCGGCGGGTGACGGCGCGTGAGGGCTCCCTTGCTGGAGCTGTGGGCCCTCCAATGAGGCTTCCGATGGGTGGGGGGAGGATCCTTTGCGCCTGTCCCCTTCGCGAGAGTGGCCTGGCCCACAGTCGCCACCAACACGCGCCGCAAGCCGAATTGCCACGACCTCACCGCGACACCGCCGCCGCAGCTGGCTCTAACCCTGCTAACGCCTGCAATCACGCCCTCCTCCTCCCTCTCCCATCGTTTCCCTCCCTCTCCCATTTCTCCCTCTCTCCTCCCCCCCATCAGGGTGCTGAGGGACTTAGCTACCTCGCCCCTGGGGGGCTGTCGGTCCGCTGCCCACCTTTTTCTTTTGACACCTACTTAGTTTGCTCCCCCCCCCCCCAGGGGCGACTGCCCCTGGATTTGAGTGGGGGGGGGATGGCGGCGTCTGCACGACACTAGCGCCACCAGCTCTAAGCTCCAAGCAGGAGGTAGGGGAGCAAGGATCGAGCACGGGGGAACGAGGACTCTGGACGTCTTCAGTTTCCTGAGTTTCCATAGAGGGGACCCCCCGAGGTTGGCAAAGTCGACCACCCCAAGGCTCGGGGGCGGCCAAGAGGGGGGCGTCAAAGAGGGGGGGGCGCAAATCGTGGCCGGCGGCATGTGCGCGGCCCAGGGGGGGGGGGGGGGGCAGGGACATGTTGAAATAAGAAGAGGCGCCATGCAATCTGGGAAAATGTCATGGCCCCCGCCATGATATCCACCCCCCCTACGGCAGGTTCGTGTCGTGCCGACCCCAGCGTTGGTTTTTGACACCGCAGGGATCGTTCAACCTTGAACGATCGGCCGTCTCCGCAACGTCCAATCGTTCAACATCGATCGATTCTGGGTCGCCGGCGGCGTTCAACCTTGAACGCCCGCGCTGGGGTCGCCGCTGGTCGACACGACGCAAACCTACCCTAGTCATCAACCCCCTCTTTGCCGCCCCCGGCAGGCCCGTTCTCAGCCCGGGTCCTGGCCAAAAACTCCGCCGGGCCGCGGGAGCGATCCCCCGGAGGCCCCAGGGAGGGCGGGGCGCGCCCCCCTCCTCCTCTCCCCGTCCCCGTCCCGCTCCTTCTCTTCATTCTCCTCTTGCTTTCCCCTCCCTCCCCCTCCTCCTCGTCCTTCCCCCTCCTCCTCCTTCTCGTCCCTCCCGCTGCTCCCATCTCCTTCAGTCTCTCGCTTGTTTTGCTCCCCCTGTGTCCTCCTCCTCCTCCTCCTCCTCCTCCTCCTGCTGCTCCTCCGCCTCCGCCTCCGCCACCTCCTCCTCCTCTTCCTCATCCCCAGTACCAGCTCTGGCAGAATGCAGGACATGAATGCGCCGACGTTTCGCGGGCCAAGCTGCCGCCGAGGTCTTGAGTAAAGCCACCGCCAAGCCCCGAGGTTGGTTGGGTCGACGCGGTGGCGTTCCTCGTGCGTTGCAGGGCGGTCCGCGCCAATTTGGACTGCTTGGCTCTCGACCCCATCAAGTCGGAGGCGGAGCCCAGGGCCCCGAGAGCGTGCAGGCAGGCTGTTCTGACTGCCTCGTCGCACCACCATCTTGAGCGGGTGTGTGCGAGGTCGCATTGCAGAATCTTGAGCGCTCCGCCTTGCACGCGGACCCGGAGTGGTTCGCCAAGTCGGAGTGCAGGACCGAGCAATCTGCACAGGCTGGCGCGGTGTGCGCGCCTCGCACTGGGGCGGGAGGGTCGTCGTCGTCGGGTCTCAGTCTGGGTGGGAAGGCACTGCACTCGTCGCACACCCTCCTGTATGTAGACCAATTCGATCTGTGTTTCTGTTTCTCCTGTGGGGGGCTGTAGAAGTCTCATGGCAAGATCTCTGGCTGAAGAGTGTGGCCATAAAACGGCTAAATGAGAGCATCATCTTAGACGACTTGCCCGGGGCTTGTGGCCCCATCCTAAGGGCATGCCCAAGAAAGTACAGGAGGCCCTGCACTGGCGGGATGCCAACAGAGCCATGTCTAGAGCTAATGCGTACGTGCATGCGTGAGTGTGTGTGTGTATAGCCACTAGCGAGCCACATAGTACGATTGCGTACTCCTCATGCCGATCTCCTGCCGACCTCCTCCTCCTCCTCCTCCTCCTCCCCTTTGCTCGCCCTCCTCCCCTTCCTCCTCAGCATCTTCCCCCGTCTACCTCCCCCTCCTTGTCGTTCCTCTGCCCCTCCCCAACTTCCCAATCATCATCTCCCACCCCTCCTTCTCCCCCAATTCTCTTCCTGTTAACCCGCTCCCGCTTGCTCCTCCTCCTTTTCCTGCTCCTGCTGTGCATTCTGCCCACCGCTGATCACCCTCCTGCTCCTCCTCCTCCTCCTCCTCCTCTTCCTCCTCCTCCTCTTCCTCCTCCTCCTCCTCCTCCTCCTCCTCCTCCTCCTCCTCCTCCTTCCCCTCCTCCTCCCCCTCCTCCTTGTGTATATATACATACACACTTATTTGTATGTATATATATGTATCAACACCACGATCCCATGCCCCCTCTCGCGCGTACTGTTTTCACGCGCAGGACGTCATTTTGGGATACGTGGTGCGGCTTTCGTTCGGCCGGAGTGTTACCATTTCTTGAACAAGTGCTCCAGCTGTAGCGTGGACAACAATTCAAGATCGATGTTGTGTTCCCGTCGTTCAGAATGGCGATGTCGCCCACGCGCGGGCAACATTTCTGGACCCGACTTGTTCCTGGTCGCTGCCGACCCCTCCTTTCCCATCCTCTGCGTTCTGGTGACTCTACCGCGCCTCGTGCTCCTATCCCTGCTCCTCCTTCTCCTCCTCCTCCTCCTCCTCCTCCTCCTCGTCTTCGTCCTCGTCGTCCTCCTCCTCCTTTCCTCCTCCTCCTCCTCCTCCTCCTTGTCCTCCTCCTCCTTCTCTTCATCCTCCTCTTCCGCCATACCTCCCCCTCCACTTCCCCCCTTTCCCGCTCGTCCGACCCCCCGCCCCCAAGGAGGCCCCGGCTCTCCTCCACATGCTCTCCACATGCGTCGGCCCCGTCCGCTGCTGCGAAGACTTCAGCGCGGCGGCGGCGGGCGCCGATATAGGCGCGCTGTCCACGGCGGAGATCGGCCTGTTCATGGCCGCCAATGCCGTCGTCGGCCTCGCTATCGTCGCGGCCGCCGTCGGTGTTGTCGTCATCGCCACCTTCGCCGCCGCCGTCGTCGTGGACGTGGTCATGGTCGTCAGCCGAAGAGCTGGGGAGAGAATAGGGAGGGGGTAGGAGGTGGGATGTAGGGAAGAAGGGGTAAAGGAGAGGGGCTGCGGAGTGGACGTGTGGGTTCCGGAGGAGGAGGAAGACGATGAGGAGGAGGAGGAGAAAGAGGAGGAGGAGGGGGAAGATGCGGAGGAGGGGGAGGAGGAGGAGGACTAGGAGGAAGTGAAGACACAAGTAGGATGATGAGACAGCAAGAGGGAGGGAGGGCGGGATGATCAGGAGAAGGAAGATGAGGAGGAGGAAAAGGAACATTTACAAGTTATATGAAGGGAGGGGGAGAAGCAAACACGTCCTCTGGGATCCAGGAAGAGGGGAAGAGGAGGACTAGGATGAGAATGAGGATGAGGAGGAGGATGAGGATGAAGAGAAGGAGGAGGAGGTGGAGGAGGAAGAGGAACTATAATTGCGGGGGTTGGTGGGATCGAGAAGGTTGACGTGGCGGCAATAACTGCGATAACGAAGCTCTTTTCCTTATCAGAGATGCTGTTGCACGCGCCGGCGTTGAGCCAAACAGTGACCAGGCATTCTATTTGAATCGGGATTTCGTGGGCGATCTAACAGTTCTGGCGGAGCAGAGGAACCGAGAAAAGAGGAAGCCAGAGCTGTCCAACCCCCGCGGACCTTCCCAACCCATCCAGGATACACCGTCGCCATCTGGAAGGCGCTGGCCCAGGCGGATAGCGGGCTCGCCGACAATGCTCGGGAACTCACTCTTACGAACAGAACTGGGCACAACTCGCGCGAGTGCGCCCGCCCAGTGCCGTGTCGGTGTCTGTGGACTCCGAGCTGCGGACTGAAAATCCGAAAGCCTGCAGCAGATTGCCTGGCGAAGGTGAAGCTCGGAGTCGCGTCGGGGCGAAGATGGCGAAAGGAGTAGCCTTGACCGAGTAGCGTGAGAATAGGGAGTAAGGAAGGGTGGACCATGAGGGGCGTGCGTAGACACCGCGCAGCCGCATCGCTCGCCGAGTGCTCCCAATCGCGGTCCTGCTAGTCGTCAGTGGGAGCCTTGATCGGGTGTTCCGGATGCTCCTTCGACGAGCTGCCTTCCTGCTCAGCTGCAAGCTCTTCGCCCGTGGGGTCTGCGTCCTCGGCAGCGTCTGCGCCAAGAGGCGGCTCTGGAGGTCTGGTCGGCCCCTCGGACTCCTCCGCTTGAAGACCTGGCGCCGCCACGCGACCAGCCTCGCGGCGGCGCTTGGCCTTCTCGCCGCCGCGCCTCGTCTTCTTGACCTTCGTGCTGGGCTCGGCGGGCGCGGTGTTGTCGTCCGTGGAGGCGGCCCCCTTGCTGTCGGCCTTGTTCTTGTTCAAATCCTTGCCCGTGCCCTTGCACTTGCAAGTGCCCTTGCTCATCAGGTACTCGCTGTGACCCCGCGAGCTTGCCGGCGCAGAGGACTCCTGTGCCACGCCGTCGACGGCCTCCAACGCTCCTCGTCCAGGTGCCGTGGAGGAGACCGCTCTGGCAGGGGTGGCTGCGAGCCCCGACACGAGCCCCGACGCGAGGCGGACCTCGACCTCGGGCTCGCTGCACCACCGTGGAGGTCGTGAGTGGCTGACGCCGCGCTGGACGGCGCAGCGCCTGGGTCGTCCAGCCCGTCAGGCTCCAGCAGGGGGTCTGGGCCGTGCCCTGGCCGCTCATGGCCGTGGAGCTGCCGGTGTCGCCTGCGCGCGTGGCGCTCGCTCGGGTCGAATACGTTCTTCGAGGAGGAGGAGGAGAAGGAGGAGGAGAAGGAGGAGGAGGAGGAGGAGGAGAGTGGTGCAACTTGTGGCAGGACATCACGACGCGTGCTGAGATCTCCCAGGCCTCGATCGTCGGCCTGCGCGAGGCCGCCCGCTGGCTCGGGCAGATGCCGCGAGCCAGCCTGGCCTCGTGGCTGAAGCTCACGCGCGTAGTGGGTTCCATGCCGTCGACGCTGCAGATGCGCGTGCGGACCACATCCTTTTGGACGCGCTGCGAGACGTGCCAGCTCGCCAGGAACTGCTCGATCCGATCGTGGGCGAGGGTGTCTGGCGAGAGCGCCCGCGCCTTCTCCCCGGGCTCCTCGTCGTCGAGGTCGTTGAGGGCTGTTGCTGGCGGCCCTTCAGGTGGCGGGGGCGCGGCAGGGCGGCCTATGTTGACGCGCGACAGCCTGGGCGCCTTGGGCCGCCAGGGCTGGCCGAGGGTCTCGGAGGCGCCGACGTGGCCGTGCGGCGTCGGCGGCGGGAACGCTCTCGGCCGACGAAGCGCTCTCGAGCGGGCTGAGCGCGGCTGCGGAGGTGCTCGTGCAGTTCGGGGCCGCGGGAGCGACGTAGGCGGTCTCTGTCCTTCTCCTCTGTGGACGGTGGTGATGGCGACGTCGCTGGGGCGCTCGGCATTCCCGCCGGGGAAGGGCCCGCGGGCGTCATCGGCGGCGTGCCAGGCGGGCGCGCTGGAGCGCTCGCCCTCCTCGCCTCTGGACGTGAGTGCTCACGGCGAGCCTGTTGCTGCCTCTTGGCGGCGACGACAAGGGCGAATAGCCCAGGGGCGGGCATTACGCGCTTTCGACCGGGAGCCTTTTCGAAGACAGGGATCATCGGCGCCCCTGACTGCATTTAGGGCTCCCCCCTGGGCGGGCTATTCGCCCCTGTCGTCGCCTCCGAGTCCAGGCGAGGCCTTGGGAGCGCTGGCGGTGGCTGGCGCTCGACCAGTCCTCGCTGGGGGGGCTGCTGGCCGATGCCTCCGACGACGGAGGGGTCTCCGTCGGGGACGGGGCAGCCTGCGCCCGCAGTGGTAGCATCGGGCCCTGCGCTCCTCCTCCTCCTCCTCCTCCTCCTCCTCCTCCTCCCTCTCCCCCTCTTCCCTTTCCTCCTCCTCCTCCTCCTCCTCCTCCTCCTCCTCCTCCTCCTCCTCCTCCTCCTCCCCCTCCCCCTCCCCCTCTTCCCTTTCCTCCTCCTCCTCCTCCTCTTCCCCCTCCTCCTCCCCCCGACAGCAACGCCCCCGCGTGCAGGCCCCGCGCGGGGAAGGGCTCCGCGCGCCGGCGGCGGCCTGCGCGCGAGCCTCGCGCAGATGAGCAACGTGCGGCCGCGGTCCCAGTGCACATCGCATGTGCACGTGCATCACGACGCATGCTCCCACGCTCGTGCCAACAGCAGCTGTCGATGTCTGCCGTCCGGGTGCCTGTCAGAAAAATGTCGTGCCGAGTGTCTTTGCTGTTCCAAGACGACGTGGGCATCGTGTGCAGGCGTGTCTGTCCTTAGCGAGAAGCGCTGGGACCGCGAGATCTCCCAAGCACACGGCAATCGAACAGGCCCTGTTGGTTGTCGCACGCAGTCGGCTGGCGCTCCTGGTCTGATAGCACAATGAGCTTAGGAGGAGGAAGAGGAGGAGGAGGAGGAGGAGGAGGAGGAGGAGAAGGAGGAGGAGGAGGAGGAGGAGGAAGTGGAGGACCAGTGTAAGCCAAAGGCGCATAAGCGATGTTGCGATCAACCCTCCCTCCATACTCCCTTATTATATGTCTCCCTGCACAAATTCGTTTTCATTGCGGGAAGTGCCTGGCTGAACAACAACATCGCGAAAATTCTCAATCGCGCCAAAGCGCAATTCCTGGGACCTCAACGACGCGAATCAACGTGGCTCTTGCCTCCTGACAACCCCAGATCGTACCAGAGCGCCAGTTCTGGGAGTTCAACACCGCGAATCCAAGTACATGTTGCGTCCTGACAATCATGAGCCTTGCCCGAACACCATTACGCATCGCTTAACTTGCGTTAACTTGAAAACGGCTGCGCGCGGCGCCGAAGGCGAGAGCCACATTTTGAAAAAGGGCCCGCCCTCCGTCCTTTAAGCTGTTGTACGATTTTTAAAACGAATGCACGCGGCGTTATGGCGATAACACCGGTTTGAAACTTACCCGCCCCCATCCTTGAAACAGTTGCAAGTTTCGACCTTCGGGATCATAGATGGTGAGGATGTCTCAATCGAGACGCCTGGCCCGCCCTACCAGCACGTATGGGGGAGCGACAGGAAGGAGTTCTTCTTCAGGGGAGGGGATGGGGAGGGAGGATGAGGATTGATATTATCTTCGAGAGGGTGGGGTGTGAAGGAGGAGCGCCATAGACGCAATCTTTGACCTGTGGTGTCGGGGGGAGCTTGGTATCAGGAGCCCCACGTACGGCGAGGGGCACCCTGATCGATCAAATCCCCCCCCCCCGCAAAACAGCATGGAGACCACTATCCCCTGCGAAACCTGAGCCCAGGACAATCGCCGGCTGTAGCTGGGCAGGCTGGACCAAACGGGTCCCACGGAGGTTGAGGCCCAGCCGGTGGCTTGGCATGCCGGCACACAGTCCAACGTAACGGAGTACTACGGGAGGTGTTTAATGGGGAATGGGTGGGCGGGGAGTATCGGAAAAAAAACACTCGCTTGCGCACCCCTCGGGCCGAGAGGGCTGCGACGAGGTGCGCGCTCCCCTCCCGACGATAATCCCCATCAGCACCTACCCTACCTTCCCAAACTGATAGGAACGATTATCTTAGAGAGGGTGGGGTGTGAAGGAGGAGTGCCCCAGTTGCATTCTTTGACCTGTGGTGGCAGGGGGACCTCGATATCAGGAGCCCCGTGTACGGTCAGGGTAACCTGATCGACCAAACCATTCAACGCTGAGAGGGAGATGCACCCACCACCGCCCACGCTGTCTGGAAAAAGAAAAAACTGCACCCCGGTCAAAGAGCGGCCAAAAGCACGCTCAGCACGCATTGGCGTTTCTGTTTCCAAGGAGGCAAAGTGAACAGGCAGTCGAAGTCCAGGGCGGCTACCGGAGGCTCACGAGGCGGAAGCGCCTCCCACCGTGCATCGCGAAGGTGGGACATTGCGACGGGGTCGTCGTACCCGTCGCGGCTGAGGACGTCAGAAGGGTTGTCAGCTGACGGGGCCCTTTTGAACCACGGCCGGCCCCCTAGAATCGTCGAGGCTGCAGTTGCCACGAGGGCCCAACGACGCATCGATTCAGCAGGCGATCTCGCCTCGACCAAACCGGCCTCGGCTGCCTGGTTGATAGGACTCGCCTGTTCCGAACCAGGGTCGGCATGGGCCGCGCCAGGAGAGGGGCGGCAAGCAGCTCTGCCTGATTGATCACATGACCGCCCTGCGAGCCAAGGCGGGCAGACGTGCTGTCAGAGACGTCGTAAATCAGGCAAGCAGGCGCACGTCCAGGAACAAGCAATAACGCACCACTACGCGGCGGTTTATTACCTTCCGCGGACGCGTCGGTGTAGACCACCAATGGCGGAGGCGGATCGCGCGCAATGGCCAAAGACCTGGGCTTGGCGCGTCGCACCGCGGAGGATAGGTACGCACAGCAGGTTTGCAGTGATCTCCGCGGTGTCCTCGTAATTCTGGCGTGCAATGAAAGCGGGTAAAGTTCCGCGACGCGGCTGGCCAACCATGTGCTGGTGCTGCGTGATTCGCGACCTCGCCTGGCAGGAGACGTCCAGCCTGCGGTCCTTGCTCGATCTCCCCCGAGAAACGAGCGCGCGTCCACAATTTGGGCCCAAAGCTGACCGCCGAATTGGTTTGGATTTGGCTGAGGTCATTCAGGTAGGTGTCCAAGGCATGGCAGCATCGAAATCGGCGACGCGCGCTTTCCTTCCGAAAGCGCAACGCCGAGCAGGCGCGCGAGCTCCTGGGAAGCATGTTGGGCGCCCCCCGTAGACAGCGCAAAATCGACGATGGCGTTGTCATCGACATAATATGCCCACCCATTATGTGCACCAAGCGGCGAGCTGTGGCGATGAGGAGCGGGGCCCGGATGAATTGGTTCACCGCCGACCCCAGGCCAACAGGCAAGCCGCGGAGCACGCTGCGCAGGCACTCGTGCGTTGCGGGGTGGAAAAGGTCCACCGTGACGAACCCCGTGCCCCAGCGAGTGGGGAACAATTGCCGGCACCCTTTCCACCAATCTTCTTCTGACGCAGCGAATTGAAACCACCTCGGGAGTGGATGGCCATCTTGTCAAAGCTGCCAGGCCAACGCGCGGGCCGCGAGAGGCGGGGGCTCAAGCGGGATGCTTGCCACCATTTCAGATAGAACGGATAGAGCATTTGTTCGAGCTCTTTCGCCGTCGTCGATTAAGCGCCACTCGTCGCCCTGCCATATAGCCTGCCGCGGGAGCAGGCGATGGCCGCCAGGCCCATATCGGAGCTCGAGCTCGCGCCGCGTGACAAATGAATCGGCAAACCCTGCCTTGATCTCTCCCGCGGTCAACTCATAAATGAGAAATGACTGGGCCGCATGCCTGGCTCCATGCTGTCCGAAGTTTTAGACAGAGGGTCCCCGCAGCGTCTCGGCTGGCGGCGGCGGCGCGCTGCGCCCAGTGGATTTCGCGGAGCACGGCCTGAGGGCGCTGGGAGCAGGGACATTCGACGCTATCTCGAACCCATGGACGAGCTTGGTGGGCAGCCCTCTGTCAGGCCAGTCTGACAACACAACGAGAAACGCCGCGAGCGCGGGCGAGATGCCCAGCGCGGATGCGACGCTGACGTGTCGCTGTTGCAAAGCATACTCGCCCACTGGGCGAACCGCAGGAGCGCGGCGAGCTAACGGCTTTCGCCGGTGCCGCCGCCGATCGCGAACACGCGGTCCCAGCGAAGCGTTGGCATGGGCGGCGAATTGCAAATCCAGCGCCAAATGGGCGGTGCCGCAAACGGGTGCGACAACACCAACGCCCTGCGAACGCGATCGTCTGGATCCAATCCGCGCCCCATGATCGGGAAGAGCGCGGTCGGAGGATGGCGGGCGGAGCTGCCGGGCAGCGCCAGCGCGCGTCGGCGATTTTGCCCACGAGGCTTGGATATCGGGGCCCTCCAAGGTGGGCGGGGCTCCAGCTTCAGGCATGAAAACGTCGAAATTGGTCCGGCAAATCAAGTCGAGTGATATGATGTCGCGCATCGCTGCGCTGACTTCTGGACGGACTGGCGCGAAAAAACCTTGCTGGAATGGGGCCGGAGCTTGTTCGAGCAGCTGTGTAGAGCTTCCGAGGGCTGGCAATCCTCGCCGCGATGTATGCCGTGGAACGCCCGGGGGCGTCCGTGGGGCCTCCGACCGGCGATGCGGACGGCGAGGGGGGCGCGCCGAACGCGTCGCGGCAACGGCCGAAGCCCCGAACAGGGTGGAAAAGCATGCAGATTATAACCGCCAAACTGGGAATGTGCGAGGAGTAGGCAACGCTGTGAATGCTCGTCGCCAAGCTGCGAACTCTGGCGGGCGGCTGGAACGCAGCTGTGTAACCCGAAGGGGGACAGTGTAGCTCTTCGATGTCTTCTAGCAGCAAAGGCAGCGCAGCGGTGCCCTTCCATGGTGCGTTCCCGCGGGCGTAGGACGACGCGGGCTGGCGACGCCCGTCGTCCAGGAAACGCTGAAAGATGAACGGGTCGGTCCGTGCAGCTGGAGGCTGGTCTGCCGGGCGTGTCGCGACCGGTGCGATCGCGAGAGATCGGGCTAACGTTAGGTCGGGCCTGTCCCCCTACAGGGGAATTGTGGGCGAAAAATTGAAAATATTCAAAACATACGCCCAAAATGTTCAATTAGCCTGACGAAAGACCCAACCATACGTAGTTGTGAATACCGCAATTGTGGATATATTCTTCGGTGGCGCCCCCGGGCCACGAAACGAGTGAGGGGTGTGCCGAAATGGGGGGGTGGAACCGCATGCGAGCGCAGCCACTGGGGCGCTCGGTGGAGCTCCCTATGGAGCCACGAAACGTGTGAGGGGTGTGCCAGAATGGGGGGTGGAACCGCATGCGGGCGCAGCCACTGGGGCCTTCGGTGGAGCTCCCTATGGGGCCACGAAACGTGTGAGGGGTGTGCCAGAATGGGGGGTGGAACCGCATGCGGGCGCAGCCACTGGGGCCTTCGGTGGAGCTCCCTATGGGGCCACGAAACGTGTGAGGGGTGTGCCAGAATGGGTGTGGGAGGGGGAGGAGGGGGGAGGAAGGGGAGGAGGAGGAAGGAGGAAGGAGGAAGGAGGAAGGAGGAAGGAACGCGGGGACCGTCTCTTCAAAACGAGGACCCAACAACACAGGTTGGTTGGGAAAAATAACCAAAAGTCCCCAGACTATTTCTGGACAGTTTTAGAATATCCCTCCTGTAGAGGGACAGGCCCGACTCGAGGCTGACGGGGGCGCAGGCGTAAACGCCGCGCCCGGAGCCGACGGCCCTGCCCGGCCGACTTCGCGACGGAAGGGCTGCGGCCGGCCGTCTCGGGGGGGGGCCACTCGCTCGGGGCGGGCGGCCCGCGCCAACGGGCAGCGCGCGCGTCGTGCGCGGCCCGGCCTGGCGGCACCATGTGTCGACGTGAGTGCATCCCAGGGGGTCGGGGCCTTAGTATGAAGGAGCCCCAGGACACACAAATAAATACACAAAAAAAAATACTCCCCATATTTTCCCATATTTTTTGGATTTTCGTCTTCCCCCCCCACTTCCCATATTTTCCCATATTTTCCTAAAAATCGAAGAATAATTGTGTCTGTGTGTTTTTTCCCCTCCTGATAGTAGCTGCTCCACTGAAAGCCCCCAGTAGAGCCCGGCCTCGCGCGCCCGACCCGAGTCGGCCGCGCGCCTCAAGACGGGCGGGGGCCCCAGCTTGGTCGTGAAGTCGTGGCGGTGTTCCGAAGGCATGGGAGCTGATGCTTCGACGGCCTGCCGGAAAACGAGATCGCGAACGTGGCATTGCTGCGAGGCCGCGTCCTGGAGGCGGGCAACATCTCTGAGCGGAAGGAAACGTTCATTCGAAGACCGTTTTATGGGCGACGTTCGACGTCGCCCATTGTGGGAAATGTGGGCTCATGAACAGTAGCGCGAGATCAGGACCGCACGCGTCAAGGTGAACCGCACTCCGATTGAAACTCAAGTCTCTTAAAGCGGTTGCCCGGCGAACCCCGGGGTGGTGCTCGGAAGCCATTTCCCGAAGGTGCGGCCAGACTTCGCGCGCATGTCCATCAAATTGCCGCGATAGGAAGGGCGCCGCCGAAAAGATTACACCTATCCCATCGCAAACAGAAATCGCACGCGCAAGCGGAAAGTCCGGATCATCTAGGGGGCTCCTCGCGGCACCTGGGGCCCGGTGACCGGGGGGCGGAACAGGCGACGAGACGGATCTCGTGGACGACGCGCCCCTGGGAAAGACGGGTTCGCTGTCGGGCAAACGAAGCTGCGTGCTGTGCGTGAGGGCCGCGCCCCTGTCACGAGGCGTGTGTTGCTGCTTCCCGCGCACGCGCGCGTCAGCCTCGGAACGCACCTTGGCCAAAGGAGTGAGGCTGACAGTGCGGGCCGCTGGGCGGAACTCGCGGTACCACCTGCCCGCGAGGGTTGGCGTCGGCGTGGATTCTGAATCCAACCCGAAGTCGTCGTGCGCCTGCTTCAGCTCTTCCTTCCGCTTGTCCTCTTCCACCTGGCTCAAGGGAGTATCCCAGTCGGGGTCTGGAGCTCCCTCGATGCGCTTCTTGCATACTTTGGTGAGCTCGCTGCTGGCAAGCTACCAGGCAGTGCGGAGCTTCGCCAAAACAATGGGGTCGGCTTTGTGCTCGCCACATTGTCCAACATGGAGTCGTTCAAGTTGTCCTCGTAATCCGAGTCCTTGTGGAAGACGAAAGCAACAACTTATATATATATATACGTATACGACCACCCTTCGGGTGATAAGGAGGTGAGGGGGGGGGGAAGCGACCAACGTCGCACTCGATCGATCTTACTATCGAACTCACTACCGATCTCACTACCGATCTCACAATCGATCTCAATCGATCGATCTCACAATCGATCTGACTATCGATCTCACAATGGATCTCACAATCGATCTCACATTCGGTCTCGCTATTGATCTCACAATCGATCTCAAAATCGATCTCACAATCGATCTCACATTCCATCTGACTATCGATCTAACTATCGAACTCACTTTCGAACTCATTATCGATCGTACATTCGGTCTCACTGCCGATCTCACTATCGATGTCACAACCGATCTCACAATCGATCTCACATTCGGTCTCACCATCGATCTCACTATCGAACTCACTATCGATCTCATTATCAATCTCAATCGATCGATCTCACAATCGATCTCACAATATATCCCACTCTCGATCTCACATTCGGTCTCACTGTCGATCTCACTATCGATATCACAATCGATCTCACAATCGATCTCCCATTCGGTCTCACAATCGATCTCACTACCAATACCACTATCGATCTCACAATCGATCTCACAATCGATCTGACATTCGGTCTCACGCTCGATCTCACAATCGATATCACTATCGATCTCACTATCGATCTCACATTCGACCTCACTATCGATCTCACTATCGATCATCAAAATAAAACACCAACATCATCATCACCATCATCATCAACAACATCAACATCAACATCATCATCATCATCATCATCATCCTCATCCTCATCCTCATCCTCATCCTCATCCTCATCCTCATCCTCATCCTCATCCTCATCATCATCATCATCATCATCATCATCATCATCATCATCATCATCATCGGGTCACCGACGGAACACCGGCGGGACACCGGCGGGACACCGCGGGCCCCCGGCCGCCCGGAAACGAAACATTTGGTCTGGCCGCGCCTCAGCCACACGGGACACCAGCGGGACACCGGCGGGACACCGCGGGCCCCCGGCCGCCTGGAAGGGAGACATTTGGTCCGGCCGCGCCTCAGCCACAGGAGACTTTCTTCTCGCCCGCCCACGCAGCTTCGCCTCGCCCGCACGCACGGCACGCACGAACACGAAACCGAAATCGATTTCCCGGTAGGGGGGCTCTCCGTTCCACTTCGATCTCACCCCCTCACCTCCGATATATATATATATATATATATATATATATACCGCATAGACCACCCTTCGGGTGATAAGGTGGCGAGGGGGGGGGGGACCACCGTCGCACTCGATCGATCTCACTATCGATCTCGCTATCGATCTCATTATCGATCTCATTCGATCAATCTCACAATCGATCTGGCTATCGATCTCACACTCGATCTCACTAACGATCTCACTATCGATATCACAATCGATCTCACAATAGATCTCACAATCGATCTGGCTATCGATCTCACGATCGATCTCACATTCGGTCTCACGATCGATCTCACTACCGATATCACTATCGATCGCACTTAATCGATCTCACAATCGATCTCACATTCGGTCTCACTATCGATCTCATTATCGATATCACAATCGATGTCACAATCGATATCACAATCGATCTGACTATCGGTCTCACTATCGAACTCACTATCGAAATCATTATCGACCTCTCGTTCGATGTCACTATCGATCTCATTATCGATATCACAATCAAATTCACAATCGATCTCACATTCGGTCTCACTATCGATCTCACTATCGAACTCACTATCGATCTCACTATCGATCTCACTATGGGTCTCACTATCGACCTCACTATCGATATCACAATCGATCTCACAATCGATCTCACATTCGGTCTCACTACCGAACTCACCATCATCACCACCATCATCATCACCATCATCATCGTTGTCAACATCATCAGCATCATCGTCATCATCATCATCATCACCGACGGGACACCGACGGGACACCGGCGGGACACCGCGGGGCCCCGGCCGCCCGGAAGGGAGACATTTGGTCCGGCCGCGCCTCAGCCACACGGGACACCAGCGGGACACCGGCGGGACACCGCGGGCCCCGGCCGCCCGGAAGGGAGACATTTGGTCCGGCCGCGCCTCAGCCACAGGAGACTTTCTTCTCGCCCGCCCACGCAGCTTCGCCTCGCCCGCACGCACGGCACGCACGAACACGAAACCGAAATCGATTTCCCGGTAGGGGGGCTCTCCGTTCCACTTCGATCTCACCCCATCACCTCCGATTATATATATATATATATATATATATATATATATATATGTATATACACATATACAAGACTGCATTGGCGTTGCGCGCCATGCACCTTGGTCCTTTGAGCTCCGCGCGCAAGCGGAATGCGTGCGTGCGCGCATGCGCGCATGCATGTACACACGCGCATGCGCATGCACGTTCCGTATATAGGTCTACGTGCATACAGTGTACCTACATTGTTGTATGTGTGCATGCATCGTACATATGCACATGTCAATTTATCTGTGTGAAGGTATGCACATGCATATACAACTCGTACGTGCTTCGTCGGTGCACGCCCATATGTTATATATATATATATACAGGACTGCATTGGCGCTGCGCGCCATGCACCTTGGTCCTTTTAGTTCCGCGCGCAAGCGGACTGCGTGCGTGCGTACATGCGCGCATGCATGTATACCCGCGTGCGCGCATGCACGTTCCGTAGTTTATCTATATATGTATAGTTCTAGGTGTATACAATATACTTAGATTGTTCTATGTGTGTATACAGCGTACATGTGTACATATACATTTATGTGTGTAAGAGTATGAACCTGCATATGCAACTCGTACGTGCTTTGTCGGTGTATGCCCATGTGTACAAATATTTTACTTATACATTTATGTATATATATATATATAAGTATACGTATAGAACTATGGGTTCGCATACACATGAGTATCTCAGGCGGTAGTGGCCTGACCAGTTGCTCAGGGCATCTCGCAACTGAAAGGTGCGAAGGTCTCAGGCGAAAATGGTCAGATGACCATGGGACAATGTATCGCCGAGGTCCGCGTGCGAGGGTGTCTCAAGCGAAAATGGCCTGAACACTCCCGCTCAGGACATACCGGAACTCAGAGTTGCGAGGATGTCTCAAGCGAAAACGGCCTGAACACCTCAGCTCAGGACAGACCGAAACTCAGTGACGCGAGGATGTCTCAAACGAAAGTGGCGGAATACCATGGGGCAGGGCATCTCGGAACCCAGAGCTGCGAGAACGTTTGAAGCGAAAATGGCCCGAACACCTCAGCTCAAGGAGCCCTGGAACGTAGAGTTGCGAGAAAGTCTCCGAGGTCAGAGTTCGGAGGAGGTCTCAGGCCACAGTGGTCTGATTTCCTCAGCTCAGGGCACCTCGGAACCGAAAGTTGCGAGGATGGCTCTGGCGAAAGTGACCAGAATACCGCAGCTTAGGACATCCCTGGACGCAGAGTTGCGAGGGTGTCGCATGCGGAAGTGGCCGGACCACCTTGGGGTAGAGCACCTCCGAGGTCAGAGTTTCGAGGATGTCTTAGGCGCAACTGGCCCGAGCACTATGGGGCGGGGCATCTCCGAAGTCAGCCTTGCGAGGAAGTCTCAAACGAAAAGTGGTCTGAACACCTCAGCTCAGGGCATCCCGAAATCCAGAGTTGCGAGAAGTCGCAAGCGAAAGTAGGCTAACCACCATGGTGCCGGGCACCTCCGAAGTCAGACTTGCGAGACTGTCTCAGGCAAAATTGGCCTGAACACCTCAGGCCAGGGCGTCTCGGACTCCAGAGTTGCGAGGATGTCTCAGGCGAAAATGGCGGGACCACTGCGAGGCAAAGCGTTTCCGAGGTGGGAGTTGTGAGCATACCCGGGCGAAGCGGATCTCACGACTCCCTCTTCCTCCTCCCCCTCCTCGTTTTCTGTCTGGGTGATACTCGCCACTCGTCCTCCGCTTTCCCCTTGCGTATAATTCCCTCTTCCTGTTTCTTAATTTTCTTATTCGCGTTCTCCTGGTCCACATCCTCTTCCTCTTCCTCTCCTCCTCATCCTCCTCATGAGTTGCCAGCCGGGCCGGGCCGAGAAAAGCCGGCGGGCTGGCCGAAACGGTGACGACGACGATAACAACGACGATTACGACAACGACCGACGACGACGACGACGACGACGAGGACGAAAAGGACGACGACGACGACGACGACGACGACGACGACGACGACGACGACGACGACGTGTGGACGGCTGGCGCCCTCCCGGGGCGCCCCTCCCGGCCACGAGGACGAGGACGAGGACGAGGACGACGACGAGGACGAGGACGAGGACGAGGACGAGGACGAGGACGAGGACGACGACGACGACGACGACGACGACGACGACGACGACGACGACGACGACGGCAGCGACGGCGACGACGACGACGACGACGAATTGGTGTTTTCGGGGCCCTCGTGGGCCGTTTTGGCGCCTTCATGGGCCGTCCTGGGGCCTTCTTGGGCCGTCTTGGGGAGCTTGGGCCCGCTGGAGCCCCCTTTGGACCCATCTTGGGCACTTCCGGGGACCTCCCATGGCCCTTGTGGGTCTGTGCTGGGAGACCTTGGGGGGCCTCTTGGGTCCATTATGGGCTGTCTTGGGGCTCTCTTGGGCGATCGTGGGGCCTGGCTCGGCCGTCTTGAAGCTTTCTTGGGGGCCTTTTGGGGCGTCTTGAGGCGATCTCGGGGGCTTTGAAGCCGTCTTGAAAGCTGATGAAATCCGAAAGGCGAATATGGTAAAATTGTAAGTTTTACGACGGGAATGGGACGATTTTTGTGTTTTGAAGGCCCCTTGGAAAGCTTTTTGGGGTGCCTTGGGGGTCTTTTGGGCCGTCTGGAAGCAATTGGAGTCCCTCTTGGAGCGCTCTTGTGCTGTCTGGGGCCTCCCATGAGCCTTTCTGCTGACCCCTCTGATCGCTCTGGGTCTGCTGGTCAGGCGTTTGTGGAGACCGGGAAAGCCGGGTGACCTTTTCCAAGGACGTCCAAGGGAGCCCGAGAACCCCAGATCCCGGGGATCCAGTTTTGGGGGGGGATGGTTTTCCCCCCCCCCCCCCCGGGCTTGCAAAAATATAGGAAGAGGAATATGTATGTATACATCTCTAGGTTCGCATACACATGCGTATCTCAGGCGGAAAGTTGTTTGGGGCATCCTCGGGCATCTTCGCTGCATGCCACGAGACCCTCAACGACTGGGTCACAATGTGGAATGTCATGGGAGCAAAATCAATGAATGTTGGCATTCGGAAGCATCGTGGGGGTGTTTTCGGGGCCCTCGTGGGCCGTTTTGGCGCCTTCATGGGCCGTCCTGGGGCCTTCTTGGGCCGTCTTGGGGAGCTTGGGCCCGCTGGAGCCCCCTTTGGACCCATCTTGGGCACTTCCGGGGACCTCCCATGGCCCTTTTGGGTCTGTGCTGGGAGCCCTTGGGGGGCCTCTTGGGTCCATTATGGGCTGTCTTGGGGCTCTCGTGGGCGATCGTGGGGCCCGGCTCGGCCGTCTTGAAGCTTTCTCGGGGGCTTTTGGGGGCGTCTTGAGGCGATCTCGGGGGCTTTGAAGCCGTCTTGAAAGCTGATGAAATCCGAAAGGCGAATATGGTAAAATGGTAAGTTTTACGACGAAAATGAAACGAACTTTGTGTTTTGAAGGCCCCTTGGAAAGCTTTTTGGGGTGCCTTGGGGGTCTTTTGGGCCGTCCTGAAGCAATTGGAGTCCCTCTTGGAGCGCTCTTGTGCTGTCTGGGGCCTCCCATGAGCCTTTCTGCTGACCCCTCTGATCGCTCTGGGTCTGCGCTGGCCAGGCGTTTGTGGAGACCGGGAAAGCCGGGTGACCTTTTCCAAGGACGTCCAAGGGAGCCCGAGAACCCCAGATCCCGGGGATCCAGTTTTGGGGGGGTGACAGTTTTCCCCCCCCCCCCCCCCCCCCGGGGCTTGTAAGCATATAGGAAGAGGAATATATATATATATATATATATATATATATATGTATATATATATATCGTAGGTTGGGGGGTGAGATCGAAGTGGAACGGAGAGCCCCTCTACCGGGAAATCGATTTCGGTTTCGTGTTCGTGCCGTGCGTGCGGGCGAGGCGAAGCTGCGTGGGCGGGGGAGATGAAATTCTCCTGTGGCTGGGCCGCGGCTGGACCAAACGGTTCTCCGCCCGGCAACCTGGTGGCGCGCGGTGTCCCGCTGGTGTCCCGCTGGTGTCCCGCTGGTGTCCCGCCGGTGTTCCGTCGTGGCTGGGCCGCGGCTGGACCAAAAGGTTCTCCGCCCGGCAACCTGGTGGCGCGCGGTGTCCCGCCGGTGTCCCGGTGTCCCGCTGGTGCGAAACGATAGTGAGACCGATGACGAAATCGATTGTAAGATCGATCGTGAGATCGATAGTGAGAGCGATAATGAGATCGATCGTGAGATCGATAGTGAGATCGATAGTGAGATGACTAGTGATATCGATTGTGAGATCGAGTGATATCGATAGGGAGATCGTTAGTGGGATCGATAGCGAGATTCAGAGTGAGATCGTTAGTGAAATCGATCGAGTGAGATCGATAATGAGATCGATCGAGTGATACCGATCGTGGGATCGACGTAAAGAACTCGACACCAAGGCTCCCAAGAGCGAGCGGCAACGCAACAATCACCACTGTTGCCCATTGCTGGCCCCCCTCCCCCCCAACCTCCTTATCACCCGCAGGGTGGTCGTATAGGTATATATATATATATATATATATATATATATTTATACTGAACCGATTAAGTTCTAGCTAGGCTGGATGGTCGAACTCTTGCGGATCTCTATTCTTGGACACTTCTTCTCTGTGGCTTCCAAGAACCACGAAAACGGCCCAAGTAGCTTCCAAGACTTCCTACGGTCCACCCACGACGGCTCAAGAGAGGCCCAAAAGGTACTTCGGGGGCCATTTTATTCGCCGCGGCTGGACGTAGCTGGAGGAAGAGGGAGAAGGGGAGGTGAAGGTGCTCCCAGGGGGAAAGGAGAAGGAGGATGAGGAGAAGTTGGATGGGGGTGGAGGAGGCCGCAGAGGAGAAACTGGAGGAGGAAGAGGAGGCTATTGGAGACCTATACGACCACCCTTCGGGTGATAAGGAGGTTGTGGGGTGGGGGGGGGGGGGGAGAGGGGGGGAACCAACATGTGACTCAATCGATCTCACGATCGATCTCACTCAACGGGACACCACGGGACTCCAAGGGGCACTTGTCGATCTCACTATCGATCTCGCTATCGATCTCACTCAACGGGACACCACGGGACACCACGGGACACCGCGGGACACCTCTCGATCTCACTATCGGTCTCACTATCGATCTCACTATCGATCTCACTCAACGGGACACCACGGGACACCACGGGACACCACGGGACACCTCGGGACACCACATCGATCTCACTATCGATCTCACTATCGATCTCATTCTACGGGACACCACGGGACACGACGGGACACCGGTCGATCTCACTATCGATCTCACTTAACGGGACACAGCGTGACACCTCGGGGCACCACATCGATCTCAATATCGATCTCAGTATCGATCTCAATATCGATCTCACTCAACGGGACACCACGGGACACCTGTCGATCTCACTATCGATCTCACTATCGATCTCACTCCACGGGACACCACGGGACACCTCGCCACACCACATCGATCTCAGTCTCGATCTCAGCATCGATCTCTCTCTCAACGGGACACCACGGGATACCACGGGACACCACGGGACACCGCGGGACACCGCCAGCCACCTCCAGCCACCGCCGGACGGGCGGGCGGGAGGGGGAGAATCATTTGTCTTGACTTCGCTCTAGCAGCGGCGGACACCACGGGACACCAGGGGACACCACGGGACACCGCGAGCCACCGCTGGACGGGCGGGCGGGAGGGGGAGAATCATTTGTCTTGACTTCGCCCTAGCGACGGCGGACACCACGGGAGACCACAGGACACCACAGGACACCGCGGGACACTGCGAGCCACCGCCGGACGGGCGGGCGGGAGGGGGAGAATCATTTGTCTCGACTTCGCCCTAGCAACGGCGGGTTCATTCCTCTCGCGCGCCCACGCAGCTTCGCCTCGCCTGCACGCACGACACGAGCGAAACGAAACGATTTCCCGGTTGGGGGTCTCCGTTCCACTGCGATCTCACCCCCAACCCCCGATTTTCTTTTTTTTGCAAGCGTAGCGAGGCTGCCAAGCGAACTTAAAAAATTCGCCGGCCCAACGGGCCAGAGGCGTGCTAAGATCTCCGGTAACTGGTTAACAATTTTCTAGTTCGCGCGCGCGGGGCGGCCCCTGGGGGTCCCCGGACGAAAAGTACCCCGACCAGGTCCCGGCCGGGTCCCCCCGAGCGCTCCATGAGCGCACCAACAGGGCTCCGAGACGTCCCCGAGAGCCCCAAGAAAGGCCAAGAGGCCCCCAAGAGGCCCCCAAGATGGTACACGAGGGGTCCGACATGCCACAAGATCGCTCCAAGACGCCCAAGATAGCCCCCAGACGCCCCAAGAGGCCTCCAAGAGCACTCCCAATAGGGCCCCCGGAGGCAAAAATCATTGTTTTTCCATAGGTTTTTGAGAGATTTTGGAGCTTCCACCTTTTCGGCTTCCCGACGCCCCAAGACGGCCCAAGAGGCCCCCAAGATCGCCCCAAGAGGGCCCAAGAGGCACCCAAGAGGGCCCCAAGATGGCCCAAGAGGGCTCGAAGACGGCCCAAGAAGCCTCCAAAACGGTCCAAGAGGGCCCCAAGAACGCCCCCAAAGGGGCCCCAGAGAGGGAACACGAAACAACATTTCGAGCCCTCGGCCCTAAGAAGCCCCTACGAGGCCCCTAAGAGGCCCCAAGAGGCCCCCACGGGGCCCTCAGGAGGCCCCCAAGAGTCCCCCAAGCGGCCCCAGGAGGCCCCCCAAATGCCCCCCCGAGCGCCCCAGGAGTCCCCCAAGCGGCCCCAGGAACCCCCAAAGCGCCGCATTGACACCAGGCCCTCGGGCAAACGGCAGACATGAGACTGTATGGGCCGGCGGAATGAGCGAAGCGATTACATAAATGTTGTAATGTTGTAATTCAATTTTTTTCTCAAGTGCCCTCGGGGCCTCTCTCGGGGCTCTTTTGGGCCTCTTTGAAGCTTCTTGGGGACCTCTTGCAGCCTCCTGGGGTCTCCTGGGGCAAAGATCTCGGGTTCTCGGTTCACGTTCCCGATCCTAGGCCGCGGTTGGGGCCCTCTCGGGCCGTCTTGGACGTACGTTCGGCGCTTTTGAAGCCTATTGGACCGTCTTGGGGCGCTTCTGAAGCCTATTGGGCCGTGGGGCGATCCTCGGAGCCTCTTGGGAGGTTTTGCAGCGTCGGGAAGCTGAACAGGCGGAAACGCCAACATTGTTCAAAAACCTATGGAACAAATGTTGTTTGGCCTCTTCGAGCATTGATGGGGGACCTCTTGGAAGCCCCTTGGGGATCTTCGGGGCCTCTTGGGCTGTCTGGAGGCCGTCTGGGGCGTCTTGGACCATCTAGTGGCCTTCGGCCCATCCCGCCACTATGCCTGGGTTGTGGGTTAGAGGCCTCTTGGAAGTTCGTTTGGAATCCGTGGGAGGCCTCACCGGGGGGCTCTTGAAGGCAGTTTCGGAGGCCTCTTGGGGGCCGTTGGGGGCTGCTCTTGGGGCCTCTTTTTGGACCTCTCTGTGGCCTCGTGCGGCCCCTAGGGGGCCTCTAGGGGGCCTCCAGGGGGCCTCTTGGGCTCTCTTGGGGGCCTCGTGGGGCCTCGTGGGGGCCTCTTGGGGCGGAAGGCTCGACTTGTCGATTCGTGTTCCCCCTTTCGGGGCCGCTTTGGGGCCCTCTTGGGCGATCTTGGGCGCCTCTTGGGACTCTTGGGCCGTCTTGGGACTCTCTTTCGCCGTCCTGGCGCCCTCTGTGGGTGCCACTTGGGCCGTCTTGAAATGATTTCTGGGGCCTCGTGGGCTGTCTTGGACCGTCGGAAGCAGGAAAAAGCGAGAACACGAAAAACCTTCAAGAACCAGAGAAAACAAAAAGACGCATTGTTTCGCCTCCTGAGGGCCTCGTGGGAGTCCTTTGGAGGGCATCGTGGCCGTCTTGAGGCCCTCTTGAGCTGTCTGCAAGCTATGTTGAACCAATGTTAAAACGCTCTTGTGCGGTCTTGGCCTCTCTTGGAGCGCTCTTGGACCATCTTGGCGCCCTCTTGGACGTCTCTCGGGCCCTCTCGTCGCCCCCCTTCCCCTCCTTTGACGCGTTCTGGCGCCCCCCGACGGGTCCAAAACAGCCAGGTACGAAATCAGTGCGCTCCGGGCCCCCCGGGACCCCCTCCACACATATATATATATATATGTATGTATGTATGTATGTATGTATGTATGTATGTATGTATGTATGTAGGTAGATAGGTAGGTAGGTATGTATGTCTGTATACATGCATATGTACATGTACATGTACATGTACATGTACATGTGCACATGCACATGCACATGCACATGTATGTATGCATGCATGTTTGTATGCATGTATATATATATATTTATATATAGCACCCCGCAGTTGCGGATAAGAGTGAGGGAGCGGCGAGGACGTCGTCAGTCTGCGAGGCTCGGAAGAAGCCCGCCGCAGGCGCCTAAGTTTTTCAAATTATGCATCGAGCCCGCCGCAGGCGCCGATTTTTTCGGTAAAGCAATGTGGCTGGATCGCGGGGTGGGTCGCGAATGGGTCGCGGGTGGGTCGCGGGCCGGTCGCGGGGTGGGTCGCGGGCGGGTCGCGGGTGGGTCGAGCATGGGTCGCGGGTGGGTCGCGGGTGGGTCGCGGGTGGGTCGCGGGCGGGTCGCGGGTGGGTCTGGGGTCGGGGGGTGGGTCGCGGGGTGGGTCGCGGGGTGGGTCGCGGGCGCGGGTGGGTACGGGGGTGGGTCGCGGGGTGGGTCGTGGGTGTGGGTCGCGGGGTGGGTCGCGGGTGGGTCGCGGGTGGGTCGCGGGGTGGGTCGCGGGGTGGGTCGCGGGGTGGGTCGCGGGGTGGGTCGCGGGGTGGGTCGCTGGTGGGTCGGGGGTGGATCGCGCATGGTGGGTCGCGGGTGGGTCGCGGGGCGGGTCGCGGGTGGGACGACGACAACAACAAACAACTAACAACTAACAACTAACATCTACAACTACAACAACAACATCAACAACAACAACATCAACAACAACAACAACATCAACATCAACAACACCACCACCAACAACAACACCACCACCACTACCACCACCACCACCAACAACAACAATAATCGGCATCGCGGAAGTCCACTTCAGCCACGCACCCTGGGACAGTGAATGACCGTTCGGTTCAGCCCCGTCACTCTTATATATATATATATATATATGTGTATGTGTGTGTGACTTTCTGCGTCATCATGCAACCTAACACCACGTCGCCCCCGAGCGCCGTGGCCAGCACCGTAGCCGCACAACGCCACCGCATCGCCCACCAGGCGGTCGGGAGAACTGCAGTCGCAGATCTGGCAATCGCTCAGGCATCGAGACCGGCCCTCGACGACGACAAGGACGACCGTCCCGCCACCGTGCCAGGGTTGTGGGTCCGAGGCCTCTTGAGTGTTCGTTCGTGGTACGCCTCTCGGGGGCTTCTGGGCGGCAAATTTGAGGTCTCTGGGGGAGCCGGTTCGGGGCCTCCTGGGGTATTTTGGGGGTCTCTTGGGGGCGTCCTTGGGGCCTCTTGGAGGTGGTCTCTTGGGGCCTCTGGGGGCCCTCTTGGGGCCTCCCGTGGCCCTCTCGGGGCGGAAAAGTAGACTTTTGAATGTTTGGTCGCCCTCTGGGCCCACTCTTGGGACTTTCTCGGGGCCCTGTGGGCCCTCTTGGGCTGTCTGGGGGCCCTCCAGAGCCGTCTTGGGGCTGTCTTGGGGGCCTCCCGGACTGTCTTGGGGCGCTCTGGGGGGCCTCTTCGGCCGTCTTGGAGCGTCGGCAAAGTGATAAGGCGAGAAAGCAAAAAACATAGAAAAACACAATGGAGTATCAACGATTTTGACTTTTCGGGGCGCACTTCGGAGGCTTCTTTGAGGCTCTTGGGGCGTCTTGGGGGCTTCTTAGGCTGTCTTGGGGCCATCTTGGGCGTCTTCGGGGCCTCTTGAGGGTCTCTTGGCCATCTTTAGGGCCCGCGTTGCCTGTCTTGGGCGTCTCCGGGAACTCTCCTGGGGGCCCGGCGCGCGCCTGGGAACGCCCCCGGAGGCCCGCACCACTCATGGGGGTTCGGGGCACCGGGCCGGGGGCCCTCATTCATGTAGCCCGGTATATGTATATGTATATGTATATGTATATATATATATATATATATATATATATTGAAAGCCGAAGCCGCCCTGCGGCCTTGTTTGACCATGAACTCCCCCACTTTGGCTGGCACTCCGGCGCACGTAAGAAACTTGGTGAAAGCAAGCGTGCCCTCCAGAGCAGCTGCCATGAGTATCGTGGCCTGCAGTGCTCCTCCCGCGTGCAATATGGAGATTGGGCGCACAATGACCAGGCCAGGTGCGAGCTGCAATGAGAACAGCAATGGGGATGGCACTGGAAAGGTCCATGGGGGGAACATGAGGGGATCGGTGTGGGGGGTCACGACGCACGAAGCATGTGCCTGCCTGGATCACCTGCCTGGCGCGCGCGCGGGAGGCGCGCAGAGGCGGGCCGCTGCTGTCGTTGTCGCTCGCTCCAGTGCCCTCCCGGCCAAGGGGGGGACGGGGGGGCAGGGAGCTGAGGGCGAGGAGGGGGTGGGGGGGTGGGGGGGGGCGAGAGGGAGGCAGGCAAGAGAGGGAGCCTGTCGAGGCCCCTGCCTTCTCAAAACAATCATGAGCGAGGAGAAGGAGGAGGACCAGTGTAAACCCACGAGTCATCAACGATGTTGGAATAAACGCTCCCTCCAAGCTCCCTCTTCATAGGCCCCTACCAGGGTTTATTTCCACTGAGGGAGCTGCCTCTTTGGAAAGCAACCGTTTGAAGACCCTGATGCGTGCCAGAAGATCGTTCTCTGGATTCCAACGCCACGGATCAACCTGACTGTTGCGTCTTGACGGTCCTGAATCGTGAGAGAACGCCGTTCCTAGGACTTCAACACCGCGAGCCAACGTAACTGTTGCACCCTCATAATCCTGAATCCTTCCAACACTCCATACCTGGTACGCTGATCATGGGAATCCGTGAAACTCTTGCATATAAAAACACATGTGCGCGTCGCTAAGGCGAGAACCACCTTTTGAAAAGGAGCCGCCCTGAATCCGGTAAGTTCTTGCGAACTTTTGAAACGAGTGTGCGCGGCGCTCAAGCGAGAACCACTTTTTGAAAAGGAGCCGCCCCCAACCCGTGAACCTCTTGCACATTTTGAAAACGAATGTGCGCGGCGCTCAGGCGAGAGCCACATTTTGAAAACGACCCGCCCCCAATCCGTGAAACTCTTGCAAACGTTTAAAACGGATGTGCGCGGCGCTAAGGCGAGAGCCACATTTTGAAAACGACCCGCTCTCCATCTGTGAAAGTGTTGCCACTTTTTCAAGCTTCAGGGTCGCAGATGGTGAGGAAGTCCAAAGCGAAACGCCCGGACCGCCCTAAAACACGGCCCCGAACTGCGACAGGGAGACATTATCTAGAAGGGAAGGAATGGAGGAATAGAAGGACGAGGAGGAGGAGAAGGATGAGGAGGAGGAGGAGGAGGAGGAGGAGGAGGAGGAGGAGGAGGAGGAGGAGGAGGAGAGGGAGGAGGAAGGAGGAAGGAGAAGAAGAGGAGGAGGAGGATGAGGAGGAGGGGGAGGGGAGGAGGAGGAGGAGGAGGAGGAGGAGGAAGGATCGCTTTTTGCCGGGCGAATCAGGCGGCAGGCGCTACCGCCGACGCCTGGCGGGGAACTCCCTAATCGGGCACCTTTGGGAGCTGCGCGATGCGGCGCGCAGCCAGCTCTGCGAAGTCCGCCATGCTGCCGCCGGCGCAGCGCAGCGCAACGCAGCGCAGGAGGAGGGATCGCACCGCTCGGGAAGTGGGAAGAGGGTGGCCCCAACGCCCGCCACCCCGCAGGCCGCGCCTGGCGCTGGGGGCCGCTGCGCCGAGAGGCCGTGCGCGGGCAGCTGACGCGGCATGGGGAGGGCGATGCGGCGAGGGACGAGGGCGACGGAGGAAACGCGCAGCCGAGAGGTGGCTGCGGCCTCGCGATATGTTTCATTATTATTTCCGCGCAAAAAGTCGTTACCCGGGGGTGGGGGGGTGGGGGGGTCTCGGGTAACGGCAGCGCTCGGGCGGAGTGGGGCACGTCGGGGCGGGGGTGCGCTGACATCGCCGTAGTACGCGCGCGAACGCCACGCTATGCCTGCGACCACAACCGAGGCCCTGCGCTTAGATCGCCCGCGCAAGGCCCGAGTCGGTATCGCTTCCTACGGGTGCGCGCCTTCCCGCCTCACCTAGGGAGGGCGTCGGATGAGGCGAGCGAGCGAGCAGCCGAGAGGCAGGTGCACCCGAAACCGCGGGAACCCTTGCCGGCCGCGCGGGCCTCGCACGGGCGACGCCTCAGAGCCGCTCGCGGCGACGGGGAGGCCGGCCCCGCGCCTCATGATGCCCCGGGACAGGCAGGTGCTCCACGGGATCAAGAGAGGGCAGAAGATCCACCCTCATTGTCAGCACCCCGACGGGCGAAGCCTTTTAGGGGATCGGGGTGGTTTTTTCCTCCCCAGGATCAAGGGGCGACGGAGGGGACGACGACGACGACGACGACGACGACGACGACGACGACGACGACGACGACGACGGCCGACGTCGACGACGGCCGACGACGGCGACGACGACGATGAGGCGGGCGGGAGGCAAGGAGGCGAGGGAAGCGGAGGCGGGCGGGCGGCGGCCTGTCGCTGTCGTAGGCAGCCCTCCACAGGGCGTTGTGGAAGCCGCCAGGGCGCTGGAGCGCCCCACCCCCCTCCCAGGGCTGTGACTTCTCCTCGTCCTCCTTGCCCTGATGCTCCTGCTGTTGCCTCTCCTCCCCATCATTCTCATGCATCCTTCCCTCTTCTCCGCCTGATGCTGATTCTCTTGTTCTGGCACAGCTCAGGACTTTCAAACGGTTGTCTTCCAACAGGGCTCTTCCCCCAATGAACAAAAACCTTGTAGGGGCCTGTGACGGCGGAACTTGGAGGGGGGGCTCATTGCAACATCGTTGATGAGTCTTGGGCTTACACTGGTCCTCCTCCTTCTCCTCCTCTGACTCCTCCTTGTCCTCCTCCTCCGGCTGGTGAGCCTCGTGCACCTGCTCCTGCATACTCTCCGTGCTCCTCTTCCTTGCCACCTTGCTCCTGACCCTGCTCACGATCACGCCCTCTACTCGTCCTCCTGCTCTTCCATCTCCTCCCTACTCGTCCTCCATCTCCAGCCCCGCGGCCCCCCCCTTCTCCCGCGCCCCTTGCCCCTCCTCGACCTCGGCTCCCGGGAGGAGGTGGCGGAGGAGGGGCACGCGGCGGAACGCCGGCCGGGCGTCTCGTACGTGTCGATTTGCGCGTGGCACGGCTGCAGCCTCTCCAGGAGCATGGCCCTGTCGCCGTCGTGGATCGTGCCGCTGAGCCTAGGACACGGGCCGCCACCCAGAGGCAAAGGCCAGAGCCTTATGCTACTGCTGATCCGCATCCTCGTCGTCGTCGTCGTCGCCGCCGTCGCCGCCGTCGTCGTCGTCGTCGTCGTCGTCGTCGTCGTCGTCGTCGTCGTCGTCGTCGTCGTCCTCGTCGTCGTTCTCGTCGTCGTCATCGTCGTCGTCTGCACCATCCTTCCCATCCGCTCCACATCCTCTTCCTCCTCCTTCTCATTATCCTCCTAGGTCGCCGTGAAGCTTGCAACGAACTGTAGCCGATCCGCAGGAAGCATACCGAATTTCCTCCCTCGACTTTCCTGGAGTCCATCTCACTGCCCGTTGGACCTCGGGGGAGCCGGGGCACTTGTCTCGCGTATTGATGTCGGAGGATTCTCTTTCCCTCGAGCAGGAGACGCCGCATGAGGACGAAAAACACGCATGCTCGCCACGTTCAACGGATGATCACTTCTGTTCTGTCATGGCGAGCATGCTAAACATCTATGCTCGCTGCTGGTTACCAGAACAGCAATTTTCCCTCGCCTTCCTCCTGGTCTCGAAGAATTGCGAAGGCGGGCGATTCGTGTGAGCTGGCAGAATGGGGACCAATTCTCGCGCAACTGTCAATCGAAGTGGTAAGGTGTATCTAGTTCAGTATTGGATTTGCGTTGACGCAGTTTCCAAAATGGCTGAAAGGTGCATCAAAAGGAGGCTCAAGAGATCCAGGAACTCAAGCCTAGCAATCCTGTTGATGTGGTATATGATTTCGCAATCGGCCACGCACGCTTCATGCATGATGTACAGTCACTATTGGGAATTGCCTGCGAATAACAAGACTTACCCGATGCACTCGCACAGTGAATTGCATCTGGAGTTCTTACACAGAGTGGCAAGAAATATTGATCGACAAGCTACGCCAGAGGATATACACGAGGATGAACAATATACGCTGGTTGAGCATTCTGTGGAAGCATATGTGTATTACGAGGAACTGGTTGCATACATCGGATACGGTGATAGTCCCGAGCAGTTTCGATCAATTGTAGACACTTTCCCTTATGGTATTGACATGCACGAACCCACCCCCGAGGCGAAGCCGACCGAAGAGATCTACGCAACAGCGCAAATGCACCGGCCGGGACACATAGATGATACAAGTCTCTTATTTGCTAACACATATCGTTCAGAGGTCAGATAATTTCTAGAGGTGGAGGCTTGCATGACACCGCTAAATGTAAGACGCCATAACAAATCAGAAATTCCATTGTCAAACTGATTGATCGCTGGGGGTTAGGGCTCAAACAGGCCGGAGGTGAGGGGGTGAGAACGCAGTGGGACGGAGAGCCCCCCACCGGGAAATCGGTTTCGGTTTCGGTTTCGGTTTCGTGTTTGTGTCGTGCGTGCGGGCGAGGCAAAGCTGCGTGGGCGCGCGAGAAAAATGATGCCGCCGTGGCTAGGGGCTATGGAGCCGGTTGTCCGCCCCTCCCCCCCGGGCGTGCGGTGGCCAGGGGTGTCCTGTCGGTGGCGCATCGGTGTCCCATCGGTATCCCGTCGGTGGCGCGGCGGTGTCCCGTCGGTGGCGCGGGGTGTCCCGTCGGTGGCGCGTGGCGTCCCGTCGGTGGCCCGGCGGTGAGATCGACAGTGAAATCGATAGTGGGGATCGATAGTGAGATCGATGGTGAGATCGACCCTGAGACAGATAGTGAGAACTGTTGTGAGATCGATCGTGAGTCCGAATGTGACATCGATGCTGAGTGCGACGGACAGATCGATGGTGAGATCGATTGGGAGATCGATCGTGAGTTATGTTGTGAGATTGATGGTGAGATAGCATGTGACATCGATAGTGAGTTCGATTGTCAAATCGGTCGTGAGATCGATAGTGGGATCTGTTGTGATATCAATAATGAGATCGATAGTGCGATCGATCGTGAGATCTGTCGTGAGATCGAAAGTTTGATCGATTGAATGAGACGTTGGTTCCCCCTCCCTCCCCGAACCTCCGTATCACCCGATGGGTGGTCGTAAAGGTAGCAGGCGATTTGGTCGGACCGAAACAAGCAGCACATCGATACTAGTGCACTCGTCAAGCAAGTCGCACGAAGCAGGCGTGTAATTGGCGCGTCGATCATGCTTGGATTGCGAGTCGCGCCGTCGGCGCGTATTTGGCGCGTCGCTTCTGTCCGCCTATGCCTGCCCCCTCCGATCCAGACGCGTGCCCCCCAGAGGGGCCGATGTGCGTCATGCGATGATGTGGCCCTCTTCGGCCCGAACTCGCTCGATTCCGATGTTTGCAAGACAATTTCTCCCTGCTGAACGCGGCTCCTGCCGCGGTGCTGGGCCAGCTGGCAAAGGTCTGCGGCAGCAAAGCCGGGACCCCTAGCGTACATATCCCGCAGGGTACATCCATTTTTTTGGTCTTTGGACTTGGAACCTGCTCCCCAAACGCCTTTACTGCATCTTTTACCGTCATCACCACCATCACCACCATCACGATGACCATCACCATCACCGTCACCGCCATCAATACCAATATCAATACCACTGTCGGGGCCATCAACCGACCTTCCTCGTCATGCTCCTTATCCCCCCTCACTCAGTCGTCGCTTCCCAAAAGGGTCGGCACCCGCCCGGCAGTTACGAGCTTGGCCCGAGCCTCCAAGGACGACTGGACCGAGTTCCCTCCTTAGAGGATCAATACATGAAACAAACATAGGTCGGCTGCTGCGTTCGGTGGGGGACGCTTTTGCTACCACGTGCTACTCGTTTTGACAAAGCTTACATACGCATAACAAGCCCGGGCGAAGTAAGACGAGCGAGAGAGGAAACAAAAACGCGGGAACCGAAGAGAGACTACGGAGTCCCAATGCCCCCCAATTTAAACGGGTTCGTTGTGACCAGATACATCATGTCATTTCGCTCTCAACTTTCCCGTGCACGCACTGACAGGTTAGCTGCTGCATTTGGTGGGAACGTTTTTGCTACCACGTGCCACTCGTCTTGGCGAAGCTTACGAACGCATAGGAAGCCCACATCCCAAAGGGTTCACTGGGAGGGCGAGGAGGGCCAAACAATGTTAGCCACCTCTAGATCCCCTTGGCGGCTGAGCAAGCATTTTACCAAGCAGTATGTTTTTTCGGCGGGTAAGGCGCTGCGAGGGAGGTCCACGTGGCCCCGGATGGGGCCTTGCCCTCGAAGAAGACGTGCGGTCTCCTGGAGGCCGAGCAAAGCCCTCCAAAACTGCGGCAGCGCCTTTCGAGCTTTAGAGTATCCTGAGGCTCTACACCGAAGAGCAAGAGCTTGATGCGTTTCATGCAGCGGACTCCGACTTGGCACTGGTCACAGACACGGACATGCATTCTACCTATATTTATAAATCGTTCTAACCGTGGCGCGGGCCAAATTCCACTGTTGATGGGATGCTTGGGCACAAGGGGGACCTCGGCGCGGACAACAATTCTCATGAGCTTGCAGTCCTACTGCGTGTGTATTCTATTGCGTCGGGGACTTCTCGCGGATGTTGGGCCGATCGCCCTGGTTGCCTCCCTCGGTCGGCCGCCGTGCTCCACGACGCGCGCGGAGGACCGAGGGCGGCTGCTATGTTTTCCTGTCTGGCAACTGCTGCGCGAATCCGAGCGATCACTGGACGGGCGAGGTCCTCGTTGGCCCCATTATGACTGCCGAAGCCGTGGTAATTAAAAAACTCTCCTCAAGACATGGTGCCCTGTGGAATCTGCGCCTGAGAAGAGATCTAGTGCGTACTTGCGGCGGCGGCTAATCCATCTCACAGGATAATCTCCCCTGCGCCTTTTCCGAGCAATATGTTCTCTAGACGACGTTCGCAATTTGTCGGCGTTTCTCGTAGATCGGACGGGAACAGAGCCCACGACTGTCGTAGACGCGCCGCCTTGTCGTACCTCTGCATTGACTTGGCATGCTTCCACTGTCCCCGTTTCTGGACTTCCTCGAGCGTTCTGCAATGTCTGGCCACGTCCATGCTTGGGCCCGGGTGTCGGGCTTGATGCGGCGCTTTGCGCTGGTCCATCTGCAGGTCCTGCAGGGCTGACCCGACATCTTCTGGATCTGTGGGTAGCGGAACTCCCGGACTGGCTCTTCGGGATCCCCTATGGCGAGCTCGCGGAAGATGGGCGTAGCACACCGAAGGGGGAGGGGGAGGAGGAGGAGGAGGAGGAGGAGGAGGAGGAGGAGGAGGAGGAGGAGGAGGAGGGGGAGGAGGAGGGGGAGGAGGAGGAGGAGGAAGAGGAGGAGGAGGAGGAGGAGGAGGAGGAGCAGATGCGAGGAGGAGGAGGAGGAGGAGGAGGAGGAGGAGGAGGAGGAGGAGGAGGAGGAGGAGGAGGAGGAGCGGCATGTCCCCGACGTCCGCCAGGCCCGCCTCGCTCCTCGGCTGCCTGCCCTCGGGGAACCGCAGCAGCGGCCGTCGGCGGCGCGCCCCCCGGGCGCTGGCGCGGTGCTGCTGCCGCGCGTCGGAGTGAGCAGGTGGCTGGGCCGGAAGTATGAAGGGGCCCCATGACACACAAATAAATACACACAACTAAGAAGATTCCCCATATTTTCTCCATATTTTCTGGGTTTCTGTCTTCCCCACCACTTCCCATATTTTGCCATATCCTCTGGGGAATCGACGATTCATTGTGTCTGTGTGTTTCTTCCCCTCCTGAAAGTAGCCCGACACCATCGTGAGCTGGAAGGCCGCCCAAAGGAGAGCTCCGCGCACCACCATGCGCAACGCCAGCCCGCACCAGAGGGCCAGCGGCCAGGCCCGGCGGCTCCAGCCAGGCGCCAGCATCCGCCTGCTCTGGAGGCAGCTCCAAGCTCGCGGAGTCTTCGCCTCCCCCGAGTACCCAGGGAAACGGTGCATCGGCCCCGCCATCACTTGGCCCCCCTTGGCGGACTCGTGGCCGTCGAAGAACAGCTTGTTCGTGTAGTCCACGAGGGCCTCGTCCACCTGCGCCGCGGTCCTGAGGGGCCGCGTCGGCTCCGCGTCGCAGAACTTCAGGCGTCGAGATCCAGGCCGTGCCGTCGCTGCGCGGGGGCGAACACCGAGCGCCGTTCCAGGAAGGTCTGACCCTCCCCTGCCGCGCTGTCCAGCAGCGCCGGGCCCCGAGGCCCGCGCCCCGTCGGTTTGCGGGCAGCGGGGGGGCGGCGGTCGGCGGGTGGACACACGCCCTCTGTGTGGCCCCAGTCCTCCACTTCCTCCTCCTCCTCTTCCTCCTCCTCAGGCCTGCCCCCTCCTCGGCCTCCTCCTTCTCCTCATCTTCCTCCTTCTCAGACCTGGCACCTCCTCGGCCTCTTCCTCCTCCTCCTCCTCCTCCTACTCCTCCTCGTCCTCGCCCTCCCACCAGCCGCGGCCGCCTCCGGTGCAGCAGCAACTCCACCTTGTCGAGGAACCGCTGCTTGCGGGCCTCTGCGCTTTGCTACAGTGGCTCCTCCTCGTCTTTTTTTTTGAATGCAACATTCATGCCTCTGAAGTGACAGCCTGCCCCTACAGCCAGAGGCGCACTGAGGGCAAAGCAAATTACCTGTATTTATAATAGCGGGATGAATTCGTCGATGTCGACCGATACACCCCTCTTATCGGGGTGCTGTCCCTTACGGAGCCGTCTCAAGTTTCTGAAACCAGTCACCGTGGGTGGCCCGCACTTTCGGGACAAACCCAGGACCTGCTCACCGCTAGAATAAAACTTGCACGACATGCACAAGTACAGGTGGCCCTTGTCACTGCAAGGGAACGCAATGACTCGATGGCCTAGTCTCTCCAATAGACCCTGGTCCAAACGGGACTGCCCAGGGCACGAACCTCCCAGCGGCTGAGTCTTGGCACGGGAACCGCGAAGACACACACGGCACCGCCAGGAGGAACCCTGTTGGGACCAGTCGTGGACGAGCTCTAAAAGAGGGGCCTTCAGGTCTGGCGACGAAACGCGCCGCGTCAGACCACGAAACTCCAACTTTGGCCAAAGTGGCAAGAGCTCCGCTCCCGCGAGCAGGACCGCCCTCGACACTGTAATCTGATGATCGAGGGCTTCCTGCTCAGACGGACTCAAAACAGGGTGCTGCCTGGCACCTTCTTTCGCGTAGACGTCAGCGAAGAAGTTCCCTCTTCGCACAAATCTCTCATGCGAGGAGAGCCCTTCCTCGTCAGCGTCTCTGTGGGCCTCAACCTTCTCAAAGGACACGAGGTTGGGCCCAAAGAAATGTCTAGCTTGAATAATCTGGCCCGCATACTGACGCCTGGCGCTGACACTGTCCGCAGCACCAAGATTCATTAAGTGAACCACGTTCGCACAATCAGAGTAACACTTAGCAGGGCCTTCCGTTTGAACAGCGGACCAAGCCAGGGCTCCGAACTCAGCACCCTGGGGCGTCTGAGGCCACGGGGCCCACAGGGGGCCCTTCAAAACTCCAAGGCACTCACCAGAGCCCGAGACCATGACAACGGCCCAACCAGCCCTAGAAAGTTCCCGCACAACATGACGATGGCACGAACCATCCATAAAAAGGTGCCCCCAGAGCCCTGAAGAGGGGGGGATGGAGGGAGCAGCAGCAGGAACTTCGGGGTCAGGAAGTAAATCAACAAACCATTCCAGGCTGGTACCTCCTTCAGTCAGTGGCGGAGGGGCATAGTCTCCAGGATGTTTAAAAGCACCGAACAGGTACAGACACATGTCGAGATGATCAGCCCCTAGCTCCAACGCTTCATTCTGAATACTTTTGTCAAGCACCGCATCCCTCTCAGACTGCACAGCAGGGCACACATAGAGCCTGTGGAAGAGGGTGTCGCGGTCCTTACCGCACAACGCGCACTTGTCAGAAAAGTCGTACCCTGCTGCTGCTACGTCGCTTGCCGTCCAGCAAGCTCTCGTGGCCTGGGCACGGATCCAACCTTTTGTGGAGCTAGGAACCTTCTTAGAAGACAAAAGCTGCTTGACCACGTCCCAACACAGCCTAAAACCGCAACCATACTTGTCCCCAGACTCCCTCTCAAGGCTCCGTAAAAGAGCTTCCTTACAGAAAACCTTAACAAGCTTGGGGGAAGAAAGGGTCAAAGAGATTTCGCGGCCGAAATCGTCCACAAAGGTGCAAAAATTGGGCATGGTCCAGCCCAGCCTATACAAGGACATACGCAGGGCAGAAATCGGCCCAGCCACCTTGGACCACGAGTGGTCATCCGACTTGAAGACGGCGCTCCAGCCATCCCTAAGTTCGGCCCAGCTCAAAGTCCAGGGGAACCCGTGAGTATGCAGGGTCCAGACCTCCTTAGCCCAGCGAATGAGCGGCGCACAGCAACCCCTCCACGTCGGATCATCCGAAAGAAGACACAAGACGCTGAGGGACCTGCCCTGCGCTCTAGGCCTAACCGAGGACATGGCCATCCTTCTGAGATTAAGCAGCTCCCTGTCCGAAATTCCATACAAGTCGGAACCGTACACAGCTCCAGCCAGAGGGCCCGCCGCGAAGACCTTCAGACACCTGCGACCGAGGGCCTGCTGGAGGCCCTTGAGCTTGTTGGTCTTCCTCAACGCAGCAGCCGTTCTGGATTTCAATTTGGCCGAGCGCCCCTTAGAACGAAAAGGCCTGCCCGCAGTAAAATCAGAGCCCAAGTTGGTGACCCGAGAGCAGGCTGGCCCAACAAGAGGTCCCAGGGTCTCCGAAAGCTTCCTGGAAACTTCAGGGGAGTTGCTAATCATACCCACTTTGTCCATGGCCAGCTTGCACTCGAGCGTCGTCGTGATGGCTCGGTGGAGCGCCTTGGCTCCCGCCGTGAGGCTGGCAACTACAACCTTAGCTGTTCCCGTGCAGCTGAGACTGAGGTCATCAACGTAGGCATCGAAATCAGTCGTGGCTCCAGGGGCCCTGGGAACCGAAACGAGGGCCTCGTCGAAGGCCCGCATAGCAAAAACTCGGATGAGGCTGGTCGCAAAGGAGCAGCCCGCCACTAAACCCTTGGAAACAAAAAACGGGCCCTGGATGATGCCCCCAAGGGCCATGAAGCGCGCACTCGCATACGCCCTGATGGCCAGTCTCGCAAGAGGCAGCGGGAAGTGCAGAAGCTCGCACTGCTGCCAGAGGTACCTCAGGTCGATATGCTCATAGTACTTCCTGAGGTCCCAGAAAATGGACGCCGACACATCTCTCTTGCGAGTGCCCGCTTCGGCCCTGAAGGCCTGCCTCCAGACAACATCCCCAGCTCCCCTGTTGGCTCCAGCAGCCCAGTACTTCCTGGGATAGTTGAGCTCCCACTGGAGGGCCTCCCGACGACGGGCGCGACCCCAAAGACGGTACAGGCTCGGGAACACCCCAATGGGCCTGAACCCGCCCGTCGGCTTGGCCAACAAGGCCATAAGAACCCACGAGAGTTGCTTGGGCAAGTCTCCAGTGGCTTCCCAAACAGCGAACCACAGGGCCAGGGCATGCAAAGCCTCATCGGGGAGAAGGCTGAAATGTCTGCAGTGGAAGCCGTCGACACTCACAGCAGAGGAAGTGCGATACTTTTTGGAAACAGCTCGGAGCTCGGCAGGCTCTAAAATTCGCCCGTGGGGCAGAAGGTCATGGTTCACACCAGTGCCTTTGCCAGAGCCCCAAATAGCAGCAAACTTGTCCCCTTCAGCCTGCAGTAAAGACACTGGGTCGCAAACGATGGTTCCACATCTGGCTAAGGTGGTGGAGGGTTTCCAGGGAACAGGGTCTTTGATAGCCCTCTGCGCGTTGCGACCGCCAGCATCAATACCTGTGCGCACCCACTCTTGCCACTCGAGCCGCGAGGAATTCGCAGCGGTGACCTTAGCAGCAGCGACGGCTTGAGCAACCTGATCGATCAGGTCATCCAGATCAGAGCCAAGCTCAGGATCCAACACAGGGGAAGAGGCGCATCTGGCTAAGGCTGCACTGGCCTTGAAGAGCGAGTGGTACTCAGAGCACTCCTGCACCGCCACGGCCGTCGGAGGCTGGAGGATCGAGTTGAGCACCGTTCGACCAGCCTCCTGCAAGGCCGAACCCGAGAGGTAGCACCTAACTGCACGTAGCTGATTGCAAAGCCACGAAATAGACCTTAACCCTGGATTCTTTTCCCGCCCCGCAGGGCGCAGCACGGACTTCCAGTAAACCTGGGGTCTCTTTCCCCGGGTGCCGAAAACCTTGAGATCAGCCCCAAGAGAGTTGGCTAGATCTCTCTCGGCCGCGTCAGCCCAGAACTTGTACCCGATGCCCAAAAGCCTGCGAGCCTTGCCCGCATCACCATTGGCAACAGCCCCGAAGGCTTCTTCGGCCAAATCGAGCGCAGCACTCCAATCCCCAGGCTCGGGCGACGGTCCCACAGGAGGGAGGACAGGCAACACAGGGGGCTGGCGGAAGGCAAGAGCCTTGAGATCGCCCAGGGAGCTGTGAAAACGGAGCGACACAGGGCGATGTGGAGTGATGCTGGAGTCATCATCCACGTAAACACTCTTGAGGCAGAGGCTGAGCGCCTCCGACACCACGAAAAAATCAAAACGATCAGGAGGGCCCCTGCTGGGGAAGTGGGTGTGACCTTCAGGAACAATCGTACTGGCCCTGAGCTTTTTGCCGAAGTCGGAAGCTTCAATCACCTCGGGACCCATGTTCCAGTCGGCCCCCACGATAAACTCACATCCCAAGGAATCTAAGTATTCCCCAACGACCCTCAAGGTTTCTTTATTGGATTCCGAGAGACCTTCACTGTGGATGAGGTAGAGGCTGCAGACACAGAACGGTGCGCACCCAGGAACATGAACCATGGTGGCCACAGCTCGACCAGGAACAAGAACAGGATTCCCTGCAGCTTCAAACAGCCCTAGACCATCTCGCACACATACGCAAACTCCCGAAGAGATACCTCCTCCCTCACCAGGTAGTCCCGACGCCCACAGCGTTTTCCATCCCAAGAACTTGGACGACTTCGAAGCATGGTCCAGGGCAACAGGATCTCTGAGCCGATGTTCCTGGGCAATAACCACATGCGCCTTGGCCGAGGAAAGGAAGTTCTTGAGAGTACCCCAGGAATTGGCGTTCACGGTAGTAACCAGAAGACCCTCATCTAACCTGATGCAGCCATCGGCAGCACCCTGGGCAGCTGGCGTGGGGGCTGAGGTCGCTGGAAGCCATTCGCCAACTGGGGCGGGCCTCATGCAGCTGGACCAGGCCCTGGCGGAGCTAGCACCAGGAAAAAGAGCTTCGGATTGCGGCAACCGTGCGACTGGAGAACCTCCTCGAGCTTCACCAGCCTTCACGCAATACTGCTTCCCGACAGCACCAGGCAGAGGCAGAGAGGAGATGCGAGAGGCTCCTGGGCTATCTGGGGGCACCCGAATTTCCGCACAGGAGAGCGGGGCGTCAAACGAGACCCCGAGGTCACATTTCCCAAACAAAAGCCGCAAACGCCTGGAGAGTCTAACCCCAGAGGCCTGAGACCTGGAGCCTATCACAGACACTCTCGAGGCTAAAAAATTGAAAAGGTCCCAGGAAGGTTTCAAGCCTGGGTCCCCACTCTCAGATTCCCGCCCCCCGCCGCCTCTAGGAAGCAGCAGGGGGCTCAGAGTCCTTGAGAGCCTGGTCGACCTTGGCTCGAATGTCCTCCTGCGGGGCAGCCGAGGCCTGACCAGCCTCAGCCGACCCCGCTCCAGACGCTGCACCCTTGGCACCTTCAGACAGCGCCCCTGCTCCAGCTCCAGCCGCGGCAGCACCTTCGTCAGGGGAACCTCCGACAACTTCACCCTCCGTGGTCTTGCGCTTTTTCGCCACAACTCGAAGCCGATGAGCCTCATGCTGTTCACGAAGGGCCTTGGCGTGCGACGCGACCTGGGCGAAGAGGTCCCTGGCCAACTTGGTGACCCCCGATGAGAGGTCCTCCTTCCTCTTCTGGAACTGTTCGAGGTCGGCCGCATCCACGTCGTTGTCGGTCGTGAGATCCTCCAGCATATGACTGCAATCGATGATTTTGGCGAAATCCACGTCGCCTGCAACCAAATCCTCGAGCTTGAAAGAGATCGGATGAGCCTTCTCCAGAGGCTGAGGGGGCCCTTGCAGGGCAGCCAGCGTCTCCTTGTAGTCCATGTCAGCCTGGTCAAGGTGGGCCCGCGAAGTACGAAGCGAAGCTTCCGCTTCGATGAGTTGTTCCCGAAGACGCGTGACTCGGCCCAGTTGATGCTCCATCTGCTTCTCCAACTTGCGCACCAAGGCATGAGCCTGCTGCATCTTCGTGTGGTCCGAGACAACAGCGGGCTTCGCGGCCGCCTCCAGATGCTTTGCCATGTCCAGGTACTTGGCGGCCGTCGCAACATCTCCCGCTTTCTGAAGCGACTCGCCCAAGGCCTTAGCCTCAGACGCTGAGATGTCAGGCACTGGTCCCACGGGAAGAGGAGGGGGGCCGCCCGCGGGACCTCCAGCACGCGAATCTCCTTGACGAGCCAGCACGTCCCACATCGTCTTGTCCCCGCCGTAGTAGCCTTTGCCCTTGCCTTTGCCACAAAGCCCTCGACCACCAGCTTTGCCCCCGCCGTACTGGAAGGACGCCCCCTTGCCACTGACGCCGTGCTCAAGCCAGTAACCAGGGGGGCCAGAGGCAGCCCAGCGACCACCAGCAGGAAGCCCAGCACCAGGAAGCAGCCGAGGAAGAGGGTGCGCACAGTGCTTGCAATGCGTGGCATTGACGCTGCTCTTCTTGCAACCACAGGACGGGCATGCGAAGTTCGAGACTTGAGCCTTGCCACGGCGACCTTTAGCAAAAGACCAGCCCTCGTCGCCCTCCTTGACCCAGGGCGCATGAGGGAAAGGGCCTGGCACCATCAGGGAGAGAAATCGAAAGAGAATGCTCCAACAGGAGCTCACAGAACGCCAGAATCCTCGTCTGACCAGGCACACGAGGGGCACAGTGGGGGCCGCAACTCCCCCTTGCCAGTTAGGTCAGGTCCTGAGCCTAAACAGCTCCGGACTTGAGCCAAAATGGCTACGGACTCCTCCTCCTCGTCCTCGTCCTAGTCCTCCTCCTCGTCGTGGTCGTCGTCGTCGTCGTCGTCCCTGTCCTCGTCGTCCTCGTCCTCGTCATCCTCGACCTCCTCGTCGTCGTCGTCCTCGTCTTCGTCCTCGTCCTCGTCGTCGCAATCCTCGTAGCCCTCGTGCTCTTCGTCCTCGTCGTTCTGGTCCTTGTCGTCATCCTCGATTTTGTTCTCGTCCCAGTCGTTCTCACCGTCGTTCTCATCCTCGTCCTCGTCCTCGTCGTCGTGCTCGCCCTCGCCCGTGTCGTCCTCGTTGCCGTCGTCGTCCTCGTCGTCGCACTCGTCGTCGTCGCCCTGATCATCCCTTCTCCCCTTCCTCGGGGGAGGAGGCGGGAGGGGACGAGAGGGGGCATGCGGGAACGTGGGTTTGGGGTATCACCCGATGCCTTCCCTCCCCGCCCTCCGAAGGACCCGGGAGAGGAATGCCAGGCTGATCCCCAGGAGACCCCATGACCTCAGACGAGGATGGGGGACGACAACGACGACGACAATGAGGCGACGAGGACGACGACGAGGACGACGGGATGGGTATGGAGAAGAGGGTGGCAACATAACGCGGGGAGAGTAGGTAGTTAGGGAGGCGAGGAGCAAGGACGGGAGCGATTGGAGGGCGGGGAGAAGAGGGGAGGAAGGGAGGGAGGGACTGCCAGGGGGTGGGATGAGGGGGGGGGCGAGGAGTTGGGCGAGGCGCCAGCATCTTGTGTTGGCCGATCATGGAGAGGCGATCTTTGAGTCTGCAACGAGCGGTGGCGTGGCAAATGTCAATACAGCAGTCCTGACGAAACAGTGGTAACGACAAACAAAAATCCCACAAGCCCTCTGGGCGTAGGTGGCTTAGAGCGTTTCCTCTTCTATTCCTCCCTCTTCCCCTTCGGGGAGGGGCTCACCCCTCCCCTTTACCCCCTCCCCCCTGACCTGGAGGGGGCGTTTCGCGAGGGGTTGGAGCGTCCAGGACGGCCCAAGATGGCTCCCAGAGGGCCTCAGAGAGCCCAAGATGCAAGATGGCTCAAGATGGCCCAAGATGGCTCAGCGTTTCCAAGATGATCCCAGAGGCCCCAAGACCGGTCCAAGACGGCTCCAAGTGGCCACGAACCTCTCTAATCCAAAAGCCCTAATAAAAAATTGAAATTCGAAATTTCATTTTTCCCTGCAACTCCTCTAAGAGGAGTTGCAGAAAATCCTGCAACTCCTCTAAGAGGAGTTGCAGGTTTTCTGCACCCCCTCTAAGAGGGGTTGCAGAATTATAGATTTAGCGAGAGAGACGGCGAAACGGAGAGAGAGAGAGAGAGAGAGAGAGAGAGAGAGAGAGAGAGAGAAAAAAAAAGAGGAAAGAGAGAGAGAGAGAGAGAGAGAGAGAGAGAGAGAGCGAGAGAAAGAAAACATAAGACGGGAAGAGATGGGAAGACGGAGCGAGAAGGCGAGAACCGAAGTCAGAAGAGACTAAGGGAGAGAGAGAGAGAGAGAGAGAGAGAGAGAAAAGAGAGAGAGAGAGAGAGACAGAAAGAGAGAGAGTGCGTGATATATATATATATATATATATATATATATATATATATATATATATATATATATATATATATATATATATATATAGAGAAGATCGAGAGATGAGAAAACATACTTATAGAGTAAGAGAGAGAGAGAGAGAGAGAGAGAGAGAGAGAGATCTAGAGCGAGAGAGAGAGAGAGAGAGAGAACGAAAGAGAGAGAGAGAGAAAACAACGGAAACAAATGTGAAGCCAAACGGGGTGAAATGCGTCACCGCGAAGATATCGTCACAAAACTACCACATGTTTACTATATTTCTGGACGCTGAGAAGCAAACGAAAGTGCGCATACGAGACACACGAAAATGCGCAAACGAACAACAAATCAACACATAACTAGAAACACAGCTTAACAACTATTGAGAATGAGACAGACAGACCGAGACAGAGAGACAGAAACAGAGAGATAATGGTCCGATCTCAAAAAACACACACACCTGTTTCAAATACCGAGGGTTGGGGGGGGGCAGAACCCCAGGAGCGCAGCAACTCCTCTTAGAGGAGTTGCAGAATTCCCAGGGGGCTGCGCTTAAAATTTGGAATTCAAAATTTTATTAGGGCTTTTGGATTAGGAGGCCGCCAAGAGGCCAACACCCTTCAAACACCTAAAGGAAATCACTGAATTGTGCCTTCTCGCCTTTTCGCTTTCGATGGCCTTCCGAGGCCTCAAGATGGCTCCAATAGGGCCCAAGAGGGCCCCAAGAGGGCCCCAAGAGAGCCCCAAGACGTCTCCAAGAGCGCCCCAAGAGCGGCCCAAGAGGCGATCTTAGGCGCTCCAGGATGGGGGCCCTAATAGAAGCTCTCCCCTTCTTTGATCGATCTCCTCCAGGACGGCCCTAAGAGCGCCCGTAAGGCTCCCAAGAGCGCCTCAGCAAGGCCCCATGCGGCGCCCAGACAGCCCCAAGAGGCGCCCAGTATGCCTCCAAGAGACCCCCAAGAACCCCCCCCAAGAAGCCTCAAGAGGATCCCCGAGGTACCCAAGACGCTCAAAGACGGCCCTGGGCCCGCCAAGAGGCGCCCCCCGGACGCCCCCCAGACGCCTGGCAAGTCGCGACCTGTGGTGCGCGACCTGCCTGCTGATGGTACGCGACCTGTGGTACGCGACCTTATGCCTCATGGTGCGCGACCTGTGGTACGCGACCTTGCCGAGTTGCACTTTGGCCGTCTAGGTCGAGGAAGGAAGTGGGAGGAGGGAGTAGGACGAGGCGCCCAACAGACTCCAACGAGCCCCCAAAGATGCGTACAAGAGGCACTCCCCCAAATAAGGCTCCAAACAACTTCCAAGATGCATCAAAGACGCCCAACGCGTTTCCCGGAACCGCCACCACGCTCCCAAGACGATCCAACGAGCATACAAGCGCTCAAGGGATATCCTGGGAAACGCCGGGAGGCCCCCAATAAACGTTTCATCCTTCTGCTCGCCCTCCTCCTCCTCCTCCTCCTTCTCCACCTCCTCCTCCTCCTGCTCCTCCCCATCAGCAAACGAATCATCCTTCTCCCTCCTCCCTCATCCATCCTCCTCCTGCGTCGGGCGATGCCGGCTGTCCCCCTCTTTGCTGATATACCTCCCTGATCGTCTCAACTCACCTGGGCGTCGGTTATGGGTGGGCTGGTGGGGATGCGCGAAGCGTCAAGTACCCACAAACGCAAGAGACGCTGCCTTGCCTAGTTCGGAAGTGGAGCGAGGATGACAGCGGACTGCAAGGGTGTCAAACGAGTTTTCCAGCAAAGATGGGGCTGTTTGTCTCCGCGTGCATACAACGCTGTAGCTGACTCAAGTTGCGGGGCGACAGGGGCCGGAGCTGTGAAGAGCCAGCTCCTTCTCCTCCTCCTCCTCCTCCTCCCTCTCCTGCTCCTCACCGTCATCATTATTCTCATCATGACCGTCATCATCATCAGCATCATCATCCTCATCATCATTGACACAACCATCACGACCATCACCATCGTCATCATCATCACCATCATCACCATCGTACTCATCCTCGTCCTAATCCTCATCACCATCTTCATCCCCATGCTGATCACCACAACCGCCATACTCATCATCAGCATCACCAAGACCACTATCATCATCGTCGTCGTCACCATCATCATCATCATCGTCGCCGTCGTCATCATCACCATCATCCTCCTCCTCTTTCTCCTCCTCCTCATCATCGTCATCACCATCATCGTCGTCATCAACATCAACATCATCCTCATCCTCGACCTCCTCCGGCAGGCAGCGAAAGGGCTCGCGCTTCACCCCCCCGCTACCCAGAGCTCCTCCAGCGACGCGACGATGACGTGGAGCACCGCGGCGACACCTCCCGGCCAGGCTCGGCTAGTGCGGCGCCGGCGGCGCGCGCGCGCTCCCAGCCGAGTGCGGCGCGCAACTGGCGCGCTGTCGCGGCGTGCAGCGCCGCGCTGAGCTCGGCGCCCCACCGCTGGGTCAGCGCCCCCGCCGCAGCTTCGGCGCCGGCGTCGTCGCCGAGCAGCTGCGCGCGGTCGCGCGCCAGCTGGCGCAGATGCTTCAGGGCCGCCGCGCCGTGCCTGCCCTCTCTTTCCAGCGCCAAGGGGGGGACGGGCCACGGGGCGCGGCCCTCCGGGCACCGCCAGCGCGTGTCGCCCTCGGCGTCCTGGTTGACCCAGCCGCCCTGCGCCGCCGCCGCGGCAAGAGCGCGCGCCTCGCCGGGCACCCCGTGCCGCGCGGTGACGTCGGCGAAGAGCCGAGGGCACCCGGGCCGCTGGACCTCCAGGTCGAGGATGCCCTCCTTTCGCCGCGCTGTGAAAGCAGCTCCGCAGGTCCCGCAGGGTCCGGCCGGCGGAGCGAATTCCCAGCCGCGGGCGTCGCAGCCGGGCGCCGAGCTGCGCCAGTGCCACCTGTCCCAGGCAGGGACGTGCACTTCCCCCTCGGCGCGGAAACCACACTCGGCGTGGATGCGTTCCCGCGCGTCTTCGAGGGCGCGGCTGCGAGCCTTCTTGCACCCCCCCCCCCCCGCAAGCGCAGCGTTAGGCGTGCTGCGCCCTGCCGCAAAGGGGCTCGTTGCAGAGTTGCCCAGCGCGCGGTCCAGTGCGGATCTGGCTTTGGCAGCGGCTCCCAGGCGGCGCGCAGTCTTGGCCGAGGAGCGCTCTCGCTGTGGCGCAGTACTCCTCGTCGCCCAGGCGTTGTCGGTGGCAGCCAGCGGCCAGTTGCCAGCCAGCGGTGCGCGGCCCGCCGCAGGAGCGGAGCAGCGCCCGTTCGTCCTGGGAGCCCAAGTCGCTCAGTGAGGCTTCGTAGTTCTTGTGGTCAAGCCTTCGTGTGAGCGTCTTCTGGGCCTTCTCCAGGGGTTCGTGGGCGAGCTCCCGCCAGGGCGGCAGCGGCTCCGCGCGGTCGGCGCCCGCGGCCCGCGCGGCAGGCAGCGCCGCCGGGGCGCCCCGGCAAGCGGCGGCGAGCGGCGGGGTGGAATCCTCCAAGTCTACGCCTGCAAGCCCGTGCGGCCCCGCACGGCGGCGAGGCTCTGCGCCCGCGACCCCGCCCAGGCAGCGTCGGCGAGCTGGGCCTGGCTCCGGAGGCCGCGGCCGCCGAGTCGCAGCGGCAGCTGGCATTGTTTTGTCCCGCGCGGCCGTGAGCGGGTCCGAGCGGGTCAGGCCGGTAGGCCGTCAGCGCCACCTGGTCGAACGCGGCAGCGGCGGCTCGCGTGCGCGCCAGCGGGCTCGCGCGGAGCAAGTGCGTGAGCTTGCCACTCCCGCGGTGTTGGAGCAGGAGGGCGGCCGCCTGCGTCGCTGGCCAGTGCGCGGAGGCCTGCGTCGGCAGCAGCGCCAGCTTGCCCGGGGGCGTCGCGGCCCGGCTCGCAGTCTCCGCGCAGCGGTCGGCCGCGAAGGCCGAGGTGCCCAGGTCTACCTGGCGCCCGTCGTTCGCGGCCGGCAAGTTGCCCAGGGGGAGCGGCTGGCCGAGCGGGGCGTCGACCAGGGTCGGGCCGGCCGCGCGCCACTGGGCCTCGAGGCCAGTCGGGCAGGGCGCGCGCGCGGACCGCGCCTGCGTCTTGTGTGCCTGGAGCTCCAGCCCGCAAGCCTCAAACGCCTCGCCCGCCGTCTGGAGCACCTCGGCGGCGAGCCTGGCAGGCACGAGCGCGACGATGTCGTCGAGGTAGGCCAGAAGCTGGACGTCGTCAGCGCGAAGCCCCCGCGCCGTCGCAGCCTCGCGCAGCGCGCCCTCCAGTGCCCTCAACAAACCAGGGCCCGGGCCGCAGGCAAACAAGAGCGGCGCCAGCGGGCACCCCTGGTCGACCCCGTCCGCCGAGAGCAGAGCGTGGCAGGCCCGCTCCTGTCAGAAAAAAACAGCCGGGCGAAGGGGAGGAGCTCTGGTGCCGTCGTTTCCAAGGCAGCGAGGCAGTCGGCGCGGCGCGCGGAGCAGAAAACGTTCTTGGCATCGAGGGCCACGAGGGCGAGGACGACGTCGGGGCTCGCCTCCGTGAGCGCCCTGGTTGCGTGGGCGAGGAGCTCGATTTCCGCCCTTGTGCCAATCGCAAACTGCTGCCTACCCAAGGCCTCCGCGAGGTCGCTTTTGCGGGTGGCCAGAAGTGCTCGCCCCACCAGCCGGCGGAGGATGTTCGGCGCGGCGATAGGGTGGACTCCGCCCCTGGGCTTGCGCAGCGGGGCCAGCCGGGAAAGAGCGAGGGCGTCGGCGGCGCTGTCCGGCACGTTGCCAGTGGCCAGGCGGTCGCAGATGCTGTAGAAAGCGCCGAGAGCGGCTGGGTCGGGGAGTAAGATTATGCGGGGTGACGATTTATTAAGAAATGGGAGAGAATGATTCAAAACATAGTTTTCTGCTATTTCTGCACACTTGTCTGACTGGAGGAGAAAAATTTTTAAAAAAAAACATAGTTTTCCAGCCCGCGGCCGTTTTTTTTTCTAATCGTCATCCCGGGCGCCGCCGCGTGAACACGACCCCCCGTCATTTATTAACCGTCATCCTCCAGTACGCCAGTGCTCGAAGCGGCCGCCGCCCACGGCCGCGCCATAGCCCCGGGGGCTGCGGCGGAGCGTCTGCTTCAAGTGCCCGAGCGAGAGAGGCCGCCGCGGGCTCCGCGCGCGGCGCGCGGGCAGGGGGCGCGTCGCCGCGCGGGCGGAGAAGCCCTTGCAGTTCGGAGGCTGTTTCCCGCGTCAGGGGGGCGAGCCCAGGGCTTGCGAGCAGCGCAGCGGCCCTTGAGTATTCCTCTGCCAGCGCATTCTGGACCACCGCGTCGGCGAGGTGGTTTTCGTCGGCCGCGGCCCCCTTGCCTGCCTTCCGCCGCGGGCGCGCCAAGCCCCGGGCGTTCCCGCGGGCGTCGCCGAGCAGCTCTTCCCAGGCCCAGCGCAAGAGAAGGGAGCACCTCTGGCGCACCAAGTGGGCTCTCACGCTGGGCTCACTGCCTGGGTGGCGCCGCCAGCCCGAGTTGCGGCGGACTGGAGCCGCAAAAAGTAGCCTCTCCCGCAGCAGGAGGAGCTTCCAAGCCCGCTCCTCTTCGGGGCTGCCGCGTGGCGCTCGCAGCACAGCGTTGCAAAGTTCGTCCGTTGCTTGAGCCGCAGCCGCCCGCGCCCCGCTGGGGACGTAGCGTAGGATCGGGCAGTCGTCGGCGAGCTCTTCCGTCAAGTCCAGCGAGTCCAGGCCCAGCCAGCAAGCAGCCGTCAAGTCCCGCAGTGGCCGCTCTGGCGCGAGCGGGTGCCCCGCGGCGGCGGCGGCGGGCGGCGTGGCGGCCGCCCCGGCGCCAGCGTCCTGCCCCGCGCCAGCAGCAAGCGCCGCCCCCCCAGCAAGGGGTGCCGCGGCGGCGGCTGCAGCCGCGGCGGTGGCCTCGGCGCAGGCCCGACAGACGAGCTCGTCGCAGGCCTCGCACTATTGGAGCCACCCCCCAGGCCCCGCTCCCCCGCCGCAGGCAGCGCAAGTGCTACAGCGCGCAGCGGCACCGAGCAGGCCGGGCATGGCAGCGGCCCCCCCGCTGGCAGTCCAGGGTGGCTGGCCTCGCCGACGCGCGCGCCGGCGTAGCCGCAGAGGCGTCTCAGCGGTCTGGGGTGCGGCTCTGGTCGCCCCCCTGGCGCCGCGGACGTGGCAAAGCAGTCCGGGCAGCCGCGGCCGCGTCCCGGCGGGCGCCGCGGGCGCCGCGCAGGCGGCGGGCGGCGGCAAGGAGGGCCGCGTCGGCGGCCGCTACCTCCTCCTCCTCCTCCTCCTCCTCATCACCACCATCATCACCATCATCATCTTCATGATCGTCGTCATCGTGGTCATCATCATCAGCATCGCCATCACAATCATCATCATCATCATCATCATCATCATCATCATCATCATCATCATCATTTTCATCATAATCATCATCATTATCATCCTCATCATCCTCATCATCATCAACATCGCCATCGCCATCGCCACCGCCACCACCGCTATGATGATGATGATGACGATCATCATTATCATCATCATCATCATCAACATCAGGATCATCATCATCACCATCATCATCATCATCAGCATCACCATCATCATCATCATCATCATCATAATCATCATCATCATTATCATCACCATCGTCATCACAATCATTGGTGTCGCCAGCGTCATCGCCATCGTCATCAGCATTACCACCACCAGCAGCAACATCATGATCACCATCACCATCACCATCACAATCACCATCGTCATCATCACCATCACCATCACCAACACCATCACTATCATCATCATCATCCTCATCATCATCATCATCATCAGCATCATCATCATCATGTCCATCATCACCACCACCATCACTATCACCATCACCATCACCATCATAATCATCATCATCATCATCATCGTCATCGTCATCATCATCATCATCACCATCATTATCATCAGCATCAGCATCATCATCAGCATCATCAGCATCACCATCATCAACATCGGCTTCGTCATCGTCAAAATCATCACGACTATGACCATCATCATTACCACCATGCTCTACATCTTCCTCCCCACCCTCAGTCTTCTTCATCTTACTCCTAGCCTCCCCGCCTCCCGTCTCCTTATCGTCCTCCCCGAACCCATCCTGCATATCCTTCTCCCCTCCTCTTCGTCCCCCCACCCTCCCATCCTCATCCCCAGTCCTCCCGATCTTACAACATCTGCTCCTCCACAACCTCCTGCTGCTGCTCATTCTCCAACTCATGCCCCTCGCCATGCTTCCTCCTCTTTCCCCTCCCTCCGACTCCGAGGAGAAGGAGAAAGAAGAGGCCCTCTCCCCCTCCTCCTCCCCTCCTCCTCCTCTTCCTCCTCGTGCCTTTAACATTCTGGCCTCGTCATATTATTCCTCGAGCCCCTATTCTCCTCATCCTCAGATGTCCTCCTCATTCTCCTCCTCCTCCTCTCCTTCCTACGTCGGTTCCTCTTCCTCTTCCTCCACAGCCTTCCTCAATCTCTTCCTTCCTGTTGTCCTCCTGCTCCTCTTCGTCCTCCTCCTCATCTTCCTCCTCGCTCACCTCGCAACTCCTCCTCCCTCTTGCCTCGTCCCTACTCCTCCTTCCCCCCCCCTCCCTCCTCCCTTCTCCTCCTCGTCCTCCGCCTCGTCCTCCTCCTCCTCCTGCTCATGCTCCTCCGCCTCCTCCTGCTCCTGCTCCTCCACTCACTCTTCCTCTATCCTATTTCATGCTGCTTCTCCAATCACTCGTCGTCGTCTTCCTCCTCCTTCTCCTCTCTTCTCCTTGCCCACCTCGTTACTCATACTCCCTCCTCTCTTTCCTGTTGTCCTCCCTACTCTCTTTTCCTCCGTCACCTCTCCCGCTGGGGGCTCTGGACGGCTGCTGAGCCTCTCAGGCTCCCCCGAAGCGGAGTTCAACGGTTCCCCCTTCTCCCCCCCTATTCTTCCTCCTCCTCCCTCGTCCTCCTCCTCCTCGTCCTCCTCCTCCTTCTCCTCCTGGGTCCTGGGCGCCCGCGGACATGGCGGTCGCGGCGGTGGCGTCGCCGGCCGTCCAGGCGTGCGACCAAGCTTGGCTCAGCATGCAACTGGGCGCGCTGGGTACACGTCGTTCATGTCTAATCGTGCTCATTTCTAATTGTGCTCGTGTCTAGTTGTTCCTGACCCCCTAGTTGCCAGGAAGAGGCCCAGGATAGAACAATTAGAAATGACAGGGTCTTGACCCCCTAGAAAATCAAATAACCTTCGAAGCATTAGAAAGGAACAGTGGGTACCGATGGACTCGCCCCCTACCGGAGACTGCTTCCAATGCGGGGGCCGCTTTCTCCTGGCGCACGATGGGCGCCGTGAGGGCGTACGATGTGGCGTCGTTGCCAGGCCTGGGCGCTGGCGCGGGCGTCTGGTGGCGCCCCGCTAGAAACATGGGTGGCCGAGGGGGTCGCCGCTGTCCCTTGCGTGTGCCCGCTCTGCGCTGCTCCGGTTTGAGAGGGTAGCACGCCTGTGGAGTGAGGTGGGCGCCTGCTGACCGTGTGCTCTGCGGTAACACCCCTGCGCGAGGAGTGCCCGCACAACGAAGTGGTACGGTGGGCCATGGGCGACGCGGAGGACCTTGGGTCTCGCTGCGAGGGCCGGGGGGGGGGCGGGGGGGGGGAGATAGGGCAGAGGCACCCGCGCCTACGCTCGGCGCTCCTTGCCGCGTCGGCTCGCAGGCCCTGAGGGGCGGCGGCGCGCGCGGCGGGGCGCAGCGGGCCTCAGGGACCTTGACCAGCGAAAGTGCCTCGCGCAGAAAGTGCTTCCCTGCTCCTCCCTCCCTCCCTCCCTCCTCGCCCCCCCGCCTCCGCGAGCTTCGCCCGCTTCGCGGTCTGCTCCTGGTCGCGGGAGCGCACCAGGGCGCGGAACTCCCCGTCCACCGCCTCGAAGACGCTCCTGGTCAGGGCCTGCAGGGCCACATGGGGGAAGCATCGAGGAGGTCGAAGGCTCGTCCTCCACTTTCTCCTTCTCCTCCCTCTCCTCGCTTCTCCTGCTCCTCCTCCTCCTCCTCCTCCTCCTCCTCCTCTTCTGTCTCCTCTTTCTCATCTTTCTCCTCTTCTTCCTCCTCCTTCTCCTCCTCCTCCCCCTCCTCCTCCTCTTCCGCTTCGAGGTTCGAGGATGTGGTATCGAACAGTTTGCCACAAAACAGCTCGCATGCAACATGCTGCTTGCTTATTCCTCTGTCTCTCTCATTTAAGATGGCCAGTGAGGGAAACCTAGCCTCCGAGATCGGTGGCTCATCGTGGCGCCCCATCGTGGTATTTCGTATGGTTCCCCTTATGGTGCTAAGTTTCTTTTCTTCATATATATATATATATTTTCTCTCTCTCTCTCTCTCTCTCTCCTTCCAATGGCATCTTCCGTGGTCTAAAGAACTGTTTGGCGTCTTCTGCCGCCAGGGGGTCCCCTTGGACGTTTTCTGTATTATTGGGGCTTCTGGCTGCCTTCAAGTGCCTCTGGGGACCTCGGGGGACCCCCCGAAGCCCGTGTGGCGGGCCCCGGGACCCTGAACCCAGAAGCCTTGCCATCTCTTGGCGGTGCATCCTGTACGTCCGCCGGCTTCCGCCGGCGGAACCGCCCTTGTTTCAACCAGTGCGCCCAAGAAACTCCAAGGAAGGACGCTTCGTGAGGGGCCTAAAAACGGTTCAACCGAAATCGTCGCATTTCGGAAGCCAATATCCCGAACGATGGGCCCGCCGACGGGTGCGCATGCGGGCTCGGGCGGAGGGGCCGTGCCCCCACCCCCGCGCGCCCCCGCCACTGCGGAGGCCGCACTGTGAGAGCGGCGCCCTCGCCCCCCCCTGGGGCATGGGCGGCCGCTCCCCTCAAACACAACTCGCAAGACTCAAGAGGGCTAGACCGAGGGGCAGCACGGGAAAGAACCGAGAGCAGCGCGCAGGTCCGAGGCGGCCACCCCCCGCCTCAATCACGCACGCGTTCGGCCCCTCGAACACGAAGTGCACAAAGAGGCTCGGCCAGAGGGCCATCCCACCAAGGAAGTGGACGTGGTGGCCGCAAGACGCATAGGTGGGTGAGAAGTCGGTTAGGTGGGTGCTATGCTCATGGGCACGACCTCAATTTGGACGCCCGAAATGGGTACCGAAAAAATGGGTACAATGCCCAACAGCAAATGTTGTCCCAAACCAACAGCGGCCGCTGTTGGGCAGGCGGCCTCCTGTCTCGAATGGACACAGGCCGCGGCGGCGTGGACAGCGAGCCCTGTTCAAAATGAACAAGATCCGCTGTTGGGCATAGTACCCATTCTTTCAGTACCCATTTCGGGCGTCCAGACTCAAGCATCACCCCCACCGTCATCACGGCCGAGGCCGGAGATACTCGTCACGCCCACGAGAGAAAATGGTGTGAAGCGCCCACGACCACGAGACAACATGACAACAGCCCCGCCCGTCCATGTGTTAGTCCGTAGCGCGGCTCGTCCTCTGACGCTTGACCAAGCTCGTGAGAGTCCCGTCTGAGGGAGCTACTTCTTCTTCGGCTTCTTGGGGGCTGCCTTCTGCTGGTCGTTTTTTTTTTTTTTGTCTCCTCTTCTTCTTCTTCTTCTTCTTTCTGAAGGCGAGCTCCTCTATCAGCTTGGCTACCTTTGAGCGCTGCCCGCGGTCGCGTGCCATAAGTACACGGGCAGCCTTGGGCGCGCCGTTGGTCCTGTGGACGGTCAGCGCCGACTTCAGGCCCAGGTGATGATTGACTGCCCAAATCCAGGACTTGGTCTTCGGCCCCTTCTGCCAGCTTGACCTTGGAGCATCTCGTCGCGCGCGCGATCGCGTCCATGTCCTGGGCGATGGCCCCCCGCTGCTTCAGCGCCTGCAGCGCGTTTGGGCCCTGTTCGTGGGCCTGGCCGTTCTTCGCCGCGTCCTCTACCTCCTTGGCGTTGCCCGTGTAGGCTTCGGCGAGGCGGAAGATCACGCTCCGCAGGAGCGCGTCTGGCTTCTTCCCGAGAGGGTGCCCCTGGAAGTTCTCGCCCTCCCGCGCTGCCTTGCCTGTCGCGATGTAGTTCTGGGGGCCTTCCTCCGGCGCCATATCGAGCTTCGTGCCGACCTTGAGGGCGAGGGTGAAGTTGTCGACCCTCGCGCCCGCTTGGCGGGCTGCCTCGCGTTGGAGCAGGGGGCGGCGCATCCGGTTCTGGAGGCGGTCGTTGGGCTGGATCTCGTCGATGTTCGACGCGTCCGTCTGGCCCGCCCCCTCGGTCTTGCTCTGGCGCTTCACTCCCTTGATCTCCGCTATCGTCGCGAATGTGGTGAGGCGAGGGGGCAGGGGGGTCTGGGGCGGGCTGGTCGGGTGCTTGGCTCGCAGATGCTTGAACCGAGGGCGACAAAGGCGTGCGACATCTTCCATTGAGTACATGCCTGACGAGGGTGTCCTTTCGGCTAAATCTGTTCCCACACCTCGGGCACGCCAGCGAGCGTAGCTGTTCATCTGTGAGGTCCGTGAGATTCGCATACATCTTATGGGCCAGAAACATTTGGTTTGCTAGGCTTTTTGGGCCATGGCACATGCGTGAGCACGTCGGGCAAGGTAGTGGTGCGTCGGGTGGGGGGGGGGGCAAATCCCGCAGCTACTCTTTCCTCGTCATGCGTGGCCGTTCTCCTCGCATTCTTGATTCTGGCTCTGGGAATGCAGCGCAACCGCCGAAGCCAGGGGCGAGTGGGGCACGGGGGGGAGTCATGGAGGTCGTGAGCAACACGGGCTTCTTGTTGTTGTTGGGGTTTAGGGGGAAGGGTCCTCCAACAGTGTCCGAGATCATCTTGAAGTACTCGCAAGAGTGAGTTTGCCCCTTTGTGTTTGGGGCCCTCGAAGTTGAACCTGCCAGAGACTACTACTGCTCGCGCAATCTTCGTGGGGTCGTACTTTGGGTCCACGGGGGGCTCGTCGGGGCCCTCCTGGGCCAGGTCCTCCTGAGGGTGCTTCTGGAGGTCGGGGAGGGCGGGGCGCAGGACACCTTGCCACCAAGCAAGACGGCGCTCCAAAAGAGTAGAGGCTCCGGTAGGTACACCCGTTTGTTGGCGGACTGCTGCATTACTCTCATGATGCACGTGCGCGGGTGATCTGGCAAGGGATCGCAGTTTTCTCGTCTGCCAGTTCTCGAGGCGAGTCGCATCGCGCTTAATAAGCACCTCAACTTCCAATCCGTAGAGTGCTGACGAGCGGACCAGTGAGCACCACAGCCGAACTCGAAGTTTAACGCTGAACTGTTCCTTGAATGCGCATCGGGCGAGGCGGGCAATCAGCGGCATGTCCTCTTTGGGTCCTGTGGGTGACTGCCGCGGCCATTGTGCTGTCGTCGCGTTGTTTTGCCCCCAGGTATTTCGCGCTCGAGGCGGCGTCGATCGGGGCCCCGCCCATGGTAATGTTTGTTTGTTTGGAGCGGATCGTGGGTTTGCGAGCTTTGCCTTTGCTGCCGGCCGTGGCGGTGAGCATCTCAGTTTTCGTGTCATCCACGTTCGTCTTCCCTTTCATGATCCCGCGTTTCAAAAAGAAAAGGAACCTCGATGCCGATTCGAAATCCTCGACGATGGTGAATGCAATCAAGTCGTCAACAAACTTTGCGGGGGATGCTGGCAGACATTCCTCATCCTCAGTCCCAGGGGGCAGATGGAGGTGGCGAATCTTTTCCAATGTCGGATCGAACGCCACAGAAACCACGGTAAATTCGGAGACGGCGCGGCTCTGCCCCAGGCTGGAGGTCAGGAGGTCGCGCGCGGCCACGAACAGGAGCGGGCCCTCCGCGCTTCCCTGTCGCACTCCTCTGGGGATCAGCAGCTTCTTGGTGGGCTGGTTGGTCCGAATGTCTGCGGCGATGTAGCGCGTGCCTTCGTGGAGTTCTTCGACCGCAAGACGGGCGTGTCGCTTCAAGGCCAGCCTCTCCAGGGCAATCCATATCTCGACTCTGTCGATCAGGTCGAAGGCCTTCTCGAGGCCGATCAGGGCGGCCACCGGCATCCCTGGCATCGTACTGTTGCCCAGGCGGGAGGTTCGTACATGGAGGCGGTAACGTCGCATGACCTCTGCCGCAACTGCGAGAGCGTCACGGGTTGCTCTGCCAGCCAGTGCTCCAAACTGCGAGTGTGAAGGACGGGGGGCTAGGCCGCGAAGCTCTGGCATCGCTGTCGCATTCATATAGACCTTACCAATGTGGTTGATCAGATTGATGGTTCGGTAGTGGTCCTTCGCGCTTCTGCCATCACCCTTGGTCTTGCGAAGCGACGCTGTTTCTCCGTCCTTGAACCGTTGAGCTGAGTGCCCAAGAGCTCGGCATGCCTGAAATACTCCATGGAGAACGGGGGCTGTCTCGGACACCAGTAGCTTCCGCAGTTTCATGACCGATCCATCGTGTGGTTTGGCCATGGTGTCGAGGCCCTCTGAGTCGGTTGTCTTCAGGACTGGCGCGCTTTTATATAGTTGGGCATCTCGAGGATGGCTCTCTTGACATCATCTGTGCTGTATGGGCCCATGCGCGAGTCGTCCTGGGGTAGCAAGCCAGGCAGTCCACCAGGAGTAGACATGTCGATCGCCGAGCCCTCGAATATGCGACGCAGGGCGCTGACTCGGAATTCGGCTTATTCTTCTTCTTCTGCTTCCATGCGCGTGTTCCCAGGGGAGGGGTCACAGACCGTCGCCACTGGTGCAGCTGGCTTCGGGGCTAGGCGGCGAATGACACTGTGGAGTTTGCGTGGGCCCCCAACCGCATCCGCGGCCTCCGCCTCCTCAGCCGCGACCGCGAGCCGCTGGCGTCGTTCAGCGCGTGCTGCTCTGGCTGCTGCTTTGGCTGCGTCGTCGAAGTCTGCCCGGAGGAGGGCGTGGCCATCAGAGTCCTGGTCCAGTACCCCCGCCATGTGTCGTTGGAGTCGGTGTTTCTTCTCGATCAAGGCAAGGGTTTCGTCGGTCAGCTTGGGGCGTGTTCTCTTCTTTGGCTGGGGGATGTAAAAATGAGCCGCCGCCTCAATCAGCGTGTGCTCCACGGCACTGAAGTAGCCCGAGGGTGTAGCATATCCCTGGTTGGTTTCACATTTCTCCTGCCACTGACCCGTGATGTGGCGTTGGTTGAGTAGAGCAGAAACCTGTACTCACATATAAATAAGTCGTTGGGGAACCTCAGCGCCTGGGTCTCCCAGGGGCTTCAGACCGTGCATCAGGGCATCGCGATCCCACCGTGCTGGTTTCTCCTCGAGTACTCTGCGGGTCCGTAGTCCAACAAAGATCTGTGCTGCGACGGGTCGGTGTTCTCGATAACCTCCGATGCTAACAGGGAGCTTCTTGGGCGGGGCCGCGCACTTGCCGCGCGATCCAAATAACCTAATACATATATGATCGATGGTGGCCCATCCTCGTCCAGTGGCATGCTTCCACTTTCCATTGTGTCTTGTCGCTCTGCCAAACGTGTTGAGCGCCACCATATTGAAAGTCTGCAGCGGGTCCAGTCGGCGGGCGCCATTGCCGTTGGTAGCCGCGCGGGGTCGTCTCTGTCCAGCCAAGCCAACATGTGGTAATTGAGGGGGCATGGCGGCATTGGCACCAATCGCGGCTATCAGGGCAGCACGACGTGGGATCTGTTGAAGTGCAGCTCTGCATTGGTTCCAATACTTGTTCTGGGAGTCTCGATGTGCAGCAATTCTTTCGTGATCGTCCGCTCCCATTCTCGCGTGGCTCACCTGGTTCATGGGAGGCATATCCGTTCAGGATGTAGATGTCGCGTTCTTTGGGGCCTTTCCTCGTGAGGCGGGCGCCCTGCAGCCTTCCCCCCCGCCGCGTATGTGATGTGATACTCGCAGCTCGGACGAGTGGAAGTGGCGGAGACTGAAGGCGATCAGGCACCCGTCTCGGCTGGTGCGGGTCGTGCGGGGTGTAGGGTTAACCCTGTGTCCCTCCGTAGTCCAGGGGAGGCCAAATTCGAGGAGTGTACTCTGTAGGCGCGCCACCGCGACTTTCGCCTTGGTAGCTTGTCGAAGTATGTCTCCGAGACGGTCTGCTCGAAGTAGACTCTCGCAGTCGTATACCCAAAGAGGTCATCAGGAATTTGTGGCGATGAGTGCGTCGAGTGAAACGGGTGTGATACTTCGCGGCGCTGGTGGCCACATCAGGATAGTACTCGGGTGGGCACTCTGGCGGCGCCCTCGAGGAGGTTCTGGAAGGGGAGGGTCTAGCAACTCCATGAACCACTCGGCGTCTATGGTCTGAGAGGAGAGCTGCGGCGTTGGCCCGAATATATCTCCTGCCATGGTACCACACGCGTCCGTCTCCTAGCAGAGCCCGGGCAACCCGTGTTAGGGCCCGTTTGCCTCCCCAGTGCACTTGCTCCCTGGAGGCCGTCATGGGCATGGTGAGTCTGATCTCCAGGTCCAGGACTATCGTGCCGTAGTCCAGCGCTCACCTCACCGACTTGGGAACTGTTGTTCCACACCAAGCACTCCTGGGCGCCGACGCGCATGGGCCGCGCGCGAGCTTGGTTGGGGAGATCGGGGGGAAATGGTCGGGGTGGGGATTGCGACCCAGCACGCCCTGAGCGTGCGCAGGATCCTTTGAGCCGTCGAGGCTTCTTTTTACTTCCGCCAGTTTCCGCCGAGGAAGAGATGCCAACTCCTTCGGCCCTCGAACGCGAGGCCCTCTCTGCAACTCTTCATACCCGGAAACAACCAATCAGGATGGACATCGAGAGGTGTCTGGGGACCAGTTCTGAGCAAACCAGGTCGAGAATCGATGATCGAGGTTTGAAGACCGCTGCCCAAGGCTCGAAGTACTCAGCCTTTTTCCTGACCTCCTGATGCCGCTGGGACCTCCAGCGATCTCCAGAGACCTCCTGGAAATGAGGTGGAGTAGGGGGAGGAGGAGGAGGAGGAGGAGGAGGAGGAGGAGGAGGAGGAGGACGAGGAGGAGGAGGAGGAGGACGAGGAGGAGGAGGAGGAGGAGGAGGAGGAAGAGGAGGGGGAGGAGGAGGAGGAGGAGGAGGAGGAGGAGGAGGAGGAGGAGGAGGAGGAGGAGGAACAGGAGGAGGAGGAGGGGGAGCAGGAGGAGGGACTGGGGACTAACATATTGATAATCATCATAACAGTAATAATAAGAAGCATCAGACTAATAATCATAACGACCATACTAATACTAAGAAGAATACGAGGCGGAGGGAGGAAGGAATAGGAGTAGGAGGAGGCCGGGAACTGCCGACCCTGCGGCGTGTGTGAGACGCTGTCGTCGTCTTCGTCGCCAGTCCCAAGATAAAGAAAGAAACAGACACAGAAAATGAACGTCGTAGTTCGGTCGATCACCTCCCCTGTTTCACCTCCCTGACAAGGAGGGGGGCAAGAGGATCACCCCCTCCAGGGGGGTCGCCAGCGGGGGCCCCGGGGGAGGGAGGTCACATCATAACGCCGTCCCCCCCCCAAGGGTCTCGGCGGATCCCCGGGGGGGCGCCAGCGGGGTTCCCAAGGGAGATCCCGCCTTCAGGGTCGGCGAATCCGGCTTGAACGCGTCACAATAGGAGTAGGAAGAGGCTGCAAGCGCACTGCTGTTACTTCTTCTCCATATGCGCCCTCTTTGCACGGTTGCACAACATCCTTCTGCTCACTGTAGCAGCCGAGGCGTACGGAGGTCCTTCGCCCGCCACCGCCTTCGCATAGAGTCGGGACAGGCCAACGTGGGGGAGGATGAAGAGGAAAAAGCCCAATCGCCATTTAGGCATCGCGGACATCTGCGAGAGGAATATTCCCAACCGCCCTGTGGGGAAGGAATCCCAGCCGCCTCAGGAGGATGGCGCAGACGAGGAGGAGGAACACGAGGAGGAAAAGGGGGAGGAGGAGGAGGGGGAGGAGGAGGAGGGACTGGGAAACAATAGTAACATATTACGAGGCGGGGGGAGGAAGCAATAGGAATGGGGGGAGGCAGGAACCCGCCGACCCTGCGGCGTGCGTGAGACGCCGTCGTCGTCTTCGTCGTCAGTCCCAAAAGAAAGAAACGAGGAGGAGGAACAGGAGGAAGAGGGGGGCAGGAGGAGGAAAAGAAGGATAAGGAGGCGGAGGAGGAGGAGGGATAAAACGATGAGGGGAAGGGGAAGGGAAGGAAGAGGAACAGGAATGCGAATTTAAACAGGAGGATCAGGAGGAGCATGACGACGAGAGTGGATAATGAGGGCCAGGAAGAGGAGGGCGAGGAAGGCGGCGGAGGGCGAGGAGGGCGATCGAGGAGGGCGGAAGGTATCAGCAGGGGGGGGGGCGGCCACGCCGCCATAAGGCAGCTGCAGACAGCGCCAGCCGCTCTGGGAGGAGAAGCGCAAGCCGCCCCAGGAGTGGCGTGGGAAGCGACGACAGGACGAGGACGATGAGGAGCAAGATGAGTCGGGCGATGAGGAAGATGCTCTGTCTCCCCCCTCCTCCCCCGTCCGCCCCCCCTTCTCCTCTACTCCATCCGACCTTCCTCCTCCCTCATCTTCCTCCTCCTCCTCCTCCTCCTCCTCCTCTTCCTCCTCCTTCTCCTCCTCCTCCTCCTCCTCCTCCTCCTCCCCCTCCTCCTCCTCCACATCCTTCTCCTCCTCCTCCTCCTCCTCCTCCTTCTCCTCCTCCTCCTTCTGCCCCCCCCGCTTGGATGGCAGGGGCCCCGTCGTCGACTCGGGGGTCGCTGGGGCGCCCCCGACTGGCGGGGCCAGCGGGGCGGTCGGCGCCGCCGGTATCGGCGGGGTATCAGCAAAGGCGGGGACCAGGCCGCAGGACTGGCGGAGGCGGGAGGGGTTGCTCCTCCCCCGGTGGAGGGGGGGAGGCTGCTGTGGAACTCTGCCCCTCCCCTCCTCCTCTCTTCCTTCTCCTCGTCTCCTCCCCCTCTCGTCTCCTCTCCTCCCCCTGGGGTTCACAGCTCCCGCGGTGGTTCGACCCCCCGTTGGGGCGAGGCTGGCGGGCCTGCGGCGGCGTGCGGAGCGCGCCGCCGCCTTTAGTCACGCAGTGGTCGATGTTTCGGCCGCGTGCGCTTCAGGAGTCTCCGCTCTGTCGCCCAGGACAGGCCTGGGGGTAGGCGGCACGCTCATTTTCGTCGTCTCTGCCGTCGTCTTCAGGGCTGAGAGGATCAGGCAAGCGAAATTCAAGCGGTATCCCCCCCTCCTCCTCCTCCTTTTCTTTCTCCTCCTCCTCTTCCTCCTCCTCCTGCCTCTTTTCCTTCCACCTCCGTCCACCCTTGGCCTTACAATTCCTCCTCCTCTTCGTCCTTTTTCTCTTTATTATTTTGTTTCTCCTCCTCCTCCTTTTCCTCCTTCCCTCCTCCTCCTCCTCCTCCTCCTCCTCCGCTTCTTTCTTCTCCTCCTCCTACTTTTCCTGGGCCCCCTCCATCCCCTTCCCCACATCCCGCTCCTCCACCTCCTCCACCTCCTCCACTTCCTCCTCCTCCGCCTCGTCCACTTCTTCTTTTTCTTCTTCTTCGTCGTCGTCGTCGTCCTCCTCCTCCTCCTCCTCCTCCTCCTCCCTCCCAACTCCTCCCCCCTGGCCTGCTGATCGATCTTCAAAAGGGTCTCCACGAAGTCCTGGATGGCGTCGATGGCCACCCCCTGTCCCCTCCCGCGGGTGCCCCGGCAGGGTCGCCGACGCCCCGGCCTCCGCCGCCGCAGTCATCGTTTCCCTCGTCGCTGAAACCGAATAGTACGGGGAATCCCAACCGCCCACAGGAGGAGGAATAAAGAGGAACGACGGAAAGAGAGGACGAGGACGGACGGAGGAAGAGAAAACACGGAGGAAGAGGAAGGACGGAGGAAATAGAAGGAAGAGGAAGGGGAATGATTGAACAAAAGGAAGGACGAAGGAACTAGTTGTGGAGGGCGGAGGACCTGGGACGTTGAATGGGGGGACGGCAAAGCGTCAATAGACGTACAAGGGGAGGAGGGGGGGGGGCAGGAGGCGGAGGACGTGGAGGACGGAGGACGAGGAGGCGGAGGACGAGGACGAGGCGGGGGACGACGAGGAGGACAGAGGACGAGGCGGAGGACGAGGAGGCGGAGGACGAGGAAACGGAGGGAGGTAGGGTGAGGATGGGGGTGGGGAGGGTGAGGGCATGGAGGAGGCGGAGGACGGGCAGGGGGAGAATCGTGAAAGCATGCGCTGCGATTCCTCTCGGGGAGGAAGGTCTTCAAGTGGCCAGGCACCACAAGAGCAGCCGCCAGACTGAGGATTTCGAGACCGTGGCGGGCGGCGCATGGCGCCCTGCCACATGTGCCGCAGACCCAGGGATACCGATCCCTGGGGGCGGCTGAGGATTATGGAGGGGGGAGACACGGTCCAGGAGGGAGGACGGTGGAGGACAGGAAGGAGGGAGGCAGAGAGGGGGGGAGGGACGATCACGAGGAGTTTGTTTCTCTTCCCTCTGCTCTGATGGCGCGCAGTTCGCTTGAGCACAGCCCAGCTGCCGAACCGTACGCGTGCCGCAAGGTCGCTACCCAATGGCGCCACCCGTCCCCCGCATAGTTATCTCGTGAATCGATCGGCCCGTCGCCAACGAGGACAGGGCAACGACGTCGACGAGGACAAGGACGACGGCGTCGACGACGACGACTTCCTGGATTTCCTTGTCGCCACAGCCGGGAGGGGGGAGGTAATGAGGCAGAGAGGAGGAGGAGGAGGAGGAGGAGGAGGAGGAGGAGGAGGAGGAGGAGGAGGAGGAGGAGGAGGAGGAGGAGGAGGAGGAGGGAGGAGGAGGAGGAGGAGGGAGGAGGAGGAGGAGGAGAGGAGGAGGAGGAGGAGGAGGAGGAGGAGGAGGGGGAGGAGGAGGAGGAGGAGGAGGGGGAGGAGGAGGAGGAGGGGAGAGGAGGAGGAGGAGGAGGAGGAGGGAGGAAGAGGAAGAGGAGGAGGAGGAGAAGGATGAGGAGGAGAAGGAGGAGGAGGAGGAGGAGGAGGAGGAGGAGGAGGAGGAGGAGCAGGATAAGAAGGATGAGGATTAGGGGGAGGAGGAGGATGAGGAGGAGGAGGAGGAGGAGGAGGGGAGGAGGAGGAGGAGGAGGAGGAGGAGAGGAGGAGGAGGAGGAGGAGGAGGAGGAGGAGGAGGGAGGAGGAGGGACGAGGGGAGGAGGGAAGAGGCGGAGGAGGAGAAGGAGGAGGGCGAGGAGGAGGAGTAAGAGGAGGAGGAGGAGGAGGAGGAACGAACGAGCGAACAAACAAACCCTATATCGGCCCTTGCAGTCGAAGACTTCGGGGCGAGCCTGCCTAGAGGAGGAGGGGGGGGGAGGGGGAGAAGGAGCAGGATGAGGATGGGGGAGGAGGAGGAAGAGGAGGGAGAGGGGGATGGAGTTTTAAACCCGCGTGCGCTCGCCCGTGAGTGGGCCCCCCTGGTCTCGGCGCCCCGCGCAGGCGACGCGCCCGAGGCGGGGTGGGCCAGCGGCCTCGTCGCACGGCTTCCTTGCTGCCGCCACTCGGCTGACTCCTTGAGTCGCGCCCCTCGAGCGGCGGCAGTCTGATGAAAATGCTGCCACCGCGCGCTTAGAGCTCGAAGGGCAGCCTGATGGACGGCAGCTGCCGCTCCTCGGCTCTGCGCTCTTCCAGGGGCCGCTCTGGCCGCAGATCCCTGGACACGTGGGCCTGCGCGGCCTCCTTGCCTGGCGCAGGGCTGTGGCCTAACCCCTCGCCGCGCCGGGGTGCTCTGCGGCCTGCCCCCTCGCCGCGCAGGGGTCCTGAGTGGCCTAACCCCTCGCCGCGCTGGGGCCTGCTGCGGTCTGACCCTCGCCGCGCCGGGGTCCTCCGTGGCCTAACCTTTCGCCGCGCGGGGGCCTGCTGCGGTCTAACCCCTCGCCGCGCTGGGGTCCGCCGTGGCCTGACCCCTCGCCGCGCTGGGGGTCGGCGCGGTCTAACCCCTCGCCTCGCTGGGGGCCATCGTGGCCTAACCCCTCGCCGCGCAGAGGGCCCCTGCGGTCTAACCCCTCACCGCGCTGGGGCTTCCGTGGCCTAACCCCTCGCCGCGCGGGGGCCTGCTGCGGCCTAACCCTCGCCGCGCCGGGGCCCTCCGTGGCCTAACCCCATCGCCGCGCGGGGGCCTGCTGCGGTCTAGCCCCTCGCCGCGCTGGGGTCCGCCGTGGCCTAGCCCCTCGCCGCGCTGGGGGTCGGCGCGGTCTAACCCCTCACCGCGCCGGGGACCTCCGCGGCCTAACCCCTCGCCGCGCTGGGGGCTCCTGCGGTCTAACCCCTCGCCGCGCTGGGGTCCTCCGTGGCCTAATCCCTCGCCTCGTGGGGGCCTGCTGCGGTCTGACCCCTCACCGCGCTGGGGTCCTCCGTGGCCTAACCCCTCGCCACGCTGGGGCCCTCTGCGGCCTGCCGCCTCGCCGCGCCGGGGTCCTGGGTGGCCTATCCCCTCACCGCGCTGCGGTCTAACCCTTCTCTACGCTGGGGCCCTCCTTGGCCTGGCCCCTCGCCGCGCTGGGGCCTGCTGCGGTCTAACCCCTCACCGCGCTGGGGTCCGTCGTGGCCTGACCCCTCGCCACGCTGGGGGTCAACGCGGTCCAACCCCTCATCGCGCTGGGGACCTCCGTGGCCTAACCCCTCGCAACGCCGGGGGTCGCTGCGGTCTAACCCCTCGCCGCGCTGGGGTGCTGGGCCTCCTTCTTGTTCAGCTGCTGGCGTGACCGCTCCGAGGAGCTGTTCTGCCATGTCCCTGCGTCGAGCTGCCTCAATTGGGTCATGCTGCTGGATCCTCCTGCGCTCCATTCCACTGTTGAGCTGGGCCACGCGGCTGATATATTTTGCCGCCCTGCGCTGGCTGTGTTGTCTGCTGGGCCCTGGGATGTCACTGGAGAGCCGCTGGCATGGACCAGTCTGGAGCACCCTCAGCACGTAGGGCACGCACGCTGCACTCCACGCCTGCCAGCCCCGCTCGCCTGCTTGTTGGGTCCAGCCTCCGGCCAGCGATTGCATGAGCTGCTCCAGGCGGTTTCTCTCTAGCCAGGCCAGCTCTTGCTCAAGGTCTTGGTCTTCGTCTCCTCGTTGCTGGCGGAGTCGCGGGTGCTGCATGCCTGCGTCCTTGGCCTCCCGCGCGTGCTTCATCAGGTCGGGCCCTGTCGGCTTGGCGGTCCACGGCGCCCCCTGAAAGGTCGCGCTGGTCTGGGCGCGGGCCGTGGCATCGTTGAGCTGGTCAGACGTCGCAATGGTGTCCATGCCGTGGTCACTGCCATTACCCTCCAGCTCTGGCACCTCACTGTCTGGTTGCGTGGAGCCGTCGTCCAGGTACTCAGGGGTCCACGCTCTGTAGTCCTCCGCCGTGCTGGGTAGTGGCCTGCGCTCACTGCTGGGGATGCTGTGGGTGAGGATCTACATCCGCCTGCCCTGGAAAGCTTCCATGTGTACCCTTGCCGCCTGCTGTCTGGAGTCGTGCGGGAGGGTGAGCATGTGTGTCATGAGCTTCCTTCGCGCCCTGTGGGTGTTCCTCCAGATGTCCTCGCAGAAGTCGATGATCTGCTGGATCTCCCTTGGCGTGACTGCCCTCTTCTGGTCTTGAACGCCCGTCCTTCCTCCTGCGTTGGTGACGGCGAGCAGGTACGGGACACTGTGCTCCATCCAGTCGTCCTTGTCCTTCCACACATCCTGGTCCACCATGTTCATACACTGCTCCGCGTAGCCCTCCATGTGGTCCACCAGCCGCCACCTAGCCTGGGCTACTAAATGGGGATGTCTTGAAGGTTGTGGCTGAATTGGCTGCGGTGTCTCTGCTTCCGAGCTTTCTCCGTCCAGGTCGATCACCTCTGTGCTGCTCGCTCCTGGGTTGAAGCCCGCTGCCGTGACCTCCACCACTGGCGCGGCTGCCGCTTGGTCCTCGTCCTGCTTTGTTCTTCGCGGCTGCCTCCCCTTTTGCAAGTCCGTGATGACCCTGCGGCCCGCTGTAGTGGGCGGGGCACATGGCTTGGCCAGCTTGCGCGCAACACCTGCAACAA
>CAUYUJ010015971.1:651091-661091 GCA_963575745.1 Prorocentrum cordatum
ACCCTCGGCCGTCTAAGTTCCAATCATCCCATGGTCGACATGCGGCTGTGGATCGACGACCTGTCCCAACACCTTCGTGGCTCCCGCGAGCTTATGCGCAGAAGGTTGGTCCAACTTACTCATGCACACGAGCGAGGGCTTGGCTTGGGCAGGCCTGGGGGTTGCTTCCAAGGGCGTGACGTTGCTCAGATCACAAGGATGCGCGATATGCTGCAGCCTGCCTCAAGAGGAAGGGGATCACGGTGGCGCCAGTCCTGCAAACCAACTGCTTGGGTTTAGATCTGAGATCAAATCAACAAGCATGGGAGACACAGACTAAGCGCACCGTGAAGAACACCACGATGCGCATGAAGATGATCCGATTCGCCCGAGCTTCGTCCCGTTATCACCCAACTATGAGGCTAGAATCAGCGGGGGTTCAGCCCGCGGAGCACTACGGGCACCAGATCCACGGGGCCTTTGGTGCTCACATGCTCCAGATGAAACCAAAGAGGACGGCCCACGCCGCGTCGTCGAGGGAGATGCCTCGCCTGTGCCCTCGACCTCCGTTTCAACACCATGCATAGTCGAGCTTGCATGTCGCTTGAGTGGCGTAGGCTTTGGCTCACCTCCTGGTTCGCCACGCCGAGGCTTCGTGCGGAGTGATACAAGCGTGGCCCAAGGTGGCCTCGCATCTTCCTATCCTCGATGTAGCGCATCGCCAAAGGCACACTAAGGGCCCCATGTCAGCAATTATATATCGTATCGGCTCCGATTCCAGTGGGATCCTGTCTCGGCCACGGAGGTGGGGCACCCGTCCCCAAGGTGACCTTCCCAAAGAAGCTTGTATCGTCGAACGCGATTTGGGACCCGAAACTGACTTTTCGAACCTGCTTTCAGGAGTTTGGGGCCACGATCAAGCGTCAACAATGGGCACAGGCCTTGTCTCATTTTTGCGGCTCTGGTTTGGAGGGAGGAGCGGACAATCGCACTTATCGCCAATGCACTCGTAACCTAGAGGCATGCCCGAAGGGACGCCACCTATCAGAAATGATGTCATACGTGGCCGTTGGAGGCACCTGGCCCCGACAGAGAATTGCCGACGACATAGAGAGTAACTCATGCAACCTATGCCCTAGATGTAAGAGGGCCCCAAAGACGCCCTACCATGGTAGTTGGAGCTGCGACAAGAACATCGGAGCTCGAGCGTATGTGGCCTCAGATTGCCTCGCATCTCAGGCAATGGCGCAGCATGAATCAGAAGCGTGTTTCTGGCTCCGCGGCATTTTGCCAGCGTCGTGGACGGCAGTGCCGCCGCCACCAAGGTCAGAACAATGGCTGTGCAGTGATATTAGTTTGCCCCTCGGTCCTTGCTCCATTGGTAATGGGTCCAAGGGTCACCCTTTGCTTGTTTTTGGGGACGCCAGTGGTGGCCCAGAGTCCAGAAACCCGCACCTGCGTAGAATTGGCGTATGTATTGCTGTAACAAAGGGTTTTAACGCGTGTTCTATTTCTGCCCCTGTCAGGGGCCCCCTCCCTGGATCGCCAAAGACTGTCCCTGTGGGGAACTCTTGGCACTTGTGATTACGATTGAATTTACCGTCGGTGCTGTTGTGCACGTGACCGACATCGAGTCGGTCATGCGCGGCTGGCACGAGAAGGTCTTTGACCGCCAGACAGGAGAACTCTGGATTAGACTCGGCAAGCTCCAGACCACTCGAGATCTTAGCCAGATCCTTGTGCTGCAGACCCCATCTCATCTCACAGCAGAAGGTTTGGCTCAGCGCGAGCCCCACTGGTTAGCCTTAGGCAACACTGTTGCTGACGAGCAAGTGGCTTTGGCGGCTCAAGAGGCCCGCGTTGATCAGGCGTCCCGTGCGAGGGTCCTCATGGCTGACAGAACAGCTCGAGTGGTTCGAAGGATATTGCTTCGTGCGAGATCTGGAGGCCGTTCAGGCTGAGGATAAGGAGCGCAAGGTAGAGAAACAATGAGCGCCTCGCCCCTCCCTCTGCTGCTGCTTTTGCTCTTTTCTCCTCGGCTCACGCCCTGTCCGAGGATGGAACAAGTTGCCAGCGCTGTCATGGTTGCTCGTCACAGGCCGTTTCTAAGTGTGCTCGTTTCTAGTTGTTCCTGGTCTCCTAGTGGCCAGGAAGAGGCACAGGATAGAACACTTAGAAAGGACATGATCTTGGCCCCCCAACAAATCATAGAACTTTCGAATACTTGGAAATGGACCATGCGTATCTTTGAGGGCATGTGGCCCAAACACGAGCCTCAGCCAAGACCGAGCTTGGTGGCGGTACCGGGGGTGCAGCGAGGGGGTCGGTGGTCGGAGCGGCTGCGCGTGCGACGCCCCACGCATGCGCGCGCGCCCGCTCTTCGAGTACAGGAACCACCACCCCCTTCCCCTCTGCTGCTGCGGCGGCTCGTGTCGTGTTGTTCAGGTGTCGCTGCTTCACTTCGCGATCGGTCCTGTCCTATCCTATCCTCCTCCTTCTGCTCCTCCCCCCTTCTCATTCACCTCCTCCTCCTCCTCCCTCCCTCCGTCCCTCCCTCCCTCCACCTACCTCCTCCTCCTCCTCCTCCTCCTCCTCCTCCCTTCTCCTCCTCCTCCCTTCTCCTTCTCTTCCTCCTCCTCCAGTCCTCTTCCTTAAGAACAACTCCTCCCTGTCGCACCCTGGGGCCGGCGGGAATGGCGGGCCAGGCGTTTCGCCTGAGACTTCCTTACCATTCATGAGCCTCAAGCTTCATAATTGACAGCAGTTTCACAGATGGAGGGCGGGTCGCTTCCAAATGGTCGCTCTCGCCTCAGCGCCGCGCACACTCGTTTGAATTAGTTGCAAGAGTTTCATGGTTTTGGGGTGGGTCTTTTTCAACATGTGGCTCTCGCCTTAGCGCCGCGAACATTAGATTTAAATATTTGCAAGAGCTTCGCGGATTGAATGCAATTCGTTTTCAAAATGTGGCTCTCGCTTTAGCGCCGCGAACTTTGCTTTTGAACAGTTGCAAAAGTTTCACGGACTGAGGCTGGTTCTTTTTCAAACTGTGGGTCTCTTCTTAGCGCCTCGCACATTCATTGAAACACATTGCGTGAGTTTTGCTGGTTTCCATAATTAACGTACCAGTAAAGGTGTTGTGGAACGATTTAGGAGTACCAGGGCGCAGCAGTTACTTTAATCCGCAGTGTTGACATCCTAGGAATGCTGAATCCTTGCTTAGGGCCGTTTCGGAAGGAGCTTTTGGGGGAGGGCACATTCCAACATCGTTGATGCACCTTTGGTTCGCACCTCCCTCTGCTCCCGCCTCCGCCTCCGCCTCCGCCTCCGCCTCCTCCTCCTCTTCCTCCTCCTCCTCCGTCGCCTCGGCGTCCCGCATCGCTCTCCTCCCCCTCCTCGGCGTCGGCCTGGGCGCGGGCGACGGTGCGGTGCGCCAGCGCCCACCGCCGCCAGCGCCACCCGTCGCCGCTGAGGGAGGCGGCGGCGACGAGGCGCCCCGGCGCGGGGGCCTCCCCGCCACCCCGCGGTTCTGTCGCTCTGTCTCTCTGCCTCTCCGGGGCGCGAGGGGGGCCCCAGGTGGAGGACGGAAGCGACGGAAGCGACGGAAGACGGAGGCGAAGGAGGACGGAATCGGGGGAGGACGGAGGCGAGGTAGGACGGACGGAGGAAGCATGGGGTGAGGTGGAGTGGAGGGAGGGGGGAGAGGGGGAGGAGGGGCCCCTGAAGGCGAAGATGTGACGGAGCTCCGACCCTCCTGCTGGCCCGAAGGCGGGCGGCGCGCTGATGAGGAGGAGGGGGGGGAAGCGGACGAGGAGGACGAGGAGGAGGAGGGCAAGGGATAACGATGATAATGATGATACTGATGATGATGCTGATGATGATGGTTCTGGTGGTGATGGTTCTGATGATGATGACGATGATGATGATGATGATGAGGAGGATGATGCTGCTGATGATGATGCCGTATCCCCTCTCCCTGAACCGTGGCCAGACGGAGCGTCGAAAGACTCAGAGATGCACTTTTCTTTCGAACGTCGATGGTACAGGCGACAGGTTGCTACGAAGATCGAAGGGCCTTGGCGCATCGCCCCAACTGCCCATAGCTGGCTCTCTGGCCGTTCATGTGACAAAACGGATCGCTTTCACGTCGGGAGAGGCCCTCGGCAATACACTTGATGAGGCTGGCTGACATCCGAATTCCGAAGTGCAAGAACGGTGAAACAGGCACTGGACTTCGAGCACCAATTTTGCATCTGCATGGACCACCACACTCGGGCGGCCATCCGAGGCCGTAACAAGCACAGTGCGTTGAACGATGCATGCCCCCCCTCCCTAGCGTGCAAGGCGAAATGCAGCGAACGCGACCGTCCGCTTGCTGTAACAATAGGCGGATCTGAGCATCTTGCAGGCTAGTCGGAGCGGAAGCCAACAAACAGATGACAGGCAAGTTCGCGCTTCGGGCTGCACGGAACAGCGTGCAAATATGAAAAGAGGCTTCAGAATTCGGCGTCGCGGGCCAGGTCAGCGTCGCAGCCGAAATCGAACGTGATGAGATCCAGCCCACCAGTCGGCGCCTCAGGAGCGGTGGCGACAGGTACTTGACATTGATCCACAAGGCACCGGGATCCGTGATGTTCGGGACGGCTCTGGCCAGCCTGCCGCAAGAAAAGCCGAGCTCTAGGATCAGCGAGCCGCGGTGTTGACGGCACAGGCGGCCTGCGCGAGCAACCTCGCGGAGGGCCTCTAGATCCTCGCTCGGAGCTCTCTCTGGGTCTTCAGGACGATTTGCTTCAGCAAGAGCTGGCCCAGCTTGGCCTCGACCTCCTCGGTGAAGCAGGCCATCCACTCGGGCACCCTGTTCAGCAGTGACAGGTACCTGACCTCCTTGGCGTACCTGGCGACCGACTGTGGGTCCGAGTGCCTGAGGATGGACTGGGCCTCCGCCAACGGGACTCGGTCGATGGCCACCGCGTGCGATGCCGTTCGGTGCCTCACCTGGTAGGGGATGACGTTCTCGTCGTAACCGACCAGCATGAAGTACTGCGCGAACTTGATCTTGAACGTGTTCGGCGTGAAGCTCCAGAGCGGCTCCATCGGGCGCCGCGCGGCGCGGAGCTTTGCGAGGAAGGAGGCGCCCTCCTGCTGCCAGAGCACGCTCCGAAGGACCACGCCCTCGTCGCAACCTAGAGTCTTGCTTCGAGTGGCTACCTCTCTCGGGTACAACAACAAGGCCCACTTGGGGTGCGCCCCGCGCCCTGGGCCCGCGGGGGTTTCGGGGGCCATCGCCAGCGCGTCGCTCGGCAGGCGGAGCATCGCGTCCCACGAGATCGCCAGGGCGGCCGCGAACTCCAGGTCCTGTGTGAGGATGCTGCCCCCGATCATGGCGAACATCATTGGCTTCGGGATGGGATCGAACGAGCCCGCGAACCCTCTGCGGCGAAAGCCGCGCAGGGCCGCTCGTGCCTGAGGGGGCCCGCCGAACTTGGCCTTGGGCAAGTCTGGCCTGTAGTGCTGGATCGCCGCCGACAGCCGAGATCCCGTCTCCCCGAGCCCCCTCTCCCAGCACAGGTGGCCCAGGTAGTGGGCGAGCAGCAAGTCGAGGCGGTCCGGGGCGATCAGCTTCAGGGGCTCGAGATTGGCCCACGTCAAGAACGGGGTAACCATCGTCAGGTAGATTCTCCGTGTTGCTCCTTTTGGGCGTGTATGCTGCAAGTGCGTCGGCCCAGAATCGGCGGCCTCGGCCATGCCGTCGGCGGCGAGCGCTCGCAGCTTCGCCCTCTCGGCCTTCAGCGGCGCTTGGCGGGCCTTCCCCGCAGTGCGTAAATTGCGAACGTTGCGGTCGGAGAGCGACGGGGCGCCGGCGCCGGCCGCCCCTCTGCCGCCCCGCGGCGCGTGGAAGCTCTCGACGTCGAAGCCGTCGTCTGACCCGTCATAGGCGATGCGGCCCCAGGCTTCAGCGCCGCTCTCCCCCAGGTTGTTCTGGATGCCGAAGCGGTTGTACTTGCGCTTGCCACCTGGGTCGAACTCGTGGCAGTCGAGGCGCTTGGCCCCCTCGAGGGTCGCCCTCTCGAAGGCGGCGCTGGCCTTGCCGGCGCCGCGGGGGTCCAGCTCGAAGCGGCCCGCGGGCGGGGCCACAATGCGAGCACCCTTGTCGCTGCTGTTCCATTTGCTCGGGAGCCAACGGGCGGCTGCGGTGGAGTCGCTGAACGAACACACCGCCGCCAACTCTCGACAGGAGGAATTGAGAGGGGGGGCGGCGCTCTTCCTTTCACCAACGCCAAAACGAGGCTCATACTGTCGCAGAGTAATTGCTGTAGCGTTTCTCTCGATCGGATGTTTCTGCGCCGCCGCCGAACCCCGAGCAGGGCCCCCCTTCCCTCGAGCCCCGGGATGTTCTCAGGCCGAGCCCAGCGCCCAAAGAGGGCGGAGGTCCAGGCGCCCAGCGGGAAGACCAAGCTGGCGGCGAGGCCCGCGAAGTCGCCCTGCGTCGCGCGGTCAGTGGTCGGAGCGTCGGGGGCCCTTTCTTCGCGCGATCCAATCGGTGCTCTATGAGGATCGTCATCGTCGAGGTCGTGGTTGACCTGCTCGAAGCCCGCCGCGAGCTGGCTCGAGAAGGTGTGCTCGCGAGCTGCTGCGGCGCCCGCTACGAGGTAGCGCCAGCGCTCCGAGCGTCTGGCGGCATCCCACACCGCCTCGGAGGGCCAGGGGCGCTCCGTGAAGCCGAAGCCGCCGAAGAGCGTGCCCTCAGGGTCGCCGTCGCCCGTCGAGGCGCCCGCGCCCGTCGCGACGGGGTCGATGGGGCGCCTCGTGTTGAGGAAGGCCAAGCCCAGCAAAGCGCCCGCGGCGCGCAGCTCGGAGGCCGCGTCGGGCCACAGACGCCGCGCGTCGCCCCCCGCCCTGCGCGCGAACCGATACGCAGCGCTGAAGACGGAGATGGGGGGGCCTCATCAGGGGCGCGGCCCAGTTATAGTGGCCGGCGAGCTGGGGCACCGCCCGCCCCGACACGTACTCCTGAGACGCGAGCTCCAGCAAGGCGAGGCGCATCTTCTGCAAGCGGCCTGAAGACAGGCGAACCTCGCCCGAAACCCGCTGGCAGACCAGGCCCGCGGAGATCTGCTCGTCCGTCGCGGCGGTGATGCCCTTTCAGCGCAGCGCACTGGCCTCCAGCTCGCGCTTGACCGCGGAGATGCCGCCCCGCGCCTGCTGCCGATTCACGCCGATCACGGCCGCGCCGTCGGCGTGGGCGGCGACCGCGGGGCTGATGGGAACGTCCTTCACCGCGTGCTTGTCGCTGATCATGTCCTTCTCGCGGAAGCCCGCCTTCGAGGCGCGTGCCGGGGCGACAGAGAGACCGAGTCCAGCCCATCGGCAGCGCGAGCAATCTGGGAGCGGTCCGCTTCCCGCGGCCCCCCCCGCAGGCGGCGAGGGGTCGATCTGCGCCAAGTCCGACGCGGGGGCGCTGGGCAAGACCATGAAGTCGGATAATCCCTCTGGCGCCCCCACGCGGTAGAAGGCAGCCTCGATGTCCACTTGCTCGACCACCAGCTCGTCGGACTCACGGGTGCGGAGCCCGCCCCAAACGCCAGCCGTCGGCAGCTCCGCCGTGGCGGGGTCGTTGAAGTGGGAGAAAGCCTTCCTCGTGTCCAGGGCCAGTCGGCGTCTCCCGTCAGACTTCGCCACGTGGAAGGGTGCGATCGTGCAGGCGGCGTCCTCGCCGAAGGCTATCGTCCCAGCCTTGAGGAGGCGCCTCAAAAACTCGCAGTAAGTCAACTTGTCTCGACGCAGAACTTCGCCGAAGTGCGGGCGAATTGCCGAGGAACGTTCCTGCTTCGGGCGCAATAGTCTGGCCTTCCAGTCGCGCCGCGAGTCGCTCGCCAGGCTTGCGCTTGACGCCGTCCAGCGGCAGGGCGACCGAGTCAACGGCGAACGTGGCTGGCTTCGCAGGCCGCCCGAGGCAGCCCGGGGCGCTGCGGCACGGCCCGCCCAGAGCCGCCGCCGAGCTGACAGGCGGTGGGCCCAATGGAGCCAGGCGGTTCCGCAGGTCCAAGACGCCCGCGCGCTGCCAGAGAGAAAGGGGATCGAAGTCGGGGCTGCCCTCCTTGCCGCCCAGCCAGTTGACGGCCAAGCACTCCAACGTCCAAGAGCTGACAGAAGCGTTCTGAACAGTCCGTCGTCGGCGGCCGCGTCTCGGAGCCGCGAGAGCATCGAGGCTCGACGATTCGAGGGTCGCGGACGCAGCGCGCAGCGGCGCGGGCAGAAGATCCCGCTGCGCGACCATGTGGAAGGGGGGGGGCTTACTTGCCGCTGGGCGGGCGGCCGGACTCGTCGCCCTTCGCGCCAGCCTTGCCGGGCGTGGCGAGCTGAGCCTTCAACCTCGTAGTCTCCGAGCGCTGCTTGTCCACCAAGCTCTGTGGTGCGGCCTGGCCGCCCTTGCCCTCCTCTTTGTTCGCCGACGCCTGGTGCTCGGCGCGCCCCCCCCCTCATCTTCCGTCGCCCCTTCAGGATGGCGGCCTCGGTCTTCAGCTTCTCCGAAGCGTAGGAAAGCAAAGACGGTGAAACCATGGCCAGGCCCCGCGTCTCCCCGACGCTCAGGTAGAGGTGGGCGTCCTCGAGGAGCTCGTCGCCCTGGGCGGCGGCGCCGATGGCGCGCTCGCGACGCCTGCGCTCGCGCATCTGCAACTTCCGAGAAACCAATTCCATGCAAACTAACTCCGCGATGTTCAGCTGGTCGTAGACCGCGGCGAACTGTAGAAGGCGGCGGCCAAATTCGTGATCCACCACTGACTGATCTCCCGCCGTCAAGCCCACCTCGGCGCGCCACTTGGCACGTCGGCTCCTCGGCGCCGCGTCGTGGTCGCGAATGCACCTCGCAACCCAGGACGTGGCCCGCGGGCATGAGATGGGGAACTTCGGCCAGTCGGTCTCTGAGAACTCGTTGACGGCATCCCTCCAGCTCAGGTGGCTGCCCTCCTCAGTCGTCTCGCGGATGCCGAGAGCCCGCGCGTCTAGCGACGGGTCCTTCGGCGGCTGCGTGGAGTTGATCACCGCGGGGCCATTGTGCAAGGCGAGGCCTGCCCCCGAGATCGTGAAGGAGTGCGTGGCGTTCAGGTCCGTGATTTTGCCCGGGTGCTTGTCACTGGTCGCCCCCGCGGCATGCCGGCGGTCTGGGGGGGGATCGCGCAACCCCTCCTCCACGTGACCGTCGGGCGGCAGCTCAATAGCCCCCCCCGAGTTCTTCAAGACCTTGTGTTGAGATGACTTCTCCGTTTGGCCGGGCGTCTTCTTCGCTGGAGCCTGGGCTGGCTGCCCTGGTTCCTCGGCCTCGGGCTCCTCCAGGGCGTGGAAGTGCTCGAGGGCCGTCTGTAGCATCGCGTCGAAGCTAATCCCCGTCATGGGCTCCAAGCGTCCGAAGAAGAACGTGGGCGACGGGCTCCACTCTGCGCCGTGCGGCGCGGACTCGGTATTGAGCTGGCGTCCAATCATCGAAGCGGGGCGTCCACGGCCCCTCCGATCGAGCTCCATCGCGCTGTGCACTCCTTTGGCGTGCAGCATGAGAGGGTGCGTGTCGCCGTCTGGAGTGGCCGCCCACCAAAGACACTCCGCTCCCGCCGTCTGAAGAACTGCCTTGCCCATCACTGACTGGAACTCCTCGGCGGTGGCGGGCGCGATGAGCACCCTTGCCTGGGGAGCCTTCCCACGCCCCCACTGCGCAAGCATGCGCTGGCCCGCGTTCAGTACCATCTCGCCTACAGCCGAAAATGCTTGAACATCCCAGCACGAAGCCCACGGCGACGCTAATCCAGAAGACGAGGAGCAGCGCCCCGCGGGCGCTCCCCACGAGGTCGGCCGCCGCCGCGCACGCGGACGCCTGGCTCACGAGGTCGGCGGTGAGTGGCGACTCTACGACAGCAGAGCCGACGCGCCAGGCCGAGCCTCCCAGCGTGGCCACCGCCACGAATGCAAGCGAACCGAAGGACATGAACGGCCGCTGATTAGTGTCTTGAGCCACAAGAGCGGAGCCCAC